>QVRM01000092.1:0-42881 GCA_003439945.1 Dermanyssus gallinae
AACATTATGCTAAATCTGTACAAACATATCATTAATGGGGAATTCGAAATTTCAGCGCTCGTGTAATGTACAAGGCCTATGAACTAATTCACGATATGTAATATCGTAGCAGTAAAAAAAAAACGAGGATTATTATGCTGGCTTGTCCACTCTTATATTGTACATTGTACGTAAATGCAGTTATTAGGGCGTTTAACAATTATTTCACTCGAGCCAAGTGTGTACGTATGATCTTAACACTTATGCTGTATCTCATTCACTACTGTCCGAAAGGAAGTGCAGAAATCTTCGCTGCAACACCGAGCATTCACCGCGCGGTACTAAGTGCATCGTTGTGAGCAAAAATAATAAGAGCATTGAGTGTACTCTTGATAATTTTACTTAACTTTGGCTTGTTTCCGGTTGTATTTCATGAAGCGCACAAATTTAAATTGTATTGAAACGACGGTTATTTGCCGTGAAAAAACTACGTGAGCATTTAACATTGCTACTTCGTTAAACATAGCCTTTCTTCAAGAAAAAAAGAATGCTTACAATACAAAATCTTTTTTAACGTGCAATGTCGTACAAATCAAGTGACATAAATGCCATTCCCAGAATTCATGCGTGTTTTGTGTGGATGGCGTTTTGAAACTAATCTAAAATGCTTCTCTACCCTATTCGCAGATCTTTGTAGCGAAAGTGCGTCTGCGAAAGGTCTAGGTCGTCCCCATGAGGGCACATCTATACGCAGGCGTGCAGGAATCGACCGATTCCTGCAGGTTCCTGTCTTCGTCGATGCCTTGGGAGCTTGGGCCGGAGTCGGGAATGTAATTTTTTTTGTCGATCGGTTGCACTCTGTCATGAGCCGGGTTGCGACTGACCGCCTTCTTGCTAAGTACAACCAGAATTTCACGGATACGTTATCTATGCACACAACGATTTAAAAAGAAAGTGTTATAGCGTATGTCAGTCAGACGGCAGTTTGCGAACGAAAGGGTTTTCTGGATAGAAATGTCACGACAGGCAAGTCGCTTTCTATTGTTGCCGGGCAACCTCATCCGATTATCACAAAAACATCGACAAAATCAACAAATTTGTCTGTAGATACTGTTGAAACATGGTTCAGAACGAGTAACATATCGTAGTATTCAAACGCGGCTAATAATAGCCAGCTCAAATGAAGAGGGCTTACTTTGTGAATGCGCTTGCTCTTGATTCTCCATGAATTATCTTCTCTATTCTCAAGCAAAACAGCTCGCGATGAAAAAAGCGAATTACTCAGTATATTACTAACGGCGCAGATCATAGAATAGAACATCCGTAATAGTCGTAGAATTCAAGTGTTTACCAGGGTACGTACCGACTCTTCTAGGGGAACTAAGAGTAAGCGCAGCCGGAAAAAGTGCTTTGTCACTTTGGCCGGGAGAGCAAAGCCCGTAAAGTTTGCTAAAGAGGACCATTTCCGTCGGAGGAAGCAGCTGCAGAGTTGAGGAGCGGATTCCCCTCCGACGTGGTATAGCTATCAGAAAATTAGGCATACGGCCCGCGTGTTTGAACACAAACAGGCAGACAAGCAAAACTACTACCGCTGTGGACAATACGACCACCACGCCCGTGAGTGCAATTCGTGCGGCAATCCCCAAATGTTACGTGTGATGGCGAGGTCCGAGCATTTTCCACAGTATGTCTCCACTACTTTCAATTTGTTTAGGCTAAGATGCAGAAGCGCCAAACAGTAAAGCAGACCTGTAGTAATGACAAAACAGGAGTCGTAGGGCCTAACATGAGGTTTGAGGAGATCAGAAACGAGTAACAAGCCGTGGCTATTGCCTTAAAGGGACCCTACGATTCGAGTACACACGGTCGCGGTAAGAGGTCTGATCCAGCATGACCTTTCATCACAAGAGTGAGAGGCGAAATAATTATCATTCAGGTCAACTGCAACAGGAGAAGGGCGGCCCATAATTTGACAAGACAAATACCACGGAGAACAATGACTGATGTGATGGCTCTTAGCAAGTCTAACAAGAGGGAGACATGAAGCGCTTTTAACTAAACAAACAGTATAGATGCAAAAGAATAGCCACGAAAGTGGGTTCTGCTGCATTGAGGCGAAAGAAGGTCAACAGGGTTTGCTCTGCCTGCATAGCCCCAACTGCTTGCACGAAGATTTCAAATGATTTCTAGACAACCTTGCAGAATCGATACGCGACGCATAACCAAAAAAGCAGGGTTCTAATAACAGGAAATTGTAACTCAGCAGCAGAAGTTTGGGGGTCATTTATAGCCGACAGGAGATGAAGAATGCTAGAATGGGCTGCATTACTCGATCTTCGAGTTTTGAACAACGGAAATAAAGCTCCGCTTTACCCCCACGACATCGTGTCGTACGTAAACATCATGTTATGCAATGATATCCTGGCATCAACAGCTATAAACTGGAAGGTACCGGTGAAAGACAAAAAATCTCAGCGACAATAGTTGCCTTGAGATACGGCTAAGGATTCAAGATTACCGACCAATCTTCACAAGAAAGATACAAATCCACAATCAAGGCAAGCCTTAAAGACGAACTTGAGAAGAAAATACTTAAATTGAGAAACTTAGGAAGAAAAGCCTAGAAGTTCAAAGTGCCTTCAAGTTCAGCGTAGCATGGAAGACCATTCTGGACACGTTGATAAGGAAAAATATGCCCTCGTACCTGTGAAGGTAATTTCAGTCTACCTCAATGAACTATGATTTTTTTTACTGGCAGGTGAGCTTCCCAATGACAACCGGGGTCTCACAGAAGTCTATACTTGGCCCGCTCTTCAGGAACGTAGCTTATAAGGACGTCCTCCGACTGACAAGGATACCGCACGATGTGGACACAACGGTCTATGCCGACGACTTTTCCCAATGTTGTATTAGCTTAAACTAGAGACGAGCTGGAACTAAACATGAACAAAGTTGTATGAATGGATGAACGTAGTGGGACTGGTTCTGGCTCCGAAAAAAAGCGAAGTAATACTCCTCTCAAAAAGGAAGATGATACTTCACTGCATTTAAAACTCATTAAAAAAAAAATATATATATATATATATATATAATGGATGTGTGGTGCAGATTATATACACATTTTAAATATTTTCATATACGGAAACTTAAGCACTGTGGAATTGCGGTTCCGTGAATAAACCTCAAATTGAAATTGACTCAATTCTGTCCGCGTGTAATACCCACTAATAACCATATTCCCTTGTCTCTTTCTAATGTATGTAACTAATGTATAAAGAACGAATGCATTAATGTTTACTACAAATACTAAATAGATGCACCACGTGAGCTTCCTAGGCCACAAGTCCGAGACGCCGCAGCACGCTCAAACACTAGTGAATTGCCGCCGTCGTACAACTAAGACAGAATTGCCGACAAGCGCGGCTGTACCGGCGTCTGCGCCTAAGGGATGGGCTGCCCGACACAGCTAAGCTAAGAACAAGAACCTGCAGCTCTCCTGTCTAAGGCAATCTCTAGAAGCAAAGAACGCTTCTGGAAGAGGAGATTTTCTTGAACAGCTGGAGGGCGACCTCTGGGGCCGCTCATACAAGATGGGCTTTCTCCTCATGATGGTGTCAAGATAGTATAATTCGTGCGTCCATGAAGCAGGATTGCGTAGCATATACGCGGCGATTGCTGGTGTCGTCTGGTCGACGGGGCGGATCCTGTAGACGTACGTGTCGTAGCGAGTGCCGTGCAGGCCGATTCGGCGTCGTCGACAGTGCCAGAAGCATAAAGGACGCATACACCAGTGATAGATTTTCCAATACGGAGCATGTAAGTTGGGAATTGTCTACGCCCCAAAAATACTTGCGTGATGTAATAGGTGAAGGGTCCTGTGGCGTCCAATCAAAGACGAAGGTGAGGGACGAGGATGAACGTCCAGGATGCTGGAAGAGCGTCTGAGCATGGGGTGGTCTATTCTCAGACCCACGCGCCAATGGTCGCTGCTCTTGTTTGGTCGAAGTTCAGATTTTCGTTAAGATGGCGAGCAGCGAGCGCTCCTGCCAGAAGATTCCAAGGCAGCTGCCGTACTAGCACAAATAGGGCGTTCGTGTGACAGTTCTATAGGCGCGACCGACGTGCAGTGTCACGGTACGTTGGGCGAGGTGCAAGAGCAGATGGTGGCGCGCCAACTGGAGAGTTAGGTATTCCCAGAGTGAACGCGCATATAATGCTATAAAGTCTGCTGCTGAGGCTAGGAGGCGTCTGCGCCTCTTAGAGGCACGGCCTGCTCAGGGGAGAATCCGAGACAAATTGTGGGCTAGCTTGCGAGGAATACGGGCCATGTGGTCTGCCCTGGTCAGTTCGGTGTCCGAAATCACACCCAAATAGCGAACTTGCTTTGTTACTTTGCCAGCTCTAGAGCATGAGGAACAAGGCCTCCGTCTTCTGAGGCGCAAGCTGGGAGTGATTCTGCTCCAACCTCCTATGGACGAGGGCTAATGCTGTGCTTTCTCTCTCTTCCAGTGACGCTTCACGGCGAGCCGTCACGAGTAAGGCCAGGTCGTCAGCATAGGCAAGAGTCTTAACTTCGTCGAGAAAGAAAACCCGCAGGGTTCTATCAATTGGCAAGTTCCAAAAACAGGGCCCAGAACGGGGCCCTGCGGCACATTTACGGTATCCTCGTAGATGACGTCGCCTAGAAGAAGGGCGCGACCTCTGACGATACACCGTCTGGGCCTGGATTCTTGCCGGGAGCGAGTTGGCTCCTTCGTTACTAGAAGGATGGAATCGAGATAGACTAGAATCTTTTTGGAAGCTCGCGCTACCTGACGCGGGAAGAAGGCAGTCGCTAGTTTAAGCGTTCTGCCAAGTAGGAAAAAGAAAGGCCGATACGGAGTTTTCCCGTAACAGCCCGATAAGAAAGGCCCCACGGGTCAAACTACACCGCTTTCACCAGCTGCCTTTGAGAATCAGCCTTAGCGCAAAGAAGGAAAGATGGAGTTGCGTCCAGTCCACTATACAGCGATGTCTCTCAGGGAATCGCAGTATGTGTTTGACGAGTAGCGTGCAATAGCAACATTGGATTCGGAGAGTAGGGTTCGGAGACCTATGTGGTGCAAACCCTTCGAGAAGATCGTAGGTTGCACGACCCCGGTTAAGTCAACCTGGGGAAACGTATACATCTCCAACCATACTTCAGTAACCGCCTCCGTCGTCTGCGAGAACCGTGGTAGTGCCACGGCGCGGGTTACGACCCCGGCGGAAAGCAGGCTGAGCGCGCCCTTGTTAAGGTGCCGCCAGTGGCGCGACCGCAAAGGTAGCCTGTGTTGCGCTATCGACGTTGGCGCTAGGAGCGTTGGCGTTCAGTGCGCTAATAGGCGCACAGGTACGGTCTCGATGCTCGTGGCTATGTCGCAAGTGATGCGATGAGCAGATGAGGCATCGCAGTCTCGGAAGTGTGTTCGGTCGACCCACATCGATAGCATACTTCAACGATAGGGGCAACCTTGCAGCCCTCAGCGCGATAACAGGGCCGCTGGCAACGATAGCAGGTCGGCAGGCGCAGCCACGTGTCAGGACGACACGTAGTGTCCCTATCCGGACCGTTCGGAGAGCGCGAAGTTGCTGCCTGACCGCAACCGGTGCCTGAATCACCGCGTAGCAGCGACCAGAATCCCGGCTTTGGCGGGGTTCCGAAACCTTAATGGACATGTGCGGCGGGCAGCGCAGAGTGTCTTGAGCGAAGCCTCAAGAAAAGTCTCACTTAGAAGCGGTTTCATTCTCTATAGAGCAGTTCCTGACTCTCGTGAAGCCGGTAAAGGCTTTGATCGCTTCGGAAATCTTAGCATTTGCCCCAGGAGCTTTCTCATTGAGGCGAATGACTAAGTCCCCTTTCCACCACCCCCTGATCGTGGCTCGGTCGGAGGCTTTGTCTCCGAGATGATGCCGGATCACTCGCAAAGTGTCAGCGAAAGTATTGCCCTCCCCAACCTGGACTCTAACTGAGGTCTGGGTAGTTAAGGTGGGTGGAAGTCAAGGAAGACCTCCGGAAGGAATGTAAACATTCTTTGAAAGTCAGGACCGTGGCGCTCCGGTGTAATGGACAACAAAGCAGGCGGGCCGGGCCATCTGCTGGCGCCAGTTCAAGTACACGAGCAGTTATTAGTCGTGCGGTCGATTTGATGGGCGTATCGAGCTTGTGGTCGCCTGGTAGGATCCTAACGACTAGTTTGTGCTGGGTTCCCTGGTACTCGCTGGGCTCGCCTAGATTTTCCCATTCGTTATTGCTTTGGAGGACTTGCAGCGGGTGCCTAGCGGTTTCTCCAGCAAGGCTAACCTGACGGCGATTAATCATGCCCGCAGCCAAGTCAGATGCCCTCTAGGGAGCACCGGCCTGGCCTACCAACACACTAAAACTTCCTCGACGAGCTTCACGGCGCACCGCACGACCCGGGTAGTCGTGCTCACGAAAGGGGCCGCGAAAACTAGGCTTTAGTTAGGACACTCTCAACACGGTTTGCCTTAATCGCCGCCTTCCAGAACAAGCAGTGTAGCGCGGTGTCGGTGCTGAATTCCGTGGGAGGGGGGGGTACGAGGGGACGACTCATCCTGCGCCTAGAAGAAACATAAATCGGAGCGGGTCGGAGGCTGGCCGAATTCATCCGAAAGGGAGACAGGATGATCAACTGACTGTCGCGATGCCAACTGTCAGCTAGAGGGAGCCCTGTGGCTCCCTCTAACTGAAAGTTGGCAGTGTGGGGGTGGATCCCATGATAAATTGCTGTAGGATAATTTATAATAAAAGAGACACATCAAAGGCGGGCGCCCTGGGCAGAATGCTTTGGCTGGGAATAAAGGAATCCTAAACGACGCGCTGCTATGTAGTCGTGGCCCTGTTGGATGTCCGCATCGTATTCGACACAGCAAGCTGGGGTGCGATAATAAAAGCTTTGAAGAGAAAAGGTTATAGCGGCATACCTACGGCGCATCATCTCGTCTTACCTGAACGATAGGGCGCGGCCCGGTGCCGACATCACACATCAAATACTGGTGTCCTAGGGGGTCCGTGCTCGGACAGGTACTAAGTAATCTAGCGTTCGAAGGCATCCTAATGACAAATATATTTTGTTCGAAGGTTTCGAAAAATGCATTACTCATAGGCAGAACCCGAACCGGCGTCGGAGGTGCATCGAGAGCCCGAAGAGAGTCTGGTTGCATGTTATCCTTCCGTAAATTTTCCAAGTAAGCTACTCCTCAGCACAAGGCAGCGGAGGTCTTCATCATATGGGCCACAATGTCCGCGGTGCGACTGCCCAAACTCCTATGACTGGATACGTCCAATCGCTGCATTGAAACTGTCTGTGTCCTGTGAAGATCTGGTTGCAAAGTACGTGAGAGGCCCCTGTCCGACCCGTTGTACGATTGCTGTACTATTTTTCTTCTTCTGCAATTATGTCGTATCGCAAGCATTGCATTACTGCTATATTTTTTTACTAGGGGGATTCTATATAAATTCAGAATTAGAATGGATCTGGCCAAGGCTAGAAATAGTTGTTCGATTATATTCCCCTTAGTATCCCTAATGGCGGACCTTAAAAAATTGCCACTACCTGCTAAAGGGTAGATAATTGTAATGAAGAATCAGTCTCAAGTCACACTACTTTAAATTGCGTACGGGTATTTCGTACGCCTAGATACTTTACTTAACAGCTCGAAACACTTGTCGAGCAACACTACACGTGACCCTAAAAACAGCCTGGCATAATCTGAGTTAGGTGCTAATACAGGGCAACATAAAATTAGCAAAGGCGCTTCCTGTTGGAATCACTACACTTTCTAGGACATAACATTATTTAGCCATGCGTACAAATCACACATTTCACCTATGTACGTTTGAGCTTTTATTTACATTTGCTTATTTAACAAAAAGCTTGTATAACATCAGGAGAATCTAGCGTCAACGGCTGGGGACACAATCACGCCGACGCAGCCCTTGCTAAAACCGTCCTGTAGGGATACCGCGAAGATCTCGGAGCCTTCTGCTGCTGCTTCAGTTGCTCATTTTCTTTCTGAACGATCTGAAAATGCTAAAAACCCAGAACAGTCCATTCACCCGCATGCAAGTGAAAACAAATTAGATTAGTAGTTTTTACTTCGTAGAACATATCTGTGCAGTCAACAGTTGCTAATGTCTCTTGCAAAATCACATAGTTTATACTGGAAATACAGGTTTCCAGTATCAGTTTTTTGCAAGTGTTGGATGGAACACTAAATCCGCTAAGATTACGCCTGTATTATATATTAACGCCGATGCTTCTGAGCGTTGAAATTAGACATACAGCTTATGTATAGTACCCTAGCTAATTACCTGCTATAACGTAGAACAACAAGGCAGATTATATTAGTCCGACAATGTATGCCCTTTATTAGAAAAATACTGAATCAAGAAGGACTACAAAGAATGATCACATGCCACCTAGCACACAAAGGCAGATATTTATAGGTTATGGGGCTTTCACCGGCAAGAACCTAGCAAGGCACGAATCATTTGACGTTGCTATTTTGACTATTTTGCCAGTTCCCATAAAGATGTCTACGGTTCTTTGTGATAAGACTGAACGTCTAGACAACACACTCTTTCAAAACAAGAATATTTAAACGATTAGCCGATCATCGTGTATATTTTAATCCTGAAACTATTTATGAAACAATGTTTGTCTTTACAGGAAAATATAATGCGATTTTTTAGTGGTAAATGCATATGTACTGGACTACTATGCAGGCATTCTAGTATAGTGTTTCACTCTATAACTGACATAGATGGCTATGCGTTTCTTTTGGCTTCTTCATGTGTTTAGCATTGGTTCCTATTATTCGAATGCTCTTTGATTCTACAGCGCCTTCCATCTGCCTTTATACTCCTGTTTCCTCCTCTTGTACGCCGATTGCCTGGCGGTCTTCTATACTATTACACTTTATCTTGTTGGAAAAGTTCTTATAGAACATGCAGAAGACCGGCGGTGTGGGCCGTGCGGCCAGTGTGGGACAGCGAAAAGCAAACAAAGAATAAAGCTGCAGAGAAACAACTGAAATTCCAATGAGACCAGCCGCAACGATGAGACACGACGGATACCTTTTCTACTGGCGCCCCGCCCACTACGAGTTTGCTCACGGTAACATTTTTTTGTGTAACATATGGCTACGCTAACGTAGAACATGTATCCTAATAGGAGACACAGGCGCCATCCTACCCACATAACGGATGTCTAAGTATCTTGCCATTAACTGGCTAAACCAAAGTGATTAAATTAAATAGAAGACGATCGTTTTTAAGCAGAAAGGCGACGCAGCTAAACTCCAACAATACGTCGCCCAGGAAAAGTGCGAATACGGACGCTGCGCACGTAAAACACAGTTCGATTTTACAGCTGAGTAGCCAATAAGATTCTATGTTAATTTAATACGGCGTGTGTTGAATATGCTACGCATTCTCTTACAGGAGGCTTTCAAAATAATGGCAAACTAGCCGATTTGTTTTAGAGTTGCTTTCTCTAATGTTGGCGGATTAAACTTTCACGTGTGTCACATTTCTCTTTGAATTATAGATGTTTTGTTAATCCGTTAGTGAAGTAAAACTCCATGGCCATACTTGTTGGCACGTCTACGATCCTAATGTCAAACACTGTGTGCACGTTTTGAGTATAATATCTAGCAATCCATAATTAAACACTATGAATTACTACGCGTGGGATGTTATTGAGCAAAATTCTAAAAATAAAAAAGTCTTGACATGACTACATAGATTCGCTCACTGCCTTGATCCTGCAACTATTGCAAATCTTCATCGGCAGGTTTTGCCAGATGTCTGTAAGCTGAATTAAGAAAAAGTTGGATACACTGAATAACTACGTCCGTGAGAAATGCCCTAACCGGCACGTGCACTAAAAAAAACATTCTAATTGTTTTCATTTGAATACAGCATTTGAACCAAGCGACATCAGTTATTCGCGATTTGGTTGCCGCACATATATACAGTCCCTGAAAAAATATAGGGCCACTCATTTTTGCCACATTTCACGCATTTATTATAATCAATCGTGTAAAGATCACAGTGATACATGCTCACAGAGTAACAACGAGGACTTTCATCGACATTTGGGATCTCTGAATTACCTTGAACCACGAGATTTTCACATTTGGCACAGCTACACCGCCGCCTAAAAAAGTGATAATGTCACTAGCAAGATGCATGTCTTAACGAGTGAATTAAGCAGAATAACGACGTTTGGACTCGTTTAGCGACAGAAATAAAGGCAGACCTTCTACCAGAAGTTTTTTCTTTGTTGAAACGATAGGCTTAAGCTGGCGCCTCATGGGTGAAGAAAAGGCCTATATTCAAGCTTATAAGGACATCGGCCTCTCTAATCGCAAAATTTTCCGTCAATTGGCGCGTTGTGCCCAAGTAGTAAATTACTCTGTTAATTAAGGTAAAAAATACGCCGTAAAAAAGGTCCGGGCGTCCAAATTCTATTTCGGAACAAAACAAGCCACAATTCTGAAGAAAGCTTCGAACTCTGCGCCCTCGGCGAGGGCAATTGCGGCGGCGGCCGACGTGCAAACGAACGTGAGAAACAACTGAAATTCAAATGAGACCAGCCGCAACGATGAGCGAAATGTGCAAAGCTTCCTCAGGAAGACATATTGGCAAAAAAACACAAGAAAAAAACAACGATTGACCGCTGACCGATGAAAGCTCGTCTTGATTTCGCCCACGATAAAATTTCATGGACCACTGAGTGCCCACGATACGATGCCATGGACCACTGAGCGACCCAGAGTGCTCTTTTTGGATTTAAAACTGATGGGAGAGCCAGCCTTCGTTTCAATACACGATAACGCCCCGATTCACACCGCCAGGCTAATCGGTCGCTGGTTCGACCAACGTCACATTGAAGTCCTTCGCTGGCCTGCACTCTCACCTGATTTTAATATGATCCAGAATGTGTGGAGCTGGCTCGAAAAACAAGTTTACAGCGATAAAAAAAAAATTCGAGGCTTGGGACGAGCTCTTGCAAAACGTCATCCCAAATTTGTTTAACACTATACTTTTGAGGTTATCCGACCTTAATGGGAATTTCACTGAGTATCAAGTATAGTTGCTAAATGCCGTGAAATTTGCCCAAATGCCGTTAATTCGCTTATTATCATCGTAGTTATTTCACTCATATTGAGTATTCATATAACATGAACAATTATACATATTATACAATTATACACTCAGCTGCTCGCGGCATGTTATTCTAGAGAGGCAGTGCAGTGATCTCTTCGCAAGGGCCAGGCAGGCAGATGCATGAAACTTAGTATACGCCTGAGAGCATAGTCGACAGACGCACTCGGTGTACTCTTCGTTGAAGCTCGTATTCGAACAAACCAGGTGATGATAGCCATGAACTATGTATCTGGTATAGACGTGGCGATTGTCACACGCAAGACCAGACCAGAGGTGAGAGGCCCTGAAAACATCCAGGTCTCCGACCTCTCGTCGGGCTTGTTCAACTTTATTTTCCCATTCTGAGATAAAGCTCTCGAATGGTACTGTACGCGGCGTCTTCAACCTCAATCGAATTATCTCAACAACTGGTGCACAGCCTGACATTAGGTACACAAAGCGGCTCCTTGCCCGCATTGACAGGCAAAGTACTCGCTTCATGTACATTGTAAAACACCTTTCAAGCAAACCAAAGTTTGCCCGAGTGAGGTGTTCCCATACTCTGTCAAGACCATACATCAGCGCCGGAACATTAACGGAACATCTTAATTCGCTTATTTAATTTGTTAAAACAGGTATCTTGCTAGTGATCTTATCATTTTTTCGCAGTGTAACTGTGCCAAACATGGAAATCTCGTGGTTAAAAGTAATCCGAGACCCCAAATGTCGATAGAAGTCTCCGCTGTTACTCTGTGAGCATGTATTACTGTGATCTTTACACGATTAGTATGCGTGAAATGTAACAAAAATGGGTGGCCCTATATTGTTTTCAGGGACTGTATATACCTAGGTGAAAAATGATTAGACGGACAATTTAGGACATGCTCTGGCCGAAACACTTTTGGCCACTAAACAACCTCTAGATTTATCTGTACGTAGGGTACTTGAGCGAGGCTCCACATCATAACAGTTCATTACTACGCACTGCCAATTTGTCAGCTTTTAAGAAAATATCCAGGGATACGATGCAACGGGCCTGCGCGCAGTTTCGGCCTCGGTGTGAAGCGGTTATTGAAACAAATGGCGGATTATACATTGAATAAACAGACGCGCGAAGAGTGGCTAAACACAACGAGCGCAAACTTATTTTATTTAACGTACCGATATGATGCAACAATACGACGATTTTATTAAAGATAAAAATTTTACTAGAGGGGACAATAGAGCTTTTAGCTTTCTACTTCAGCGGCTATCGCTGGCGGTTCAGCGCGGCAATGCGGCAGCAATTATGGGCACAATGAGGGGCTGCCTCGAGGATTAGCTCGACTGCTAGCACCCCTCACAATACTCCCTGGTGTAATTAGTTACTCACATTTCCCCATAACCATAGAATTCATTAATAAAATCTAATGCTATTTTGCTCGTATGTATATATATATATTTTTTTTATGGGATTATTTTCTCTGGAGGGCAAATTTATTTAAGATCAGTACTTCCTTACTAAGAAATATATATATATATATATATATATATATATATATATATATATATATATATATATATTATATACTATATATAAATACCTAACCGGCCAACCTTGCAGTTGTGGGCATCTTTGTCTATTTGCTCTTATTGTGTCTGTCCGTCTCGTTGTCTTGACCTACCGCCTCCCTAACAGAACCGTCTTCGTCCGCTCCATCCATTCCTCTTATATTTCCTCCCGCCTCTCCCCCCCGCCCCTTCCCAGACCCTTTCGTTGGCACGATTGCGCCTAATGCCTCGTTTCCTATTAGCTATTACATCTGCTAGCATCATCATTATCGACGCTATCTATGTTCCAATTAAGACTATACCAAGGCCGGCACTGGGTAACGAGAAGCTAGGAGAGACGGGGGTGAGACACCCCCGTTGTTGGGACAAACAAAGGCTCGTCTTCGTTTTGATGAGAGTTGAAGAATTTTCGGCATCGTCGTTGATGCGACCGCCACCCTATAGCTGGGGGCAGTACTTGTAGTCCCAGTCGTAGTGATGCTAATGGCGGTAGTGAAAACAATTGACCGATAATGGCCGGTTTTCTGGTTTGCGGACGACATTAGGCGAGCCTCTCTCTCCTAAATGAATGGCAGACGATCGAGGCATTTGGTTGCAGGAGACAAGCCCGGAAACACACACAGACTTCTGAACTCACAGGATTTGAAAATCAAATTCCCTTGATGAATATCAGTGCAGACACTGAGTCGATATACTACGGCGATACTAGCTCGACCGGGACCGAAGGGCATATCAATTTTACCAAACGACTAGAGGGCGTCGTACGGTTGTTTAGTTGTCGTGATCGGCGTTTAGGCCGATAGGTCGTAGACGATAGTGCTCTCCGTGTCCCTCATGTGCAGAAATAAGCTTGCCAGAGAGTTGGCTGTACTACAACCATTACGAGTGAAGTGAAAAGCAAACGATATTGGTCCGTCGCCAACGGTACTGTGAAGCACGGTTTCTTTCCAGATGATTAAGCGGCGGGTCTCAGCTGATCTGCGCTGACCGCGCGCCTCGTTGAGTCGTCTGCGCTTAGCGAGCCCGCTTTGCTTTCGCCTTCGTCCAACCGTCTCTGCTGCTCCCGTTCTCTTCGGTCTCCTTAGCTGGAACGGTTGTCGACCTTGTCTGTCGGAGGGTGGTAGCATGAAACACGCGTACCCCCGTTCGAGTTCGGCTTCCGGATCGGTATATACGAGACGAGGAGCGTGTCGCGCTAGCCCTGAGTGGCTGGGACCGACAGTCGGACAGTGAGTCAGGTTGGTTCGTGTACGAAAAGGCTGCTTCGTCGGTTGGTCGGTCACGCGAAGCACAGAGAAACAGAAGGAGACGAAGCAGAGGTCTAGTCGACGCAGACGCCGACGCGGGACCACCTTCTGTGCTGGGTTCTTCTGTGTCGGTCTGCGAGTAGAAATTGGGGGCCCTGCTGGCCAGTTAGCCAGCCGCACTGAAAACGAAACGAGCGCAGAGGGGCTGGCGGCTCCCCGTGGAGTCATCTATTTCTCTTTACTTCCTAAACCGAATGAGCAAACAATGGCTCAACTCATTTCTTCTGTTCGACGTGGACTACTTTCACTTATGTCGCGGCAACTACTACCATAATAACGACGGTGGCAGCGGCCACGGCAGCAGCAGCAGCAGCAGCGGCAGCAGCACCAATGACAATAGAGCGGTGGAGACGAAGAAGCAAATGTCTCCTATGTCACCGTCCCCCTCTCGAGCTGCTCGGTTTCATGTAGTCGCCGTCATGTGCAGGCAGAACGGAAACATTCCGAGCAAAAATGTGTTTCCCTAAATATACGCACAGATATGGTCGTTTTTTCGGTTTTTGAATAGCCTTTCTCGGTCGTATAATTAAACGACGTTGCCAAAGAGCAAGCAAAGAAAAACGTTAAACGCCAAACCAAAATCGCGGCGGTTATATTTTGTACACGCGTACATATGTGTGTGTGTGTGTTCCTGCCCTATTTACGGGAAGCTGAATCAAAGTAGCGAATTATGCGGATATACATTGGTATTTCTGCGACGTAGGCCTGTCTTTCTCTAGACTTAATATTCCGCCCTTTAAAATGCACAATCATATAACGTAGATCTTTAGAGCTTATGTGAGAGCTGACTTTAAACAGTGAACGGATGTTCAGTGCTTGTGCTTATTTTTACCTAAACCAGAGCTTGGTCAGTAGTTAGCCGGTATAAACAGTCTTAGTTATTTAACTAGATTTACGAACTGCTCCGTTGCTTGGATTGGTTGGTTTGCCATAAAGACCACAGCATCGGCAGCAAGTAAAAAAAAACACTTTTAAAATAACTTTATTTCTACTGGTAAAATGTTAAACATTAATATGGTGGTACATTGAATAAAGAATTGTCTAGTTGTTACGTACTTGCGGCCCCGTATTAAATGTACCTTTTTGCTCCTTTGTAAATTTATCTAAGGCTCGTTCTCAAACAATTTGAATGCAAAAATGTGAACCTATCACTAATCTTAAGACGTATGTGTCAGATATGTTAGACGTTGTTTGCGCATGTATTACAAATGTTTAGTTGAAAAAATGAATATATTTGTAGGGATCTTCTACACGTAACAATGTTTGCATACCACCAAGCTAATATTACTGCTACTGCGTTCAATGTGCCATAACTGCTGTCGATGTTAGAAGGTCTACACGTCAATTACCGTTCAAAATAACGTACGCCTTATGACCCCTTATCCCATTACTCATAATATATACACGTTGTTTTCGCCCTGCACAGAGTGTTATAGAAATATGTTAGTTACAACACACTAGCGTATGATGCGTGTGCGGTGCAGAGCGAAAAGCCTTTAGAGTGTGTTCACTTATGTAATACATGATACATCTCATAATAACACATAGGCTTATCTGTATGCTGCGCTCCCTAAGACCGTCAAATCGTGATTTTGCTTGTTTTCGTCATCCAGAATATGGTCATAATCTTAGCCACAACAGACTAGATCCACAATGCTGGGAAGGTTCACAACAACAAATCGGGTTGGGTTTTCCTACGTCATTTTAAATATCTTACTGGTGAAGCATGGTAGTCATCCTGCGCATATTCAATATAAACAAAACAATATATATATATATATATATATATATATATATATCATTATTCTGTTATATATATGTTATATATATATTATATATATATTATCATTATTCTTCTGTTGCTGATAGAGCCAGGCTACGAGCTGTTAGTAGTCAAGGGGCTGGGGCTTGGTTACAGGCCCTACCCTGCCCGCGAATTGGGACCCTGTTAGACGACGAGACGACGCGTATAAGCGCAGGGCTGCGGCTTGGTGTTGACCTAGTCGTGCCCCACCGATGTCGTTGTGGTGATTTCGTGGACGCCTTGGCCCATCATGTCCTGTCATGCGCGTTTGAGTGAGGCCGACGAGCGCGTCACTCGCTTAATGACACCTTTCCCACTATCCGGCTTCCGTGCGTTCTAGAGCCCCGGGTCTTTCGAGGATGATGGAAAAAGACCTGACGTCTGACTTGACGCGTTGAGCGTGGCGCATGCTTGTTGGGACGCAACTGTACCGACTCATAGCCTTCGATGGTCGTGAGTGCGGACGAGCATCATGCCCCAGGTTACTGGCTAAATGCGAAATTCAAACGTCGATATCCCACGAATCTGTCCGTGGCGAGACTATGGGAGGCAGGCCCCCTTACGCTCAAGCTTTCGCGGGTCGTAAGCCTTAACTTTCGACAGGAGATCGAGGGCTCTGAATTCTGCGTAGAGCGTCGCTCGACATTCACGAGGAAAAGCAGCGTCTGTTCTGGGACACATTGTTAAACTGGGCTAACCCTGGGTTAGAGAACCCGTGATCACACGTTCGCGCGGAGACAATTGTCCACTCCAAAGTGCTAACATAGAGAAATTATATAAATAAAATACCTATCATATACATTATATATATGAACATTTATTCATTGTAATTAATCACCGACGGTGGGAACATGACAATTGGGTCCCTGCAATATATATATATATATATATATATATATTATATATATTGATTTTTTTTCGTTATATATATAACAAAAACAAATTTTATTCATTTAATTTTACGCACACATGTTGGTCATTACAATAGTACATACAGGCATAACTCCATTTGACACACACTGACAACACACTACATGCATACTACTTTAAACGTATGCATATATAGCAAAATGTGCTTCTTGCCAGGATGTAACTGGCATATCCAAACTAGCAACTACGTAGAAAGTCTCGACAACGGAATCACCGCCAAAAGCACAAGAGCGTACACTATTTGAATTAAAAGCCACACATCTTAAGGTTTTACTTACCATATGAATTACAAACCAGGTTTGATGACCATAGGAGATTTTGTTCTAGCAGCAATGACACAAGGGAAACAAGCGTACAGCGAAAACAGAATAGGAGAGATGGAACAGGAAGAGAAGCAGTGGCTTTCGTGCAGATAATGTCGCACATTATGGGATACAAGGGGGAAGCTCTGTTATTGATATCATTGTGACACATATGGCTAGCGTGCGGCAGCAAAGCAGGTCAAGTATTTGGGCCGGAATCACCAACTCTCCGAAAGAGCCCGCATGACCCATGGCTCACCTCAGTCAGTGTGCGGTCACGTGCGCAGTGCAACCGGGACTTCTACTTAGCCATTCCTGGTCAACTGAATGCACCCAAAAATTAATTCCGATTAAATAATTAACTACGTATCGGTGCGGAATGTGGAGAACCGCCTGCGGACACATCAAGTATACAAATACTTCACAGTAGCTGAAGTCGTGCACGTAATCCAAGCATCTTCCTAAGAATAAATCGCCAAGTGCGGATGGGGTATACACAACGAGAACACAAGTGGGCAGTCTTGTTTCAGCTCCGTGTTAAACATCTCTATATTCAACGCGTGCCTACCAGAAGGACGTGTGCCACCTCATGGTGGGTTTGCTTAATGTGTGCAATACCCATATCTTAAGGCGTCCCGGTATACCCATCAGCCTAGAGAGGGATTGCTGGACAAGAGCTGCATCAAATTTGTGTTCGTTATTTGCCCTATTGCTGGAAATAAACGAGCGCATTTAGGTCTGATGAGTCCGGGGCGGAAATGGCTAAGTAGAAGTCCCGGTTGTACTGCGCACGTGATCACCGACTGGAATGAGCCATGTCATGCGGGCTCTTTCTGAGAGTTGGTGATTCCGGCCCAAATACTTGACCTGCTGCGCTGCTGCCCACTAGCCATATGTGTCACAATGATATCAATAACAGAGCTTCCCCCTTGTATCCCATAATGTGCGACATTATCTGCACGAAAGCCACTGCTTCTCTTCCTGTTCCATCTCTCCTATTCTGTTTTCGCTGTGCTTGTTTCCCTTGTGTCATTGCTGCTAGAACAAAATCTCCTATGGTCATCAAACCTGGTTTGTAATTCATATGGTAAGTACAACCTTGAGATACTGATTTACACCCTCTACCAATGTGCGGTTTTTAATCAAATAGTGTACTCTCGTGGTATTTGCGGTGCCTCCATTGTTGACAATTTTAACGGAGAAGCTAGTTTGCACATGCCGGTTACCTCCTGGCAAGAAGCAAGTTTTACTATAAGCATACATTTACAGTAGTATGCATTCAGTGTGTAGTCAGTGTGTGTCCTGTGGCGTTACATCAGCGTGCTCGAAACTAAATAATGTTTAATTAACCCTCTTATGATCAGGATAATGCCCCTAAGCTGTCTTGATTGGTTTATAGCCTCTTTTGACAGAGGGTCGCGCGCAAGTGTTAAAATAAATTGCTTAACATTGTATGCCAAATACGGTTCCCTATACTCTCATTACGACCTTTAAAAATAGTATTAGAGTTTGCACGGCGTCTTTAGGCATAACAGACTGGAGCAGTTCACTAGTGCTCTTGCGTCCGTTTGTGTCCGTTTTTCTTGTTGCAGCCCTGCCGCATCCACGAATGATAATAGATCATATATATATATATATATATATATTAATATTTTGGCCATGTGGACCAGCCCCAGCTTGGACCTAGAGCCTTGAGTTGTTTATTTTCAGTTCGTGACACATTGTGATAACAGACAACATGGGCAAATAAATTTGCCGGCGGGCTATGTCGGCCCAATAAATAAACAATATATATTAATATATATATTTATATATATATAGAGAGAGAGAGAGATGCGCTAATATAAGTCCAATGCCCTAAAAAATATTTAACAACAAAATTAGCGCCTTCAGTAAAATAACAGTTTGTAGTAATCATTCCGGTGCCAAATTGATGGTGATTCTATTGAATGGTTGGAATTGATGGGATATAATTACCGTAAGTCGTTTTCCCGATGTGATGATGTTCCACCATGCTGGAACATCTACCAACAGTTCTTGTTTCGATATGTGTGGAGCATTCCACCATTTAACTTTTCTTAGTATTCATAAAGACGTATAAAGTTCACTATGGCAGCTCAAACGTTTACGGAGCAGCGACCCGCCATGCGGTTATATGCAAGTTCTCTGAATGAAAACTGTGTGTGTTAAATATGCCCTCTTGTGTAAACAGAACTTCATTCATGATGAACACAAGTGCAGGACACTGACCCTGTTTTTTTTTTCGCCTGCAAAGACTACTGGTAGTATTCAACATATGTCTGGTAATCAGTATGCCGCCAAGCTTGAAGTCGCTGGAAATGTTACGGATGCCGTTTCTGTTACGTCCACTAGTACATTATGCAGATTGCCTCCGTTTTTCTCGTTGTTAAATGAGAATACAGCAGTGTCTGCATGTCTGCTTTCTCGGCATTTGTGGATCCGCCTGTTACGAGGCATATGTGTTGTACTCGTTTGGATAGCTAGCGCCCAAAAGCAGAGTCGTTTCCATTGTCTGTTTTGGCTATATGTTTCTTCACTACGCGCTGTGGCGCGAATACTCAAGATCTTTGCAACTGCTACAGAATATAGTGTATAATGGGTGGCTATATTTTCTTCAAGACCTTTTTGTAAGATAATATACCGTACACGTGACTCTAAGACTTGCTTGTTTAATAACGCAAATCAAAATTTTAATTTTATGCATGCACTCTCGTCCAACACGCCCAGCGGAAAACCTTAGATTTCTCGCATTCGCGAATCAAACCACTATTGATTTGGTACTAACAGTTTGCCATAAACTGCGTATTTTTCTGAAGGTTCATGTTTCATAATGACAAATCTTTATAATATTAAACGTAAAACTAAAATCTTAATCCCTGTTAAAATTCTCAATACAATAATTACTTTTTTTCGGTGTTGTAGTCTCACTGATTACGTTTATATTATTAATAAAACGCACTTATTAATTTATACAAGTCAGCAGTCAGACCACGGTTGCGGTCAGACAATGCTCGCTACATATATATATATATATATATATATATAGGTAATTATGTTTTTTCTGTGTTCACATACCAACACGAACAGTGCGGCTTATGCCTTCAGTGTTGTGTATGGTTACCGTTTCTGAAGCACGGACTGGGCTTCCGACAATTACTATAAGCCCAAAGCTGCACAGTTAGCTTGCACAGGGACTGGAAATCGAATTTTGCCACGTTTTTATATAGGAAGTTCTGCGGATAATGCTCATGTGTCACCGGCAGCCAGCGGGGTCAAGTATAAAACTCGCAAACATACAAAACCGGAATTCCTTCCCACCCTCTCAGCCTCGGAATTGTATGGCACTGTCTCGAAACGCCACCTACTAAAACTAGAATTTCCTAGGATGCAAGCGTTCACTTATTTTTAATCTGCAACTATAAGCTGCGAGAACGCGGGCCGAGTCTCTGTCGCCAACTTGACCGCTTTATCACAGCACATCTCAAAGTACTGACAATCTGCCACCATTGGCAACGTAGGAAGGTGTTCCCTCATATGCAACACCGATAAGTCACACAGTGTCTCCTTACCAATCTGTATGGGATGCATATAAGGGGAAACAGATTTGCTTTGCAAGAGGTTCTAGGCCAGCCCATGAGATGGAGAGAAATGAAATTCTCCTCACAGTTTTTAAATCGTTATTTACTTGCTACATAACATACTACCTTCTCGAATACAGGGGTAAGACCCCTAATGCCCCCAAAAAGCTTCAAGTCACTCAAGCTAACCAACTGCGCATAATGACGAGTCAAGACTGTGTATCACCGCTACATAGCTCAATATATATATATATATATATATACTTTCTTCATACAAATATATACTTGGAGTTCTTGCATATAAATATTTTTAAAACTTTTTTACCACCAGACTTACATTTATACCTCTCCCCGAACAATACAAACAACAAAAATAACCCATCCTGCATAATTCCCAACATATAGACTACGATCGGCGTACATTGCACAATTTTAAACCTTGAAACACTTTAGACTGCAAATTACGGCGGTGTATCTGGTTCCATTTCAGCTAGATTATAGCTAGTTCGAAATCAGCTAAATTATAATATATGACAAAACGCGGATGCTCCATTATGAGAGCGTTTAATTTAATACATTTGAAAGTAATTAAATTGAAGCTTAGTTTTCCACTACATGGGAACGTTTCCCTTTATCTATTCATGCAATAAATAAATGTACAACTAAACCTACTGAGCCCGGTGACTTCGGTTAGTCGGCTCTTTTTGTTCTCTACCGATACTTAACGGACCATACATTGAAAATGTTGGAGAGCACAAAGCGTCCTGGCTGGTTGTGAATAACGAATATACTGGTCTACACCTTAGTAGTAATAGTAATAACAATCAATATTATTATTATTTTTATTATTATTTCTCAGTAAACTCATGAGAGCAAGCAGTAGTTATTGTTTTATTAACCATTAACTGTATATATACATTTATTCATTGTAATTAATCACCAACGGTGGGAACATGACAATCGGGTCCCTGCAAACGTGTGCACTTTTACGAAGGGTCCAATGTAGGAACCAACCATCACTGGAGGGTTCCCCAAACCGAAGCCGCGTTGCCCCGTTGCACATCCAGCGACAGACGCTGTCTGAGAAATTCGCCCGCTCGCCTATCACCGCTGACTATTTTTTTTTTTTATAGGACTAACTGGGAAATGCGGACACCACCGCATGAAACTCGTCTGCAAGTGTGGGCCGGTAGTGTGGGGCTCCAACCCACTAAAAACCAGTAATGTCCTAATCCCCCAATCGATCGGGAACTGCATAGGCATAACTTCAAACGATCGAAGGGGGAGAGTAGTTTAAGCGTTTAGCTATCCCGGGATGCCCTGCGGGATGATGTCGTGCAGTGACGGTTTTTCTTCTCCTTGGCGCGCAGGATGTTTTCCATAATGCTTGCAATGCTGGTCCAGTCGTCGCGTGACTTAATCATAAGCTGTATGATCGTTCTAAGGGTGCCGTCTTCAGCCCTAGGTAGACCCGCACGCTGAGCGGCCCATTCCGGACACCACAAAATTGTAGGTTCAGGCGTATCCTCTGATTCGCTTTGGCAGTATTTGCAGAATGGAGATGTGGTTTTCCCAATTCTGAACAAGTATGACACCGTGTCCTGTAACGACCTGAGTGATGTAGAACGTCAACTCGCCACCTGGCCGGTACATCCAGGCCCTGATACCCGGGATTAGAGTTCTTACCCGGTACCCGGGAGCTCCGTCCTGAATGGAATCTCATTCGACCTGCCAAATGTCAAGTGTGATATTCCTTTCCTCCGCCTTTTCCTTTTCCGGGTCTTCCCATAAGCGGCGTCGTTCATTTGCTTTCAGGTCCCAGGGGACTGTGCTAGCCAGAACAAGAACGGCCGCTGTGCTGACTGTTCTATAGGCCATCGTGATACACAGAGCAGCCACTCTTTGGGCTTTGCGTAGCGTTGCCCTATTGTTGGCTGTGGACAGTGTGGTTGACGGCCACACCGGAGCTGCAAATAAAACTATGGACTTAGCTACCGACATAATAAGGCGTCTTCTTGACTTCCGTGGAACATAGTTGTTTAGCATCAGCCAATCTTGATCTCCTGGTCGTCTAGGATTAGTTTCAAGGAGGTGCACTTCCTTGGCCCGATTAGGAAGATGCCCTCGCTTTTATTCGGCGCCAGTGTCAGGCCAACCCCCTTCATCCAGCGATCTCAGCCAGAGCGTCATTGGCTCTCAGTTCTAGTTGCTGGGGTGAGCGAACCTGGACCACCACTGCGAGGTCGTCCGCATATGCCAGCAGTTCAGTGCCTTCTGGAAGGTCGTCTAAACGTAAGACGTCATCGGACGCCAGGTTCTATAGAAAGGGTCCTAGGATCGAGCCCTGGGGAACCCCGGCCGTCATGTCGAACTCGCAACCCTCACTGACTATGCGCCTCTCGCTCAGGTAGGACGAGATTGCTCGGCGCAGGTAGGGCGGGACTCTCTTATTAAGTAGTGTGTCCAAGATTGCCTTCCAGGGCGGACTGTTGAATGCGTTTTTAACGTCCAGCAAAACAACCAGTAGCAAGTCTCTAGTACGAGGCGGGGACTGGCGCAAGGCTCCCGCCTTAACCACCTAAACCACCTTCCGTAACCACCTGCTCTATCGCTGATAGGACTGATCGGCCCTTTCGGAATCCGTATTGAGTTGGCGAGAGGAGCCCGTGCTCTTCTGCAAAGCACCGCACGCGGGACTCTATTATGGATTATATGCCTTTGGCTAGCGTGCTAGCCAGGCAGATTGGCCTATAGGAGTCAATCCCTTTCGGGATGAGTACCAGATTCGCTTTCTTCCAGGCCATGGGGAAGGAGCCGCTGCGGAGTATTTGGGTGGCTACAGTGGCCACTACGTTAGGAAATTCTTTAAAGAGTACTTTCGTGGCCGAGACCGGAATGCCATCTGGGCCTGGTGCCTTACCGGCCTTCAATCTTTTCCCCCGCAGCAAGTACCTCTGCCGGGGTTACCTCTGGGATGTAATCCTCGGCTGTTACTACTTCATACAATAACCGGTCGAATGGAGAATGTTAAGGGAAAAGCTTGTTAATTACTCGGACACGTTCATCAGGGGAAAGATTTGCCTTTTTTCTGATTCCTGGTACGCCACGTATCAGCTTGTAGGGCCGGCCCCATGGGTCCTCCTCTAGCTCTGATAAGAACTCCCTCCAGCAGCGATATTTGCTCTCCACTATAGCTTTGCGTAGAGAAGCCCTGAGGCGCTTAAAATCACAATAAAGGTGTACGACACAAGCCTCATCTATGTTGCTGCGCCTTGCCCTGGTGGCTTTTCTTCTGGCCCAGATGCAGCGTCTACGGGCCAACGCAATTTCCTCGTTCCACCAGTATTTTGGTAAGACAAACCGATAGCGCATAGAGTGTCCGCGGTCTTTGAACGGTGGCTAGACCTAGTCGCTTCCCGACCTTCTGTAGCAAACCGCGAGTGGAGAATTATTATTATTATTATTATTATTATTATTATTATTATTATTATTATTATTATTATTATTATTATTATTATTATTATTAATATTATTTATTAATATTGTTTAAATGTTACAATTGTGAGGTGTGAACGTGTACTCCTTGTCTTCTCCTAACTCCTAAATATTATTCCATGGAACTGACAATACAGCCGGCGTTTCCTCGGCACACAGCAAGCGACAGCAGTTGCCGTAGAAACTCGTCTTTGCGCCGATTCCCTGTGAGATCTGTTATCCGACGGCCCAGCTCACTGATGAATCTCTTGGTTCCCTTGCTTACCAGGCCCATTGTTTCCATCGATATTGGCACTACGATATAACTTGTCTCCAGTTCTTGGTACTTGCGTTTTTTTCCCATTATCTGCGCGCTCGGCAACCCATCCCGCTTCTAGTGAACTGTGGCCTATATACGAGGGAGCCACTGTACAGGACACTGTAGCATCCCATACCAAGCATCTGCCGTTAGCCCATAGCGGAATTGTTACACCGTCAGGTCTTTTGTCGTCATGAAGTCCTAATCTGGGCTCGAGCGTGCTTGGTATACCAGCTTTGCGTAAGGCTCTTCTTATAATTGCATTGATTTCAGCGTGTCTAGAAACTCTACCATGGCTTATTATTATTATTATTATTATTATTATTATTATTATTATTTACATGTTAAACAATGTTACAGTTGTGAGGTCTGAACGTATTATTGCAAAGTTTTTTTTAAATTAATTAGTTCACTCTATGGCGCCTAAAATAGATGCCGCGTTCCCTCTGCAAACGCCCAAGGACAAAGCTTGCCTCAAGAATTGACCCTCTCTTCGGTCGTTCGTGACCTCCTGAATTTGCTTACTTAAATCTTTGAGAAATGCTTCGGTTCCCTTGCTGATTGGTCCTAGTGTCTCCATGGCGATAGGCACAAATATAAATCTTGTTTCCAGTCCAGCATATTTAAACCGTTTTCTGGCGTCCGCGTGCTTTGCTACCCACCCCGGCTCAACGGAGCTGTGGTGTAAATAGGAAGCTGCAGTTGTGCACGAAACCGTTGCATCCCAAGCTAGGGACCTTCCATGTGACCATAATGCAATGGTCACCCCATCAGGTCTTTCTTCGCCAGCGGACACTAAAGCTCTCGGTTCAAGTGTAGATGGTATACCGGCTTTCCTAAGGTACATTTTAATCACACCGTTTAGTTCAGCATGTCTGGATGATCTACCGGTGCTCTTCGGGCAACTCAGTGGGTGTAGGCCACTGGAATCTACCATCTCCCCACACAGTTTGCACTAAAATGCTAGCGCTTATTATTATTATTATTATTATAATTAATGTCACGTTTACACTCTCTTAAAATAGCTTGCTTCGGTAAGGATCAAATTTTACTTAAGCGACACAGTTCGAAGTTCTTACCTCGCGATATCAAGTATTTTATTGCTGGACATCTGAACTTTACACTGAACAGAATCTTGTTTTTTTTTCATGAGCGAAAACCGCTGTGCAGTATGCCACGCTGGGTACACGCACAATCGGCTGATATCATGCCCCGAATATCACCGAGCTGGATGTCACTTTTCTTCAAATGCACGTATGCAATTAATTGATTAATAGATTGAATGCTCCGCAAGAACTAGACTTCCGCGCCTTCTATTTTCCATTGCACTGATGTCCCGATTGCCACACAACATCACTGAGAGAATAAGCCAAAACTTTTCAACTTTGGTTCTAGATACGCTGACCGGAGACGGCCAACCAAGTCTGCAAGCAAGCTACTTCATGGCCGGGATGGCCGATTCGCTGCGATTAGAGTGCTTAACAATCAACGGCTCCATGGCGCAATCCAACATTGGCCCGACTCCAAAACTCGGACGGCGGTTCCACAAGGGAACGATCGGATGAGCGGAGATTGGCTGAAAACGATAAGACTGGAAGATCTGTCTGTGTCGACTAAGTAATGCAGATGGTGGTGCGAGCAGGAAAGTCCCGGCTAGACGCAATAACAGATGCGGCTGATACGTAAGATTACTACATCCCAAACTTAACACAATACAAATGTTAACAAAAAGCCGATAAGATTTAAGCGTGAAATACTTACTACTTTTGCTATGGTGTGTAAAATGTATCATTTAACACACGCACCAAGATTACCATGTTAAATGTTACTTTTTCGATCAGGTATTACTGTAGACTTTATTAAATGATTCGTAGATGCCTAGTTTTTGTCTGCCACGCCGGCAAGAACATAATATTAGTACTACAAATTTTGACGTACATCTTTCCTTGTAGTTTCTAGCCTATGCATGATGTAGACAATTAACTACTTCTCCAATAAGAAAGCAAAGTTTAGTTTTAGAGATACAAATATAAATAGTATAACTAATAGAGGGGAAGTGGTCATGCATCATCCCTCTAGTCCCTTTTTTATCATTTTGTTTCCTCCGTTTGTCATTGCTCAACCTCAGTCCACTTCACTATTCAAACCTGAAGCTAGCTTTTAGTTTGACTCCCGCTTTTGAAACTCCATACATATACGGACCTCGTATATATATATATATATATACATGTCGAGCCCGGTGGCGTGGTGTATTCCGCCTGCGCCTCGCGACAGGAGAAGACACATAGGTGCGCGGGTTTGAGCCCCACTGTTGCACATTTGTATTTATGGGGGTCCGTCCATGAAGCATTGCGAAAAGCAGTCCCGTGGACGTTAAATCTTGGCTGGGGTTCAGCCCGAAAAGTACTAGGTGTATATATATACATATCATTTTATTATTTAATTTTTGGGTTTGTGAGTTTTAGGGCTTGTGAGGAGCGCTACCAGTTGAGCTTATCTGTAAGGCAGCCCCCTCATTGTATCTATATATATATATATATCCCTGAAAAAAATATAGGGCCACCCATTTTTGTCACATTTCACGCATTTGTTATAACCAATCGTGTAAATATCACAGTGATACATGCTCACAGAGTAACAACGAAGACTTGAATCGACATTTGGGGTCTCGGATTACTTTGAACCACAAAATTTCCACATTTGGCACAGCTACACCGCGTAAAGTGATAATGTCACTAGCAAGATGCATGTCGTAACAAGTGACTTAAACAGAATAGCGACGTTTGAGCTCATTTAGCGGCTCGACAGAAACAAAGGCAGACCTCCTACCAGAAGTTTTTTCTTTTTTGAAATGATAGGCTTAGGTTAGCTCCTCATAGGTGAAGAAAAGGTCCATATCAAGGCTTATAAGGACATCGGCCTCTCTAATAGCAAAATTTTCCGTCAATTGGGACGTTGTGGCCAAGTAGTGAATAACTTTGAATTTAGGTATTCACTACTTGGCCACAACGTCCTCTAATCATTTTTAATTTAGGTAAAAAATACGCCGTAAAAAAAGAGTTTCGGGCGTCTAAATTCTATTTCGGAACGAAACAAGCCGCAATTCTGAAGAAAGCGTCGAATTCTGCGCCCTTGGCGAGGGCAATTGCGGCGGCGGCCGACGTGCAAACGAACGTGCAAATTGTGCAAAGCTTCCTCAGAAAGACACATTGGCAAAAAACACAAGAAAAAACAACGATTGACCGCTGACCGATGAAAGCTTGTCTTGACTTCGCCCACGATAGAATGTCATGGACTGCACTGAGTGAGACAGAGTTCTCTTTTCGAATGAAAAAAGATAACTTTAATGAGTCTGATCGGTTTAACTATTATTTGCACGATGTCTGCAAGGAATAACGAATTTTGTCAAAACGTCACTCAGGTGGCGGTTCAGTGGTGATCTAGGCTGCTGTCGGGTATTATACAAAGTCGTCGATTGTGTTTTTAGACGGTCGTGTTTATTCGACGCGCTACGGGGATTTACTAAAAGAGCAATCGGCTCATTTTAATCTGATGGGAGGGCCAGACTTCGTTTTTACACACGATAACGTCCCGATTCACACCGCCAGGTCGATCGAAAGCTGGTTCGACCAACGTCACATTGAAGTCCTTTGCTGGCCTGCACTTCTCACCTAATCTTAGTATGATCCACAATGTGTGGAGCTGGCTCGAACAATGCGCTTACATTGTTAAAAAGAAATTTCGAGGCTTGGGACTAACTCTTGCAAAACGTCACCAAAACTTGTCTAACAACTATACCAAACCGCCACTTTTGAGAATATCCGACTTAATGGGAAGTTCAGTGGAGTATAGGTTATAGTTGCCAATGCCGTTCAATTAGCCCAAAATGGCCGTATTCCGCTAATTCATTTGTTAAAACAGGTATCTGCAGTGACCTTAATTTTGTTTGGGTATAGCTGTGCCAAATGTGGAAAATTCGGGTTCAAAGTATCCGAGACCCCAAATGTCGATTATAGTCTTCGTTGTTACTCTGTGAGCATGTATCACTGTGATCTTTACACGATTGGTTATAATAAATGCGTGAAATGTAACAAAAATGGGTTCTCCTATATTTTTTCAGGGGCTGTATATATATATATGGGGCGTTGCAACAGGTCAGAGTAAGTCACCCGGCAGCCGTCATCGACGAATTCTCTGTTGTTTCAAGGTATCCTGTGGAAGCTGCCTGTACGGTTTAGGTACCTTCTCCGCCGATATCTTTTGTGAGCTTGACTGAATGACCGTGGATAAAATAAAAACTTATTCTAACAGAACGAATTCTTAGACTATCGGTAACTGACCGCCCGTCCTCACGTGTTACACGTTTTCGTACATCCGGCATCCTATTAATGGCCACCAGTGTCATATAAACAAGTTAACTTTTACCAGCCACGTATGTTAATATCATGCAAATATCTTTCAAAATAGCTAGTAGTAATTTTTAGAACTAGTTGATTTAAGATATTAATGCAATAAATAAGATATAACCGCAATCCATATATGAAGTTGTAATCGACGAAAAGAAACCGTAAGGCTAATACACCGTTTGAACTTACATGAGACTATCTTTCAGTAATCTCCCTAACGCCTAATGCGTAACAATGATTGAGAGCACGTTAAGGGTATATTAGGTAGTTCATTTTCAGATCATAACGATGGGAAGCTCTGAAAAAAGTAAGTTGCCGACAAGGCGATAGAGACAATTACCCGGGCAGCCAATTAGCTAGCAGACGATGCAGGTGGTAGCATGACGTACCTCAAGTAGAGTGCACATCTCGCTGACATCGTCCAGGTCGTCCTGGAGTGGTTCGAGTTGGTTGAGCAACTGAATGAGCTTCTGTCTTAGTTCAATTTGGCAGCTGAGTTCCGATATCAAGGCGGCCTCGTCCATTTCACGTAAGGAGAGCTCCTCCTCATAGAGCTGTAATGTAAACCACATATTTGATTGAGAGTTTTAAATGGCAGACTATTATATATATATATATATATACTGTGAAGTGGATGGTGAGGCGGATGGCCTCAACCATTTTAAAAGGGATCTACTCAGACAAATTACCAGTTTTTTTATTAATTATTGTTTGATTTACAATGCGTTTGCATTTTAAAATGACACATTATTATGGATATAATCGTCATTATATCCAATTTAGACACTCTAACGAATATCCAATTTAGACGCGCTAACTCTGCCGAGACATTGGTCAATCTTCGTGTCACCTCAACAAAAAATACTAAAGTGGTTCAGTAATAGGTGAGCTAAACCTGACTCTGATTATTTCCGCTGCCGGTTCGGAACTCACTAGCAGGTACACAAAACGGTTTCTTGCCGTCCGCAGCAAGCAGGTACCACGCTTCATATATGTTGTGAAGCATCTTTCTAGCTGGGCAAAATTTGCCTCTGAAAGATGTCTCCACGCCCTTGCAAGGCTGTAGCTCAATAATGGTACAACTTTCTTAAATGTACAATTTTAACAGCTTAAAGGTACAACCTAGAGACGCACTGCCAGAGACAGTCGTTCAAGATCTCTCACCTCTGTGTGAACTGAGGCAGTAACCGCCCGAAAGGTCGTTCCCATATAATGCAGCTTTAGACCCAAATACGCATAGGTGTTGACAACCTCCAGCGGCTGACCACAGCAGCTGCAGCCATTAGACCCTTATGGTGAAACTCAATAGTTTTCGTTTTTCGCGAATTTATTTGCAAGCCCTTTTGATGAAAGTGTGTTTCCACGTCACCGACAATTCGACGAATCGTCAGCGATGAGTAAGGAAACGGCCAGGGATCTGAAAGGATCCCCTTGAGAGGTCCCTACGTTTTGACTCAGCTAAAAGGTGCCCTAGCCCCTCATGTTCAAGGCGGTCTTTAGTAAAGAAGCTGAAGGGCAATTGTAGCAGAGAACCAGCACTCCAACGTGTTGAACTAAATCGTCTAGTTCGCCGGCGGTTTGTCGCAGGCCTTGACCAATCGATAAAGACGGCGTAAAAATGACCCCCGGGTACAGCCAACACCCGCTAAACTTCCAAAGCACTAGAATACATGGATCGCTTTCTGTGCACTTCGACCCTTTCTAAATCTAAATTGCTCGGAAAGTTCTACCACGTTAGAAACACCCTCGGAACAATCAACTCGGCAAAGAAAATAGGAGCACTTCTATTTTCATAAAAGTGTGCTCCGATGCAATACCCCAGGTAGATATTTGAATCGTTCACGTTGTCGCCGATTTCGTCCTTGAACAGCAAAGTAAGCCTGGTCTCATGCCAAGCTTCATTACACCGTTTTCCTGCTAAAACATCGGACGAGTCAATAACTGGGTCTGGTGCGCACAAACCTCTTCCTCCTTATCAGCACACCGACGTTAACTCTTCATAGGCAGTTTCCTGCAGGTTGCTCTATGTTGGCTACAGAGCGGCTTACGGAGGATCGAAATGTTAAGCCTGTGCTCCTTGCAGGAGCCACAAAACTTTCCGGCGTTTTATGTAGCAGACCTGTGTAAACTAGGACCGCGTCCGTTTTTTGTCTGTTCTTGTTCTTAACTACAGCCGTCTTTTCAATGACCTCTAAAGCGTGGTTTCTTTCGGGCGGCCAATAAATAACGAAGTTAATCTCAGCAGCCCTGATTTGCGCATTAATACACGCAAATTTAGTTGCCTAGACAAATAAGATGTTGGCTGTCGACGCGGGGCGCACCCTTGGCCAGGCACACACAGAGACGCCAGTACCGGCAGGTGCCTCCTTGCTGAATTATTAAGAACCTCGCATCCTGAAATTCCGTCGGATGTTGAAGCTTGTGAAGCAGGAGGTCGATAGAGCTTCTCCGCTTTGGCAAACGTACGTGAATTTATCACGCTCCGCTGCATACTGCAGGCACCTGTCCTCTATAAGCTTAAGAAGCCCATCGCCCTTCCTGTCGGTGAATACGACAGGCAAAGTCGCAGCCGAAATCAGTGGGTCTAGCGGCCCCCGATAAATCTTCGCAATTTTACGGCAATAATTTGCGACTGTGAGCAGCATGCAGCTGCTCTGCCAGAAGGCGTTATTGCCGCCAAGCTGTTAAGCTATGCCCGTCAGTAAACTCTTTGCACACTCCAGCGCCGGAAGCTCATACTTTTCGACCAGCATTTAGAACATTACTAGAAGCATTTTCACCAAAAGCTACGCGAAAGACGAAATCCGGCTGGGAAACTTTGAGTTTCCAAATAGCACGCACTGCCATATACCTTCCGGTTAGCCAACCACGCAGCTGTTCCGCCGACGTTGTTCAGCCGAAGCCCTTTAAGCGAAGAGCCTTCATAGGCAACGCACAGTTTTTACACAATGTCAACTCACCCATCTCCACGTCTGCACTTCCTGCTCGACGATGACGGTGCTTGCTTAGTTATTTGTTGCTATGTTATTTGACCGTAAACTAGGTATTCGAGGCAGCACAACATAGTTTTGTGTCTCGTCGATATTCGTCTACGCAACTATTAAACATAACGCACGACTAAGTGTTACACATGAACGCCATTATATATTTCAGCTGTATTCAATTTAATCAAAAATATGTTTTCGACAGGGTCGATCATAACATTGTAGTCAACAAACTCTGAGTGCTCGTACGGTGTTTACAAACTAGTCCACACTCGCGTTGGTCCACCGAATCTTTTGAGACATAAAGGCGATTCAGGAACAAGCTCGAAAGATATAGGATGGCCCTTGACAAGTGACAAGTCTAATTTTGGGTCCAACATTCTTCAAATTCTTCCCTCCGCATAGCCCAAACCGCCAATATTTTACAGATTGGAAACAAACCGAGATTGCCTACCTAGGTGAATAATCTCAGCGTATACGTACTCAGTAATACAATCGCATACAAGTACATATGTGCCATATAACTACTAGTGTCTGTTTATATGTACATGCATACATACACACATGCATTCACGTGTATATACTTGTATGTTTAAACACATATATATATATATATGCAAACTTGGATGTATATAATATATATGTATCTACAAATACGTCTACATATGAGAGATGTGCTATTGATGGAATATAATGGGGAGAGGCGGCAACTCGATTACTAGGAATTGGGGTTCATTTCAGATGAAAATCATAACTCTACGATTACCTTACGGAATTCGTTTCGCTTCATTTTATTGTAGATCACAATTCGACGCAAGGTATGCTGTTCGTTTTTATACGTTCCTATTTTAGATCATAAGTAGACTCAAAAGGCAACTATTTGTATAATCTATCTTTGCCCGCGTATCGGAATAAGGTCTCTCCTAGACCGATACATTGGGATATAACTATTTTTATTATAACCTTTAAATTCTCTACTTTTGGTAGCCTTTATAGAGTACTCTTCTTCGAGCACAGCGCAAGTATGACGAATAGTCCCAGCTGTTTTACCTTCTTTGGGTGCACGAACACGAAACATATCTATATATGCCTAAATGTTCGGTAAAAATGACTACGTAAGCGTTTAAGTAGGATTCAAAAAGAGCCGTCCAGTTTCAAGTAGCAACTTTCAAGTAACTGACAAGCAGGGCGAATAAAATATGCTTTTACTGAATCAATTTAATAATTTTCACTATTAACAGCCTAAAACATATAATGTAAAAAATACGTCTGAAATGTTCAGTTCATATATACTCTTAAGTTCACATGTTCATATTTATTATTTATGCCTAAGTATTTAGAAAAAAAAGATGCAAGAGACCGCAAGTAACAAGGCCATGTGCCTACATAACAATTTAGGTACGTAAATAAAAATGTGCTGCTTCTATTGATTAATAACGTGCGTCTCGACAAACCATGTAAGACTCAGCTCGATCCGTGTTAACCCGAAAATGCTATATTTAAACGTTTTTTACTTTAGTCACTATAACTGCAGTTCTTTATAGTGCCTAATTTTCAACACAGTAAGTGCACGCAAGTTTAGTTTTTCTAGTAATCCTAACCCTATTCACAAAGCTCTATAAAAAGTGAAAAGATGTTTAAGAAGACAGCTTAGCGCACCTTTAGTTTCAAGGCACCGGTAAACTCGTTCATTGTAAAAATGCTAGCCTTTTTTAGATACTTCTAAAATCCGTGCAAGACTTTACGGTGTGACGATTAAACGTAAGTGTGGGATAATTACTAGCGGCACTCGATTGGTCCTCTCAATAGTTAAACTAAATAAAGGTACTTCTAGTTGGCAGTACTACTCTAAACCAAACGAGATAACAACATATTCGATAGAAAAAAACTCAAGTGATACAATGGGTTTCCACACAGAGACAAGGTCGACAAGCCACCAATCATAACAACTGCTGAAGTCAGATTATCTAGAGAAATAATACGGCACCACCATTATAAGTATATTTTCTAGCTAATCATCTCTAAAATCACCAGCATTTGATCATCACCAGTTACCATCACTGGTAATGGTAACAACAATGACAACTTGGGTCATTGTGTCCGGGGACCGGGGGGGGGAAGGGAGGGAAATAGGGCATAACTCAACCCTTAGTGGTTTTCAGGCCACTCTAGCTCAAAATGTTTAGATGTCTATCTCGATAACGTGGGCATATGTTTGTGGGGGGGGGGGGGGGGAGGTGTCTATATTGGCGGAGGTGCAGCCGCTCGTAGGTGCCTTAGGCCGCACCATGCTATCAATCAGTGAGCCAGTGGTCCGTGTCGGACGATGGACGTTGCACGCTCACTTGCTTGCTTGGCCCCTCCTGCAAGGCGGCCCACTCATTCTCCTCACAGCCAGTGTTCAGCACACGACCTTTGCCCAGCTTGTCAAGCTTGTTTTAGACGTTTTATGCATTCAGTCAGTATGGTAGCTGCCAGCTGAGATTTATACGAGACTCGGGTTGGCCTGGCTACCGGACCATCCCTGCAAGGTATTCAAAACGTCTCATGCTTGAGCTACTGCGTGACAGAGAGGAGAATCGGACTGCCCCTATGAAACTGCGCATTTATACTCAATCTAAAACGATTCGTCGTCGTCGTTGTTGCTTGTTACTACGGATATTTTAAAGATCAGTTTCTTACACTAGATGTCGGATTATAGATGCGTGATTTCCGTTCATTGAAGCGTATGCAAAAATAATAATCACATTATGGCTTGTGTCGAGTTTAAACGCATAACATTCCAACGTAACGTTTTTCACTAGAGTCAAACTATGTGTAGATCTGCATTCGTTGCTGTTTCAGTTATTACTGTGTTAACCTTATTGTGACTGTTTTTTCTGTCGACGTCCCGGTTGGTTTTTGCATTAGCGCCTACGATAAAAAAAAAACAAAAAAAAGTCTTACATCAAACAGCTTTTTAGGTTTAGCGTGAGGGCCTAGTTTAGTAGCATATCCCTTCGACAATATATGTACCTCTCGTATGCGGTGCGTATGTATGTGCGTTTAGGAGAGAAAAAATGGTACCTCTTTAACGACGGGCTACGAGGCTAGTGGAACCTCACAAGTTTTCAGCCTTCATCGCGCGTGTGAAACGGCCCGTTCATGTGCGTTCTACCCTGCGAACAGTGGGGGGGGGGCATGGTCGGTCAAGCATCCAATGATGGACTGCCTCCGAACTTTGACTTTGAAATGCATTGAATAGCAAAGTAGTAGTAGTAGTAGTAGTGGTGGTGTGGTGATGGTCGGGAGCAGTCGCAACAGCAGAAACTGTAGTAGTAGTAGTAGTAGTCGCAGAGGCAAGCCAGGAGGCGACAGAGTGAGGTTATGCTGTCCCTTCCGCCTCACCCCCCCCCCCCCCCCCATAGAACGCAGGCTACTTCTCGTCATCGTCGCCAACTTCGTCGTTGTCGTTGTCGTTGTTGCCGTCGTCGTCGACGAGGTCGGGGAAAGACTGCATGGACAAATATGATGTTGGAGGCGGCCGTCTCGCTGCCCTCGCCGGGGTGGGTAACAAGTAGAAGGAGGAGAAGGAGAAGACGGAGCGGTGAACGACATGCGATGTCGTTTCGTCGTTCTCTTTTGCTGGCTGGAGATCACGGTAGCGAGCCGCTAGTTCGCTTAGCTTCTCCGTTCATCTCTGCAAGGCCGCAACAGGACAGGGCCAGGCCAGGCCAGACCAAGCTAGAGGGCGTTGTCAGACGATGCCTTTTCCTTCTCTCTGTCGCTGTGTCTTATTCTCTCTGATGCTCTGTCGTCTCTCACTCTCCCGTATCTATCTCTCTTTCTGCTGGACAGCCGCTTATTCCATCTAATAATGCTTGGTAGGTGGCCGCCCGCCCGCCGGCCGACAGATCCAAAACGGTCTGGTCGTTCCGCCAGGAAAGCCTTCGTCTTCTAGGTCGTCGTTGGTCGGTCGTTGGGCGGTCCTGGATCGGTACGTCCCGCTCAAAGGACCCCCGTCGTCTGAAAGGGAACGCGCCTGCCTGGCTTTGGCCGCCACTCGCTGGACACCACCACTACCACCATCACCGAGCTAAGTGAGTTTGCACTTTGCTCATGTACGACACGCAAGCAAGCAGGCCACACATCGCTGTGTCTACTACTACTACTACCACTACGACGACCATCGCGCTGCCAGCGTATGCACCCACCCACCCACTCACACGCACACAGCTCGCAATGCACGGCCACATCCACAAGAATACAGAAGACGCGGACACGGTCGTGTAGTCACGTGGACACACTTCCGCGTGCCGACCACATGCCCCACACTATCGCGCATCCGTACGTGGAGCGGTTAAGTGACTGTGAATACCACAAGAGGCACTGGCGGCTAAACTTCTAGACGTTTTCTAGAGACAGACAGACAGACCGACGAGGGCGATCATAGCGATCCAGCCAAGAGACGAGTCAAACGTTGATCGTGTCGTCGTAGCCACGATGAGTCTTTGCCACGATGAGTGGTTCTAGCTAAACTTCTAGCTAAACTTAGAGTACCACCACCGCCACCACCACCATGGTCTTTCTTGATACTCGCGGTCATCGTCCGAACTTCGTGCGGCCGTTGTGCTGGCCAAGCCGACTCTGGCTCTGAGTATGATGTCTTGACGGCTGGATGATGTCCGCTGGCGCTACACAGCCGCGTATGGCCAATGCGACCACGCCTGCTGCTGCTACTGCAAGTCGGCTGCAGCGGCTGCTCATAGACATACGAAAGAAGACGAAGCTCTACAAGGTTAGACTAAAATCTAGTCTAGTGAACACCAACCGAGGCAAACAGCGGATAGCGCGTGCGAGCCGGCCCCTTTTTTTGAAAACAGAGGAACCAACAGAAAGAGAGTGAGAAATCTAGTGAGAGGTCTGTCCAACGCGGAACGAGTCGTACTAACCTCGTTAGCGGCACGAGTCTATGCAGGCGCTATCTCAGATAGATGGCAATAATGAAACCGTGGCGGCTAGTTCACTAAAGCCGTCCAATCTGCAACGCCTCACGCATTTTCTAGATTATATCCTGGTTTAAATAATACCTGATGCTAAGGAAAACGTATCTTTGTTAGACACGGGATTAGATGCATGCAAGCAGAACGATAACAAAATTTGAATGCTGCACATTATTTTGGTATAATAGCTGTGTAAGTTACCAGTAAGCAGACCGTGCAAGGAAAATACTAGCATATTCTTATGTATGTGTAAATAACATCGTGATGATCAGTATTAAACTACTATTTTTAGAACAGAACTTTCAACCACATTGCTGTCTTGATAGTCGAGACGAGGTGAGTTCCTAAATACTCTTAACAAAACGCATTTATACAACATTTTTAATGAAGCCTCTGCATCCTATAAGTTTTAGAAATCGTGCATTATTTTTCGTATTTTCTAAGGTATGTTCGCACGAACTAACCATAAAAATGTTATCATCGTTAGACATTTTATATATCTTGCTCTATTAAGTGCTTATAAGATGTTTAATAGTAGAGCAATGGCAAATAGTATATCTACGCTCATTGTAATTTTCCTTAGGCACATGCATCCTGGTAACGATAAATTTAAATTATTTCTGTCTTTGTTTTTTAGATCCAAAGCGTTTCGGGAATCTTGAAACAGAGAGTTGACAAAACGCAATACTGTAGATACAAATTATACGACATCCTTTGTCTAATACGCAGCGAAAAAGTTTAGGGGTAAACACTCATGCATGACAAGCCTTTTACCACGACATGACTACTGCACGCTTAATGATATTAGAGGACTAGTCTATATGCAAACCACTTAGATTCCTGTATTATGAACCGTAGCCAGCTAAGGAATTCACGGGCTGCCTGCGGGTTTTTACATATGTAAATATGTACATACAGTGGGTGCACGTAAAAGCTTTGCGTTTTATGTATTTGCCAGAACGTTATTTTTGCCTGTTTAATTATGCAAATATTCTCTTATCATTTTAGCGGCTAACGACTAATCTGTGTTTTCACCCGTTATGTTTCCAAGGTGTTAAACCCCTACTCCAAAAACGTGATTTTTGCTTGCTTGGCTAAACCGTTTTTAAGAGGCCTGAATAGGTGAATGTCTTAAGATGCAAGGTTGGTAAAATATAGTCGATCTTAGACGAGTTCTGAGTCTCGAACACTTACATATTAAAGGCTAAGACGTCTCACTAACGGGCACTTCTGATCTTAGTGGAAAACAACTTCCGTCGTCTTGGACTATTTGCTTGTGCCAACCATGCACGAGCGTTAGGACAACTAGCAGTGAACGACCGTATTGATTGCGTAACGATTTTTAGTAGGACTTCGATGTGCACCATGTAGTTGATGGTTCTATTCTAAGTTTGCCCATTTTTATAGAAGGCACACAACTCTCGGCGAAGGAAAGACTCACATAGTCTTTTTGGCTAGTAAGGAAGAAGATGCCGACCTCGTCTGACGGACAAACGAGCGTGGAAAGGTAGTGAATGCCTGAATATATGATCATATTGACTGCTATGACCAAATGCGCGGATTATTATGCACTTTGCGTGCGATTTTTTGCTCTCCCAAAAGGTAGATTCTACCCACGTGCTATTCGTAATACTCATAACCATGAAACACAAAAAGTGGGCAACCTTAGTTTTTGCTGCATCGTAGGAATACTGACAGACCTGAAGTTAAACTACAGGGTGCGTCAGTTAAATCCGGACTAAACGTCATCGCCCGTTTCGCAATTTATGTCTAAAGAAAAACAGGATATTTCTTTTATTTTTTTTACGTGCCGTTAGGTACACTCCTGAGGAACATTTTTATTCAATGTAGCCACCACCAGCAGCAATTACACTTTCAATTCTGGCGCGAAAGCGCCCGAAAGCCCTTCTTCCAAAATAGCGGATTGAGATTCTTGAACGACTCGTCAATGGCTCTGCGTAGCGCTTCTGTATTTGCATGTCGAGACCTGTTAGTCTCTTGCTCAACAACGCCCCATACATAGAAGTCCAGGGGATTCAAATCTGGACTGCTAGGGGGCCATATCGTTTTGTCCCAGAACGCCGTCATGTTGCCCCGTAGCCAATCCTGGACGAGATTACTGGTGTGGGCAGGAAGCGCCGTCTTATTGAAAGACATATTGTCTTCCATTGGACACTCTATCAATCCATGGTTTTACCACGCTTCGCAGAACACGTAAATACACTTCCTTTGTTACGGTTTCGTGTCTGTCAAAAAAGTATGGGGGCATCACGTCTCCTTCATTCGACACAACACTTAGGACGTGCACATTGGCAGGATGTTTGGTTCTATGCACGATTGGTACATCCTCAGGGTTCTTTGCGAGCCACCGGTCATTTTTCGGGTTATGTTTTTGGTCAATGGTGAAGATTTTTTTCGTCGGAGAAGAATCGAAGATGTCCCGCCATTTGATGTCTCAAAAACGTGATGATGAGATGGCAGCAAGTCATCCTCTTACTTTTCGCGGCCTGAGACAACATCTGTCTGACTTTAAACGTGTAAGACTTTAAGCGCAGTTCTTCGTTGATAATCCGACGCATAGAACAATCACTCATATTGAATCTGATCGCTAAACAGGCGCATCGATAGACTTGGATCCTTAAAAACGCAGTTTTGCTCACTCATTTTGATCACTTTTGGCGTCCTCATTTCTCGTCGGCGGTTGTGAATCTTCCTTCCAGGTGTTGCACTACCTAGCCCTGTCTCTTCTGCATCTCTGTAGCATCGGGCAATGTCGTAGACCGTTGCTCTTTTAAATCCAGTGATGTTGACGATTTCGGCTAGCCGATGTCCGGCACAAAGCAATTGGATAACGGTTGTTCTTCGGTCATATTCTGGGCCCAGGTTGCGGCGGCCGTCCATGATGACAATGCGTTTTTGTTCTATTGTGAGTGGGCTGTCTGCTAACGCAAACCGATCTGAATTAACGCCTTCCGTCTATGCTGGGTAGCCTGCCAAAATTTTGATTTAGCTGACGCACCCTGTATAGACGGTGGCTATGGGCAGCTACTTAGTCACGTTGACCAAGATAGCGTATAGCATAAACGGAATAGTCTTCCCTATGGCAGACTCAACTAGAATGTTGCTAAAAGAGTGAATTTGATTGGGACGCATTATGATATCAACGAAACTTGGGGTTTATAAAAGCAGCTTTCTCAGAACTATCGTTGTTTGCAGAATTCTGGTATCGATATTGGATCGAACTGTACTTTCTGGCCTAAGTTGTTAGCGTGTAGGCGTGGGTGTGTCGATTTGTCCGTAGGTAGGATAAATTCAATAAGTTACGCTAACAGATATAGTACTGCATAGCAAATGCAAAGCTAATATAATAAATATTCCTAAGGATATTTTACTTCTATAAATATAGCAAATAAAAAATGCATGTTTTTCGTTTTTTCTTCGCTATGTTACAACTGCTTAAGCTATGCGTAGAAGAAGAGGGGCGAAGCTCATGCGTGCACAATATTCCGCAGCTCATTACGAGTGGTTCTAGTTAGCGGTTAGTCTTTGTTCGCTAACTAGCTTGTCAGCGCAGTAATTTCAGCCGTAAAGAGACGGAGAGAAGTGCTTTAACACGGGCCGGTGGCACTTTAGCACGCCCTCGTTCGGTCTAGGCAGGCCGAAGCGCCACTCTGGAAACAAGCAAAGTTTGCTGCTTTGGTCGCGTCGGTGGTCGAGAACCTCGTGTGCGGTCCTTATTCGTCTGGCGGCCTGCAGCGGCTCTGCCGATCTGTCAATCTCTCGAGGGAAGACGCTTTTGACCTGAATCAAACTGCGGTAAGGCAACACATTGTTCGTCTCTTTCAATGGTGGTAATCGGCGACGACGACGACAACGAAAGCTCACCACAGCCTTATTCGACTTATTCAATCGAAAAACCGCACCAACCTGTTATTATTGCGGTCCAACTATATTCATATATGAACAGCTTGGGTGCTCTCAATGCTGGCTGCAGGTTTAAGTCACACTCAGACCGCATTGGTTTAAATGCGAATGCTGCACCTCTCAAGCTGGCCCAGCTGGCTCATCTTTCTCCCTCTCAGCCTTTATCCCTCTCCTACTGGCTTAACGTAAACAACTGAACAGTTTTCTACAGTACTGCCTACGATCGTATAGAGCAGCACATCAATACAGCTCTGCGCTGGTAATCGTCTAAGGTAATGCAAAACACACACAAAGGCTGTCTGGTGGATATAACAGGCCAGGCAGCATAATACAGCGACCAGAACGTGGTGACAACGCGTCCTACGTTAAATATGATATCTTGAACGCCTTACGACGCCTGCATATTTCAGACTTGAGGTGAATCTACGCAGCCATAGAATTTGCCACAGCTTAGCGGTCTTGTTTGGATGACTGGACCTGTTCAACCCTGCCACTGTTGAGCGGACTCGGGTCATTGCCGTTGGAGATTATAGCTACAATTATAGCTCATAGATTAGCCAGTATCCCAATGGAAAAAAAATTGCAATAAACCTTAATTATGCAAGGTAGAACTTTATACGTGTATAGACATGAATGCTATGTATACAGCCCTATATATGGATGCATACGTACATTCGCATAGACGTACATACCTTTTTGTAATCGGGCAAATTCAGGTCATGTCCGCTGGTGCTGTCCTGAAATTTCAGCCAGTAGAAAAAAAAGATTAACAATGTTAGATGGAGGCACACTGTTGCACCAACAACGCTGATCTGCTACATAGGTACGCTAAGTCCACAACATCATAGATCGACATCATTACTAAGGAGAAGGGGGGGGAGGAAGATAACCCAGTGAAGTGTGCTGGGTCGTTTATAGGCCCGCGGTGAGATTGGTGTATTTAGAGCGTCTCAACGCGTCCGACGATGCATCGGGTAGATCGGCACAGTTAATCAAGCGCCATCGAGTCAAAGATTGGCTGGCCAGGTAAAAGTTTCTACTTGCTCGAACCTGCTTCGCTGTTTGGCTTCTACCTACTGACCCATTTGTGTATTGCAACACTATGCATTGGCATATCTGTCATTATCCGACGACTACTTTGCTTCTCCTGCTGCTGCTCTTACTAGAGAGGGTTACGGACACTTTTACAGGAAGTAAGAATAGAGTTGATAACAACGGCTAGTGCGCAAAAGCGATACAGAACGGAACATTATATCTCATCAACCCCGATCGGGGACCGGTTCGTGCGGTTTGCCATATTTGGACGCCACAGCACGTACACAATCAATATCGTACCTATCCCGAGCAACGAGCAGCCGCGTAACGTCCGCTAACGAATACACGTTGGACCGCCTGGTGGCCACTAATGGTGCCAGGCGAAGGTATCAGGCAATGCGGGCTTGTTATTGCGTGGAGCACAGTCGTTAATGGACAAACTGCGGTGGAGGTGGTGCACATACGGTGAGACAGTCAAATAAGACAGGCTACGCTAATTTAAAGTATCGCCCGAATAATTAAGTACTATTGTTGGGCAAACTGAATGCATCCGAAGGTTTCTCAAGTCAACACAGGCGCACTAGGTATTTCGGTTGTGCATCAGCTCATGACGGTTAGAGTTAAACCGCACAAAAGTACATGAAAACGTTGAAAGTACAGAAAGAACCTGTGCAAAGAATACCATATGTTATTATGTCAGCATCGGGAGAGCGAGTCTTGGCAAAATTAGGACAAAAATAGAATACGCCATTACATAAATACAAGCGGGAGACGCCAGCTCTCTCTCTCTCTATATATATATGTATATGTATATATATATTTATATATTTTTTTGCTGTTAATGTATCAGAATAAAATCGTGCAGGACATTCAGGTTTTGACGGCCAAGGAAAATTGAGGGTTAATAATTTTAAGGGAAATTGCTACACACATTGTTGAATTAAAATAAAACACTGCAACTAATAATATCAAAACATTAGTATATAGGAAACATGTCTCAGCCAGAGAGACATGAGAACAAAAATGCGTGCGGAAGGAAGGAGGGGGAGGAGCAGATTCAATGCGAGAAGCAGTACGCAAGTGTCGCAGAA
>QVRM01000093.1:0-119024 GCA_003439945.1 Dermanyssus gallinae
TCAGGCTTCAGTGTAACACGGTAGCCGGTTTGTCTGAAAGCGCGCCCGAAAGACCGCTATTAGTCTAACGTCGTCCACATTTAACCTGCAGGCCGATAGAACGGTTAAGTGGGTAGCCTGAGCGGCGATTTGATTCCATCCCTTCTGCCGACCAATCTATTCGTCAAAAAGCGACCAGACTGACGCGTGCCCAGAGTCGAACGGCGCCTTCTTGGTAGTTGGTACGTCCGCTGGCAGAAGCGGCATGGAGGGAGGCGACGAACTTGTTCGACGCCGTTTTGACACTCAACACTAACAAGAGAACGGCCAGGCGGGAGAGGTTTGAGCGGGTTTCTTGGGAGAGTGGAGCCGAGGGAGGGGGAGGGGGGTGGGGAGCAGCCAAGCCCTCATGGTCTCGACGCACCCTCACAGGACGGATTACAAAATGGCATCCCCCTATCCAACCGCAGGTAGAAGTAATGCCAAAGTAATACTGAGCCTGGGGGGGTGGGTAGGAATCCGGGTTTAGTGGGTTTGCAAGTCTCACACTAGTCACCAGGCTGCCAGTGGCGCATGTGCATCATGCATTCCCGAAACCTCCCAAAAAAAAACCTTGTCAGTCCAAGTCATGCCAAGTCAGATCGGAGATGTTTTCCAAGGTTCTCCTCACCTGGTCATCGGGGTTCAAAGTTTCTACCGGTAGAGGGAAAGCAACACAGAACAACACAGTTCTTAGCGAATTGCGCGCATATTTCGTAGCTAGAAGAGTTAATTTGTTGTTCAGAAGAATCATATCACTGCGGCATTCATTGCAAGAGTACAATAGCTTCTCCGTCGCTGGCTCCGACTACAGCCGCACTGAATTGCAGCCTACTATTATGAGTTGAAAGCATTCGTTACATCGGGAGAAGAGACAGGTGGCAAACTTGCGGTGGCTTCTCATCCCGTTACCTCCAGTTGATAACCCCCAGCATACACCATTTCAGCGCCAATATAATATATAGTATAATAAAATTACCTCACTTAAAATATAGCCTCTTATCGGAGCGGACAACTAAGTAATCAATTAACCTAGTTATTCAAACTCGACGACACTTATAATGATAATAAAACGACTAAGGAATTTGGACAAGCATCTCCTTACCTGACTATATATATGTATATATATACATATATATAGTACGAAGAATGCGCGCCTGCTGGAAAATTATTACGGCAGGCCACCGCTCCACACTAGCGCTATAGAGTCATCTGAAAAGCTTAAGGGAAAAGAACGTAAGTGTTCATTGAGCCGATGTAGCTCGATGAAGCACCATTTGGCTGCTTAGAATACATATTCGCAAAAAACAGGCACATTGCGTAGCGGTTCCTTAAACGACCAGCCAGGAATCATTTCAAAGATGTACTGAAACTAGTGTAGTGTTAATATATGTAATTTCACACATTCTGGCTAATTATGGTAGTGCCAAAATTGACGAGGAATCCCTGAATCCGGTCTGGATAGTATATAATGTAGGGGATTACTCCATGCATTCATATCGGGCAACAAACTATTTCTCTAATATATATATATATATATATATATATATGAACAACACTTTACTAAGCATTGAATTCAAACTTTCCAGGAAGTCAAAGTTATTGTCCTGTGTCATGGGACGGCGTCTTCTGCTGGAACTCAGTCCCTTCGGGATTTGTTGCTGCGAGATCCTGTCGAAGCCTTTTGGAAACGGAAGTCGGGTATACGCCAGCCGAAGGAAAGCTGCTTCACCACCCGATGCCCAGCGACAGCATTCCTCAACTCTGGCAGGCAGGTAGGACTCATCCTGGCCATTTTAGTAGCAGCTCCTCGCTACATGTAATAGCATCCTTTGTGAGCCGCCAGGCACGATTGTGGTAACGGAGCCCCCCCTTTCTAAATAGCTATAGTGAACAGTGAGACTAGTTGTATACAGCCTGGTTAATCCGCTTGATTATACCATATACCTACAAGTGAATATATATATATATATATATATATATATATATATATATATATATATATATATATATATGTATATGAAGACGGATCAAAAAGTTCTGACGCATATCTATAGTATAGAATATTTATAGCTCTCGTCCGCTGCAATGGAGTTGTGCTACCTTCTTTCCCACTCTTCAAAACTTGACTCAAATTTAAAATGCGCCTTTCGGATTCGAGTTGAGTTTTTCGGCGAATCTTTCTGTATATCTTATATAGTCGCGAAAAATTGTCTCTTAACATTTGTTTTATCAAAATAGGGAAGTTTCGGACATTTATGAATGTAATCTGTCATTAAAGAACCCGAAATCAGTAACGATGTATGCGCCGGTGCATTGTCGTGATGGACGCTATACGGGTTATGTATTCAGAGCACAGGCCTTTTGCGTCGGACTCACGCAATCTTTATCAAATTTAGCAGTGGTATCCCTTATTGACTATGAAACCTATGTGGCAAACATTCGCAGATGATAGATTCCCTTGTAGCCAAGAAAAAACAGTCATCCTGATAGCAATTTGATCATTGTTGAGTACTGTATCGCGAACTTTTTAACGTTTCCGTCTGTTACTGACGTCGAAGGCTATTATCTTCGGTTTCTTCACGTTCGCCGCAAACTCGACGGTACCCCGTATACACGGTGTTTCTGGACACTGCTTGATTCCCAAACGCCATTTGTACCATTTTCACCACTCTAGAACATATTATTTTGTTTTTAACACAGAACCTGATTCAGATTCGTTGCTTCTTTGTATTCCGTCTCTTGTTTTCTTAATTTCTTTGAACTAGTCTCAAACAATAAACGCCGCCACCGAATGACGCTGAAATTTGGTTTGTACGTAGATGATGAATGAAGTTTCTACGCAAAGCAAACCAGAATCATATTAACTTCGGTTAACTTTTTTTTAATTCAAAGTAGTAGAACTTGTCAACCTGCCTTCTTATGTATGTATACAACTCGATGAAGCTTAATCACGACCACTTCGCGAACATGATAGGGCAGCTGTTGTAAAGGCGAACAAAGTTGATTAAATCAATTAGCTTACAAGTGATGCCAAACGCTTTTAGGTCGATTTATGCGATAAATAATCGTATTTCAAGCTCTCTTTCTTCTTCTCTAAGCAGCTTTATGTCTTGTGAAAGCTGCCTCGTAGTGGCTGACCAGATACATGTGTAGTATTGTAAAAGCTATCAAAGTAAAAAATCTTCTCACGCCGCTTTTGTTTGCACAATTTTGTTAGACGAATATAATTAGCATGCATTTAGTATTTTATGAGTAAAAATTTAAATCAAAAGTCATGAATGATTAAAGAGCGTCGCGGCTCGAGTGTACCTCGTTTAGTACATGACCGTTTGATTCTCTGTAATTTCAGTTTTTTCCTGCTATATAAAAGAGTCACTAAAAGAACACTGGATTCTAGATTTCTAGAGACGACAATGTTAAAAGTATAGTTCCTCGTAAATTAAGCGTGATCGCGATTCCGTAGTGTTTGAACTTTTGGCATTATACGTCCTACTTTAAAGACGCCTGTTCGACCAGGAGGGCGGTATAGCATCGGTGACGGAAGCATTCGAAATAGGGGCCTTGCCTTCTCAGAAACAGCATAGACTTCTAACTATTCGGTAATTTACCGTTTGTTCGGCTTAGGCTCTGGAGCTCCCCTATGCCGGGCGGGCACGTATTTCCGCCTGAGCAAAGTCGCCTTTGATCTGTGATTGTCTACTTTGCTGCCCCTAGACTATTCAGATATCCGTGCGGGCCCACACACAAAAGTTTGCGTTGCCCAGAAGAGTGCTGACTTCTGCTGGCGCCGAGGGACGACCTGCAGGGTGTTGACCAGGTGGCTACAAACAGGATATTGTTGTTACTCCCGGAAGCGTCCGTGACTCGTCAGGGCCTCGGTAAGGTGGAACGTCATTTCTCCGTACGCTTTTGAAATAGGGCCCGAGATTAGCTTCCTTTCTTCCGGATCCTCTCACGCCTCTCTAATAGTGTTGCCGTACCTTGAGACTGTTCTTTCTATCAGATAGTTTATTCTAAAACAAAGCTTTCATTAGACTAAAGTAATATGTACTTCTAGAGTTCGGATGTCTTCGTCGGCAGTGTCATAGCTCAACTAGTGATTTATTAGCAATTACGATTTATTATTGAATAGTGATTGTATGGAGACAAGTCGGGCCACATTTTCACAGTTAAAGTTAGCAATAGCATGGCTTCCTGTTTGCTCACAATTTTAGCAACAATTCGGCTGAAACCATTGCATATACCAATTTGGCAGTAAGACCCCTTGTGTTTGCCTTTTTCTTCAATAATAGCCGTCGTATCCCTTTTAAGAATCTAATTCCTCTTATTACAACCTCTGAGCTTGCAAATTCTTCGTAGAGCAACGCCAGTGGCATTGGGAAATTTACTCTGTACAGCGTGGCAGTCTGTTTGCTTGCAATTTTGGCGAATACGTATCGTGACGATTGGTTACGGCGCCTTTGGTAAATAGGGATCGTGCCGCGGCACTCTGGACATCCTTCACTAATGTCTGGCGGGCAGCACCCTTATGTGCTTCTAAGGGTTTGATAAACCGTCGTCCCTTCCCACGGATAAATTCCTGGCCTGTTTCCCTTGTAATATTTCTACCAGTTTAATTGCAATCAGATATCCTCTAGTTGCAGAAACTACAATGCTCTCATACCACCGGTTCCAGCAGCGACTCTGGTTCCCAGCTCCGCCCGAAAACTGTTTGTGATTTTTCCCCTTGCCTCACTGTCTCGATGACGACCGGTGAAACGACGGAGTTTTTAGCTTTGACCATTTGTTTGTTGTCCACGGTCGAGAGGACTCGCCGTTTCGACGTAGTCGAGTCGGCGTTCGAAATGTACGTGAAACTGATCGAAAAAAAATCAAATATTAGTGTTTATGTTTACTTTTCCAAGCCAAACATTTTTTTATTTAAACCTGTAGGATCCTAGAGTGCCTCGCTAATGAGAATACGAATTAGTGTTGTTTATTTTATTTATTGGAATTACTTATTGGATACAAGAATGTTCGCCAGAGTTCCTTTAATAAGCTTTCCTGTAGGAGTTGCGTCTGGATAGCTTTACGATGTGCCGACGAACTGCGATGTCGTTTAGACAAATTGTTAGGAATTGTTAGTTTTCGTCAGCTGATCGAAGGGTTGAGTGGCTAGGGGTTTGTTAGTGATCTGTGTCCTATCCTTAGGCCAACCTGGCCACCTGGTTTATTGTATGTATCTACACTACTAAATCTATCCTTTTTGATCGGGTACTGCATACGTCGAGGCCCGACAAAGGAGACTCAGCAAAGATAATTTGCTCAATCACGTCCTTAAGCGTATTCGCAACTGCCTTCATTTCCGCTAATAAATCCGACCTCACCTTCGATAACTTTGCCAAACGCGCCAACGACTACCTGCTAAAACGCAAATACTGTACAGTTTTCTTTGTTCCCCTCGTCTTTTACTCTTGGCCATGGCGATTTCATTAGTCAGCGTAAATTTTAGTCTGTGACGTTTTGGCATTAAGAGGTTTTCTAGTAATACTGCCGAGAACGTATTGCTTGTATATATTGTAGAATGTTGCGCACAAATTATTTTGTACTCAGGCAGTTGCGTTGTAAAGAAATTCCATTAAGGACCCACCTATGTTGGTCTGAGCAAACGACGCGTGGTTTGATTTATCACTGCACTCTGCTATCGGATTATGGAACGTCGTTAATTACTCTCTAGCGGCTGCTATATTCGCCACTCACAAATGATAACGATTTTGTACCTGGTTCCTAATGGTCGCAATTAGGTGGCCTCCGTAATCAGTAAGGGTTACGTCATTCTCTCTCTATCAAACTTAGAAGTCCTTAAGAAGGGCCAGCATGTCCGGCGTAAACTATTTTAAACGGTTCTCGGCCGTTCAGAAATCTATTTTAATCTAGAATAATATTTTGCGCTTCATCGAGTAACCCCTGTGTATGGACTTAACAAATCATACCTACCCTTAGTGATTCTCTTTGCTTGCACTTTAGTTGTCCAATTTGACTGCGCCAATTGTGATCTCTACATGTTTATTCGATGTATCAATCTGTAAGCTAGCGACTTTACGTCTTTGTGCATTCGCTAGCATACAAATATAATTTATTTAACGCCGGCTCTCACCGCGGTGTTAACCTTTAGTCGATTCGCCTGTGCTTTTGAAGTGGTTTTCGGTGAGCGACATGCCACGTAGGGACGATTGCGCGCTCTACCGGAATTGTTACACCACAACGAGACAATTCAGCAAGTATGTGAGAATTAAAGAACATAGAATTGCTCTATGAGTGAGCCACATTAATTGCTTTAAAGGTTGCTTGGATATAAAACTGGACATATTTGACTTTATTTATTTCACACCATTCGTGTAAAAATACCTACTAAATCTACAGAAGAAAATGTCTGCATTTTGCTAAGAACATACATCACATACGCCAAGTTGTCATCCAGCTACACATTTGAGTTTGAGAATTGGTGCATCGAACCGATTTCGACACATTGGCCGATATTATATCTATCACATACAGCCTTACGAGGTATACAAATCTAATTTACGTCCACTTCGTGAAATCCCTGTGTCTCGCAAACAACACGATGACCCCCATGGCCCGCAAACCAAGTGATAAAATGTTTATTGGTATAAATCATGGCTGGGGTTGTGAATAAACAGGGTTGACTTTCTTGAGCTTTGCTTTATGGGTCCTAACAAACTCGCAGTAGAATCTCCTCAACGAAAGGAGGCGTGTCCCAGCAATAAGCGTACAGGACGGTCGACGTATGAAACCCCAGAAACAGCTTCAGAAATGCCTGGTTTGACTCTATCATTATTATTGATACGATAAAAAAATAATTGTTTGAATGATTCATTGTAGTTATCTCCCGAGAAAAGAGCGTTTCTAAGATTATCTGGATCCCTTAAGAAGTTGACGGTGCAATCTGTAAGTTGAAAAGTTTGAGAGATGTTTCCACTGATAACCCCCTGCCGAATTTCGATTGTAATGGCTTTTCTAACTATTTTCTCGATATGTGCAGTGGTTAAAATTTAAATTGAATAATTATGTACCCAGGTTTTTATCAGAGTCTCTATAAACTCCACGTCCTCGGGCAGCCAACACAAGTGCACACAAAGAACTTCGTCCGGGATTGTATTGCTCGAGCTCAAGATCGCACGGAAATGAGCTCGGAGTTTATCAGGCTCTACCGGACAGGACGACTCTAGAGTACCGGAGCTATACGTACGGAGATTGTACGGTTTGTTTAAGGAGTTTGACTTCGCGTTTCTCTTCAAACTTCAACTTCGCGTTCTTGAGACAGTATCGGTAGTTTTCGGGCTTAAAGCGAGATATATTTTGCTCTCGAGCTTCTTGGGACTACCAAGGTCTGGGTGGTCGCCTAAATATGACACACACACTCTGTGCCATCGTCAGTAACTTGTCGTGGGGCTCGATCTGGAGGTTCGCTGTGTACGGGCAAATGACACTCACTGCCTTCTGCAGCTTTCCGGGGCTTCGTTTTCTGTTTCCAGAGTGTCGCTTGCGGGGAGAGGTGCAGGGTTTGGCGGTCAGTGTTATTTCAACGCCCACGGGAATGTGCCACTTCAACAACGTAATGTACCACTTTCTTATTGATGTTTATGGCGAACATGCTGATCACTGAGGCACCCATGGGTTTCATGAAAGTTGGGATTCTCAAGACAGTGACTATCTACAGGCTACATTATTTTAGCATCTCCAGGCATGCGATTGCTCGTGTGCGATTGCTTCTGCTCATCAATCTTAATGTTTAAATGACCGGCGAGTGCAGTAGGCTTCTTATTGACTAGGTGGCAGAATCTGACTAGTTTTTCTGTAAGCATCCGAGTGTCTTCCACTACTGGAGGGCGCACATACATTGCGATAATATTCACGTTTTCTTTTTCAATGACGACATCATTATCCTTTATGAGAGTCGTTCTCATACACCCAAGGCGGTGGATGTAGAAAAGCAGCAATACCGCCGCTAGCATGACCGGTAGCGCTAACACGTGTGACGGGACAGCATGCAGCGTACAAGTCCGACAGCACAAAAGCTTTGACTGCCCACGTTTTTGTTAGTTTTAGGACATCAATTGAATAAATAGCTCTGCCGAGTAGCAAGTGAAGTGGAGACGATCTACTTTCGCAAGTTCACTGAACTATGTTGATTTTTAGACGATCATCAGTTGACTGGTAAGGCTTCCATTTGGGTGGAGACCGATCCTTGTAGAGCCGAAATGATGAGATTGGTGAGCGTCGGCTTCGGTGGAAGCGTGTAATTCGTACAAAGTCCCCTACAAAACCCCTCTGCGTATTCCTGTCACGTGGCTTTGTTGCACCAGTCCTGAATGTTAATTTAGATCATTTTCCGCATCGTGGAATATTTGGCCTACCTCGGCCTTCGACGACAAGCAGAACGGCACTAAACACTTTTTCGGCAGATAAGCAAGTACTCATTTTCTCAACTGTCTAAGCACCTGACCCCCGGTAACGGAAACAATAACTGTTTTCGCAAGTCCACTGGGGGGCGCCTGTGTGGTCGCTTGGGAATTCACTTGGTGGACTTCCTTCAAAAGGCTGCCGGTGTTTGTAATTGCGCTGCCGTAGATCCAACAGTACTTCGTAGAGAGTTGACTTCATCTTCAAGCCATCTGATCCGGGTCACTAGATCGGTGAGATAATTCATGAGTTTGCCCAGCACGTCCTGCCTATTGTGCTATCAGCTGATCAGACGTGAGACTCACAGCCGGTACTGAACACACCCGACAGAACTACCTTACGCTTGGATCATCTGACGGGACACACTCATCAGTAGTTTTACAGCTGCTGTGAAACTGTCGTCTGCATCTGTTGCACTTTAAGCATGGTCCGCCCAACGGCTCTAAACGGCTACACTGTTCAATATTGTCAGTATCCATAGTATGCGGCCGCTTCTAGTGTTTATCAGCAAGTTCAAGTTGTCGGAACTCTCGTTGCAGCGCTGAGAGATGCGCTGCTTTCGTTGGAAAGCGTGAAAGGGCTACTTTATCGACGGCGGACTAGAAAAACTGACATATTGTAAAGCACAACCAGTTGTTCTCTGCTTATGCACTACCCTTCATTATTTCTCGAAATACAGTTACTGTGGCAACTTACTAGCCGGATGAAGCATATTGTAGAACAGTGACTAAAACGACATACGCGAAAACACACCGCACAATAAGCGATACCAAGAAAATATATTTCAGAGTTAATAGTAGCGCTAACGCTACCCAACTTCTCCATATCCAATAAAACATAAAATCAGTAAAATCTTCCTCAAAGTTGAACATATAAAGAACGAGTATAGGCTTAAAATTTCATAAATGACTGCCCTGATACACAATAAGTGTTAAAGATACTGCGTCGCTACTACCAGCGGATCTCAAGGCAGCACCCTATATATTCAATTTAACATGACACACATTCTTGCGTTTCTAAGTCGCAGTTACCAAACTAATTTTACTGTGTGTTAACGCAAACTGGGAACTACTACTCATTAGTCATGCCGATACCCGTACAGTGTAAACTTGCTGTCCGTTACGAGGGTTCCGCCTATCGGTTACATCCTCTCCATGCGAATGTAAACCATTTGTAATGGCCCGTTGCTTTATTTATATTATATATTAACATTGTTGTCCAGCAGAGCCATGCATGTGTTCGTTACCTTTGGCAAACTAAATATATATATATTTATATATATATATATATATATATATATATATATATATATATTTATTTATATATATATATATTTATATATATATATTTAGTCGTCCCATCAAATACAGACGTAGTGACGTTGCTTGCTCAAAAGACGCATGTAAATAAAAACAGATAATTGAATGCAACACTTACTTTACACTAAGTACAATTATAGTGGACATGTTTATTCAGTGTAGCCTCCGTTCATCTATTTGGGGCCTAAAGTGCTCGCAAGCTTATTTCCAAATAAGCTTCCCGAATGCCTACATAATAGAAACATTGATTGCGTCGGTGTGGTCATGTTTTTACGGGACACTCGCTCAACCACGCCTCATATAGGTAAGAACTCAATGGATTTAAGTCTGGCCTGTTAGACGGCCATGAGTCTTTATCGAAGCACGCGCTCACAATTTCCCTAGCTACTTCTTCTAGCGAAAAGGCTTGGATGAGTCGTGCTGAAAGACGTGCAATCGTTTAACTGAACCTGGGAGACCTCAGTTTATAAAGCGAGCAAATAAACATCTCTTTTTATGGTCACATTTCTTAAAATGTCTAGTGGCATAACGTCTCTCTTACTAGACACATCACTCAGCATATTTGGTTTCTTCTACCGCTCCTTTTTCAATCTTCTCCACCTTCTGGAGAAGCTGGAAGGCTGGATCGTGGACAAGCCAGCGGTCGTTGCCGGAATTTATACTTTTTTTTTAAGATCTACGATGAATATTCAGAAATTATTCGAAGGTGATCTGATGTTTCTAGCTATATTGGTCTCAGAAAGATGTTAGTTGACCTTCATGGCACAAGACTGGTACCAGACGTCTTCGAACCAACAGTACGCCAAGATAAGTCAAATATAAATATATGAGGATTGACAAACATTGACTTTGCATCGCTTTAATTAATTCTGAGGTTCTCAGATAACTATGTTGAACTTTTCCATCGGTTTTGTAGGCATCTGGTTCAACAGCCCTTTTTAATAATAATAACAATAATAATAATAATAATACCCTTTAAGGGCACCCAGCCCGAAGAACACATTAATTAGGGAAGCAGAAAAATTTAAATACAAACGTGTATTTATAACCAATGCAAAAAACGATGCGTGGCAAAATCCAGGAGCTGTTTCTCTGTTTAAGTTGCTGCTTAATTTTAAGCTCTACTCGAGAAAATACGTTCTTATTTTCACGTCGTAGGTCTCAATTTTCAGCCCATCTCTTGTGATATCAATGTTCAAATGGGTTGTTTGCGAGAGAAGACAATTGTACAACGTCCTTAATGATGGCCCTCGTTCGATTGTCTCATCTGCCAGGATGGTCAGGCCACCTTTTGTCAGCTAATCAACCTTGTCAGTGCAGTGGGCACAATTTGTTAGAGAACTTGTATCCCCACACATTTGTCACTCCGTTGCAGGCTCACGTGTGCATAGTTTCCTTGTGCACTTCAGGAGGAGAGTAAAGCGACGGTGCTTCCTATACGTTGCAGGGTTTTTTGTATTCCCCCGCTCCCTTTTCCCGAACCATTTTTTGCTTGCCTTTTTGTAGAAAACCACCGGGAGATATCGAAGCGAGACTTAGCGGTGATGGGCAAACAGCCTAATACATACTGGCCATAGGTTCCATTTTATAGAGCGCAAAGCGCCTACCTTTTGACTCCTACCAAACTTACCAAGATGCCTTACAACGATTTTATGATACATTTTAAGCCTTTCTGTAAATAGAAGAGTGATAACCGTTGAGTTAGCTGTGATGTTTAGAGTGGAATAGGTACAGTCAACGTGCGCCTGCCAGAAAATTAATTCCACCTTTAGAGTCTCTAGCAACAATCATGCAACATTATTTCCAACGAACAGTTGTCTAGTGATTTTGCGGAAAACATTGATATTAGTTTGATGCACGAACGCTTGCTTCAGTAGTAAGCAACCACCTTTCCCGTGCTGATCACTATTACAGCTATGTAACGAAGTTTATGTATACAAGTAAGCATTTGTACAAATGCTTATATATATATATATATATATATATATATATACACGAGTACAAAACGCAACCCTAAGGATGGTGTATTAGGCAAGAGTGAAGTGACGTGCGTACATACAAGCAAAAAGACTACGCCGGTGATTTGCCTGCAGGGACATCAAGCTAAAGCCGCGGAAAGTGGATTATCTGTGTCTTAGTGCAAACAGCAGTTTAGCGTGTCTACGAGAGCAGCCAATAATCGTTTGTGCACACAAACGACGCTAAAACAGAGACTTAAGATATAAAGCTTATCGAGAACAAGAAGAAGCGTCGTGTGGTTAAACGTCCATGGTCGTTAAGAAGACTGGCAACGACAAGGCCAAACAGTTAAAAGCGTTCGCCAAGATAGATACTGAGAAAGCGACGTACGTTTCGTGTATATATATATATATATATAATTTTTTTTTGTTTGAGATTTTTCCCGTAAGGCAATTGCCTGTGTACGGATTTTTCATGTCATGGCTAAGTTTACTCCACTCCGGCATTTACCTTGTCTAAATTGGAAACCATTCAAACCAATTTAAGAGTGGCCGGTCTGGGTCTCGAACCCGGTCCTCCCGAATGCAAGGCAAAGGCTTTGCCACTAAGCCACCTTGCTCGGATATATATATATATATATGCATGTTCAGAGTATACACATTTACAACTGAAGTTCTGTTGTTCTAAACTGTTATTTTTAATTGTAATTACTCTATTGCAAAATAAAGTAAAGGCTTTATTTTGCATCGAGTGAAGCGTTCCTAAAACTCGCTGTTTTTGCACATGAGGGGATGGTAGGCATGCACTATGTATTTGATGTAAACGAAGCGGCTACCGCAGACCGAATCTGCCCGCAGAGTGGATAGCTGTATTATTTATCAATAATTTAACAGTCTTAGCTTTTTGCGTATTTGTGTATTCGCAGCCTTTTAGAGCGAATGAGTTGTCTGCATACAAATAGTAACCTTGTCAATGACAGAAAGGTCGCGTAGAGCGACCACAATGCCACCTGCATACAAAACCACATTAGTCGTTCAGAATTTGTGCTGAACATACTGCATACGATCGATAAGCTCGAGAATAATGCGGGATTATCACTGTTTCTTTTATCTCCAAGATCTCCCTTCTGCCCTTCTATGGTTTCCCGACAGAACGACTCGCCAACAAGTCGGCCATTGCCCGCAATGTGGCGTCTTTTGTGAAATGATGTCCGACAGTCCATACCGGTATAACAAATGGTTGTAATTTCACGAACACTTCTAAAGAGACATTTCCGTTCCCCTATTCAATAGGTGAATTTTGGGGCATTTTCACTACTTCCCTTTAAAATGAGTGTTCTTAATGTTTTTTTTTATAAAACTTTAATTATAGAAATAATGTTGCAGTTCATTCTTTATTACTTATGCCCGTTAGAACTCAAGTTGCAGTTTATTTTACATTACCTATGCCTTAATCTATACTACGTATGCGCGTCAGAATTATTGTTGCAGTTCATTCTCTAATATTTATGCCCGCCATGCTCTCTCTAGCTGATTTTCAATTTCTTCAAGGCAACTCCGTAATGGTCGGCCAATGTTTCAACATTTTCTAGCTTGCTTTGCGTGTTCCGCATACTATCCGTTTCTCACTGTGTAATTCGTGTAACTCTATAACTCCGTTCTCCTCTGTGTAGCTCAAGCACTGGCTTTCGCTATGCCTCTCGTCTGCAACGACGAGCACTGAAAGTGGGGCAAACGGATGAGAGATCTTGGTCAAAAAGCATAACTCCGCTGCGCCGACATAATCTAATTCACAATAATTTAACCGAGTTAGTTTGGGCCGGGCGGGCACAGTTTCGTTCTCTTGGGCTTCTCTTCTCGCACAACCGGCTAGCTTTCTTCACCTCTAACTAACCTAATAATACCAAAACCAAAAACACAAGCGAAGCAATGGTAATAGTATTTACATTTGTGGCCGCAATAAATATTATATAAATGTTTGTAAACATGTATGTATATATATATATATATATATATATATATATATATATATATATTATATATATATATATATATATATATATTTATACATATATATATATATATATATATATATACAGGTAGTTCAATAAGTTCTTAGAATGAGCTTTTTAGAATTCGAATTTTGGCGCGCTTCCACCGCTATTAGGAACTGCAACTTTTCGACTGCCAGCAGTCAAAATATTGTGGTGATTGGCCGTTGCGATTTCGTTTGATCGCTTTTTCCGTGCAACGTATCGGCGTGATTTTGAAAAATTGAGAAAAAAGAGTTTCGAGTGGTTATCAAGCATTTTATTTCAAAGGTTGGAATGCGACCCAAGTGAAAACTGAGTTAGACGAGGTGTACGGTGACTCTGCGCCATGTTTTGCCACTGTTTCCAACTGGATTAATGAGTTAAAAAGAGGTCGCAGGAGCACCGGGATGAACTACGTTCCAAACGCCCAAAAACGGCAACTGATTAGGAAAACGTGGAAAAGGTGCGGAAAATCGTTGCCGCAGATAAGCGAGTGAGCATTCGGGAGATAGCGGAGGCCTTGGGGATCAGGTTGGGTAGTGTGCATTTCATCCTGCACGGAAACTTGAAGATGAAAGAGCTCAGAGAAAAATGGCTGCCGCATTTGCTCAACCAAGGCCAAAAAAACGCGCCTGTTTTCGCTTCACAGCGAAATTTGGCCAAGATGTCGAACAATCCGTCGGATTTTTGGCGCAGATTCATGACCGTCGATGAAAGCTGGGTCCATCACTACACTCCCGAGACCCAAGAAGCATCTTGCCAATGGTGTGCACCTGATGAAGGACCTCCGAAGAGGGTGCGGACAACGGCATTGACCGGAAAGGTGATGGCTACAGTTTTTTAAGACCAACGTAGAATAATGCTGGTCGACTACCTTGAGAGCGGTAAAACGATCACAGGAGAATATTAGGCAAGACTGTTAGACTGCCTTTAGCAAGAACTCATCGTGAAACGGCCCGCTTTGCAGAAGAAGGTTGTCCTGTTTCACCAGGACAATGCTCCTGCACACAAGTCCCGGCAAGCATCGGCAAAACTGGCCCAACTGAGGTTCGAACCTATTGAACAACCTTCCTATTCTCCAGACCTGGCCCCCTCTGATTATTTCCTCTTCGGACATTTGAAGAATAGTCTCGGTGGAAAGCGTTTTTTCCAGCAATGAAGAGGTTAAGGCTGCTGTCAATGCCTATTTTCAGCCTAAAGACGCGGAATTCTACTTAAGAGGTATAAAAGCTCTGAAATCTTGGTGGGAAAAGTGTATTGAGCATCTCGGGGAGTATATCGAATAAGATAAATTTAAAAACATGATTTGGAAAATTCTTGGTTTTCATTCTAAGAACTTATTGAACTACCTGTATATATATATATATATATATATATATATATGCTATGTATGCGCGTAATAACGCTTAGCTCCGATTGATAGGCGAGTTGCTACAAGGTGTCTCCCTACTCGGCATTTGTCATGGCAACAAATATTTTATTCACTCGTGCTGCAATCCTGACGCCACCCTAGATTTAGCGGGCAACTGTCTTCAACTTGGACCCAAAGTTTCGCGGCAACAGCTCTCTCTATCTGGCGTAAACGGACGTTAGTTTGTACTTCAATAAATCTTCAATCCGATTCTAATTAAACACTTAGATTGGCGAGCTCGTGTCGTTGCTACGCTACCATAGGTCGCGACTGTCGCAGAGCTGTTCGAAATTCTATGACCCTTGCACAACACGAGATTAGTCGGTTAGGCAGATTTAATTCAAATACGTGTAACGGGTAGCGCACACTCGAAATATCCGGCCAAAACGCCACCAACTCAGTGTAACCGAATGTGCGCTTAAACAGACTGCTAGTTTGGCATAGTTTGACGTATGCTAAATGGTTTGAAACCTGCCGCTAACAACAACTTAAAGCTTGTTAGCCTGTGGCACGACGCAATCGACTCTCCCTCTGGTTAACGTCTGCCTATTATCAATTGAAACACCTATCCAGATATTGGGCTATCGGTGCTGTTCGACACTTGACTAGTGAGATCCATCAGATCCATGCATATTCAATGCTGTCAATAGCGGCACCATTAGGTACAACAGCCCTGAGGCACTGCGAGAAAAATAATAAAATTCTGCCAACCGTGCCAATTATGAGTTTGAAAATTCCGCGTAGGTCCATCTAATCTGTGTCAATTTATTCTTGGTGTGCATGTATGGCAAACATCGAGATGCCATTAAAACAGGGTAAAATCCTCCACCATCTCTACGCAACATTTCCTGACGTTCACGAATGAAACTGAAAATCCGTACAGTTTTGCGCACGCTTTGAGCTTTTTTTTGCGGCATCAGCCCCGCATGTTTCCTCATGAAAACTGTAAACGCAAATTCCTACTATGTCGTCGCAAATATAATATTATACTGGAGCAGACTAGCAAATACTATAGTTCGTTTGTATAGAGCACAGTGCAGTACTACCAGCCCGTTAATATATATTATATATACCGTCTATACCACCCGGGTTGGGTGAGTCAACTTTTATTTATACTGTAGGCATCAACGGGACTTCCTGCGTCTATCAGTGTCCAGCATCGTCACCAATAGGCATTTACAGCATACACCTATCTTCTGCTTGTAACTAAGGTTTTACGAACGAAAGCATTTCCTTTGAACAAGGAAATAACGCAATGCTTTGAACACGCTGGGCGGTTTGTCTGCTACAATACAAGCGTGTCCGGTCACGTTCATAAGAATACGTGGGATCGGCGTACAATGGACTCGTATCATTATCTCTCTGTTCTAGATACCACTATAGTTTGCCAAACGGGGGCAACACATGTAAGACACCACAACCGCGCGGCTATGGGAGACGTGCACTTCTCCTTCTATGACAAAATGTGAACCAGATCATGACAAACCATTAACTAAGAAGTTAGACTTCCTAATGGATGGTGCTATAAGTGCTACGTGCGAACTATATTCAGTGATGTTTACCTATTTATAGGATTTTATACGTTTCAATAAATTATACTTTCTAATATTTAGAATATACATATACATATGTTGAATACATATGTGTATTCTAAATAATGTACACAATCTATATTTATATATATATATATATATATATATATATATATATATATAATTGGCCAATGCGCTAAAATAAAAATACCAAATACCAAATTTGCCTTGCTATGTTAACGTTAAGCCTCAACAGCTTCTCGCTTATCAACAAAATTCTAAGCTAACTTGATTTTTTTTACTAAAACGCCTTATTGTGGCGAATAATGGCACGGTTGACGAGTATACATGCAAGGCAACGCCGCACATAATAAATACACCATACGTTGGTCTATTAAAGGTCACAAACCAAGTCTATCGTCAGCAGAAGTTAGACAGGACTCGTTATACCTTGAAAAACCTGGAACTATAACTGTAGCAGAAAATTCAGAGTCGAGTCAATGTGCATGAACTTTCCAATCGTGTCCGACCTCGACAATACGACTACTGTTCGTTCAGTAGGACAGTGAGCAAGATTGACACTTAAACCTCTGAAACCGGTCACTCTGAGTTTCACGTTCAGCATCGCATTACTAAAAAAACGAGTGGTTCATTAATTAACCAATCAGTCGTTTTAAACTTCTAGTTCTATTCTACGTTCTAGCACGATCTCGGTTCGGGCTGCAAGCGAAACGACAAGCCCTGCTTAGTCTTGCATTCGAGTGCAACGAGTGCACGAGGAGGTGTTTGCAATCCGATTAGTTAGATAGTTTTTCACAATATCTGCTGTTGCAATACCGTGCAATCTGCTGACAGTGGGCCGTGACAAGGGCCGAGAGGCATTTCACGTTTGGCAACCCGTCATTACACAGCTCTTGAGTTGATGGGTACGCGTGAAAGCGATACGGGCTCTGTTGTGAGCGCGTGCTTGTCACGTTACAAGTTAGGAGAGGTTCCAGCTATGCACGACCACGATTGACGTGGTGGTGGTGGTGGTGGTAAAAGTTCAGATCTTGCAACGACTACTGAGTTTTTCCTGCCTGACGGTGACGATACAGCCCGCAGTGATTTACCCATCTAGTTTACGAACTCACCGGCGCCAGCTAGCAGGGTGGTGTTACAGATGTTCGAAGGTTTTTTGCCTTTAAAGAGTAAACGGCGGAGCAACTGGTATGCCCGCTGGTCGTAGTAATCAAATTGGATCGTATCTCTTGCTGCACTGAATCGCTCGCTTAGTGCGTCTTGGTCTAGTGTCGAATATCGGACACCGGCGACCAAACGAATATAGGCAATTTGAAATGTAGAAGCCGTCCCAGTCCCATAATAGAACATAAACTGGGAGATCATCACCACAAATACGTTTTATATATATATTTTTTGTACCATGCGAATCTTTGAGTTTTCTCGTACTACCCCATTCACAGCTGCATATGTATGTATGTATATATATATATACCGAGTAAGATGGCTTAGTGGCAAAGCCTTTGCCTTGCATTCGGGAGGACTGGGTTCGAGACCCAGACCGGCCGCTCTTAAATTGGTTTGCATGGTTTCCAATTTAGACAAGGTAAATGCCGGAGTGGATTAAAATTAGCCATGACATGAAAAAACCGTACACGGGCAATTACCTTACGGAAAATCCTAAAATATATATATATATATATATATATATATGCACCCAGGTCCAAATTCCGTTTTCAGCATCTGCGTATTTCGAAACACATCCCAACACTGCACGCCTATGGCGTGACGTTGCGTGCAGGAAGACCCGAAAATCAATAATTTGGCGTCGTTTGCTCATAGCTTGGAGCATTTACAGTACATATGACGTTAGCACTTGTGCCCTTCTCTGCTCCACGCCGAGCCTCAAACTACTTCAGGACGATATTACATAACGTTTACACATCGTTATATAATTTCGTCGTGAGCAGGCTCATATGACGCTACTGGAATTCCTAACCTAAATTCCGACAATGGTTACACACAGCAACTGCCTATGAATACACACAGCAAACCTAGCAGCCATTCGAGCTGTACAGTTTATTTTAATAGTGTAGATTTGGCATTGTGTTGATACCAACTTTAAGCCCAAACTTATACTTAAGCTCGATATATTGCTTCGTTTAGGGGGAATGACGCCGCGCTAGGAGCAAACCTGCAAGTCCTGGTGTCACAATTGCCGGCCATGCTCCCAACTCGTTGACATCAGATGGCAACACAGTTGCTCGCCTATATATATATATATATATATATAAATATATATACTAGTGTCATAATCATGGCAGAGATGTGTCACCACACACTAGGCCCCCACAGACCCTTATATCGCATGACATACTGCCAGCGCTTGCTAAAAAATTTACGGCCTTTGTTGTCGCCTGCCATATTGCAGGCGAAGAGCTACATGACATCGGGGCCGCGTACTAACGCAAGCCAATTAAATTAATTCCCTTTATGGGGCCTAAAGACTGAAAATGGCGCACGATGTTGTTGTGTGATCTGTCAACTTCCATGGGCTAGGGAGGCTTGCTTTGGAAACTCGGCGTGCGTTTGGCTTCAGGCAAAAGCAGCTATGCAAATGCCCTTCTCGTGTACGGGGCCAAGCTGGTAGAGATCGTGGTAGTGTCAAACATGTGCCCTTTGAGAGCCCCACAAGCTGTTTGAGAGACTGGAAAGCTCGAGCAACTTTATTCTGGTCTGTGGGCCTCTGGCGAAACGCAGCCGACTTACTTCGATGCCATAGCGACTCTATGAAAACGATATCTGTGGCATGACATTCAAGTCATACATACAACACTTACCGCAGGTAATTAGCTAGATTGGGGCGCTAACAAAATCATGTGCGAACACGTCAACAAGCGCAGTCTGAGAACAGAAATGTTAAAGTAAACTATTTTCGGAGGATCATCGTGGCATCGCATTACCGAGAGTTCAACTTCTGCCGACTACGTGTTTCCGAGATTTTTTATGGGTACTCTACGGTTTTTATATATATATATATATATGTGTGTGTATATGTTTATATCTATATATATATATATATATATATACACATATATATATATATATATATATATATATATATATATATATATATATATATATATATATATATATGTCAGATATTCTTTGAATAGTACAAATATTCTGAGCCTGTTAGACCTACACTGCGGCAGCGGAGCTCGTACTCTCTGAGAAGCTTCTCTCATTGACGTCGTGCTCTATGAGGAGAGGGAGGCAGAGATTCAAATACGCTGCTCCCGCTAACGGCCGTCTGCTACGAATGTATGATATATGAAATAAACAGACTTATCAGTCGTTGTACCCAACCGCCAAGAACGGCTTGTTCACTCCCGTAAATAGCAAATCGAAATCCACTAATTCGCTTAAACAAACCTCCCCCGAAACTCGACAAATTGGTGCCGTGACCAGGATTCGAGTCCTTTGTTTATCCTGTGTGGATATCGTTTGCTATTTTCATGTTTTCGGGTGTTTTTCGTCGTTTTGAACTTTGAGTGAATCGACCAGGAGCAGGCCCGCTGCTCACGCGTTTCGAGTGTCGTGTGTCTCGTGAAATCTTGCTCACAACGACAACTCGATCATGACTGATCGAGCACTCACCTGTCCACGGCGCTTCCGGACAATCGAGCGCAACCGTTTAAAACTGTACGCCGAACGGGCGCTACTAATAAGAGACATCGCGGCAGACCAGCGGGACAAGGCCGAGCTGGTCGGCCTGCAACGAAATGTCGAAAAACGGTATCAGACGATGAGCGACTACGACGCTCAGATTGTTGCTTACAGTAGTTTGCCCGAAGAAGACCTCGATCGCGAGTTTGAAGAAAGCGATCAGCATTCAAACGCGGCGCTGGAATGTTCAACACTTCTCAAACGGTTGATTGACGAAGTGAATTCAGTAACCGCTCCAGTGATGTGTAATGGGACAACGGACTCGCCCTCAACATCAACAGCAGCAGCAACAATCACACCATCGTCGTCTTCGATACCAAGCCAGCTCATCATCAGTTCTGCCCTGCCCGTTTTCGACACGTCCCCTGAGATGTTCGATGGGGATATTTTGCGTTATCGTGCCTTCATCGCTCAGTTTGATAACTGGGTATCTCGCAGCACAGCCGCCTCGGCCACCGATCGTCTTGTAGCTCTCCAAAAGCTACTGCGTGGCCCTCCTCTAGTTGACTCATTGCCGGTGAACGATGTCAGCTACAAGGTGGCTCTTAAGTTGCTGGAAGACAACTACGGAAGGCTGGACATCGTCAGGCAGCAATTGATTGCATCGTTGCAAAAACTGCCAAGAGTGAAATCGCAGTTTGACACTGCGGGGTTACGCCAGCTCCTCAACTTCGTACAGTCCGCAGTGCAGTCGTTGGATGGACTCGAGAGTCCGTTGCATACGTATTCCTTGTCGTTTAAGGCTACACTCCGGGCAGCTCTCCCGTGGAGGATTGTGTTTGACTTCACCGAGAATAGGAGATTCTCGTCTGTACACTCCGCGTCAGGCAGCTCTGCTGACAATGATTCAGTACCAGGCGGTATCGATAAATTTGCCGCTGAGGCCGCTGACGAGATCCGCCAGTTGATTGATTATGTCAGCCGGTATACGTCACTGCGCGAAGAGACAGCGATACTCGGTCAACTAACCGACGTCGACGACAATCGAGAGCGACGCCAGTGTGACGCATCGCAGAAGCAGAATAAAACGGACTATCATGGTGGCAACCGTTTAAAATCGACCGTGTCAGCAGTAGCAGTACCACAGCCACGCAAGTTCGCCCCGTGTCTCTTCTGCAGTGACGCTAAACATTCGTCGTCACGCTGTGCTGCCGACTTAACGATCGAACAACGGATGAAGATCCTTCTTGAGCAGAACAGGTGTCATGTGTGTTTCCGTCCTCGCCACGTCAAGCTATCACAGTGTGCTGGACCCAACGTCGGGTGCCGAGTGTGTAACTCGAGAGATCATTATACCTCGATGCACAGCACAACTATCTGCAGTAGTCATCCAGTCGCTGCTGCGAGTGATCTTCACAAGCGCGGCGCTAACGAACATTCTCTGGTGTACATGGCAACTGCGTTCCTGACGAACGCAGGAGGTTGCATTCCGGTGCGCGTCTTCATGGATCTGGGAAGTAGTTTGACCTTTGTTACCCCAGACGCGCTCAAACACTTACCAGACGCTCAGCCAGTTCAGCATGCCAACCTCAACATCCAAGCGTTTGCCAGTACTCGCAAGATATCATCGGCTCGCTATAAACTCACGCTGCAGAGTACGTATGACGACACTCGCGTCGACATATTTGCGTACAAGCATGACTTTGCCGTAAACCCGACAAATGATTGCACACCGGATGTACTCGAGGCGATCAAGAGATTCTCAGCAGACCATCTCCTTGCGGACCGATCGCTCCTTGGCGAGCAGCCGGCTTCACATCCTGCCGTACTAGTTGGAATTGATCAGTTTTACAAACTGGCGTTTCTTGGTCGCGAAAAACGTATCATTGATGGTCTTGTTGCGAAACAGACACGGTTGGGATGGATTATTGGTGGGCCAACAACGTCGGCCAGCATTAAAGCTGATGTAGCGAACGTCATGACTCACTGCTGCGCGGCCGCGCTGTCGCAACCCGCGCGCGATATCGAGCGTCTCCGGGCCTCTCATCACGAGCCACCGGGCCTCTCATCTGACGACGCAGTCGCTGTTCGCCAATTCGAAGAGAGTGTGTCTTACGATGGCAAAGAGTACACTGTCTCGTTACTACGCAAAGACAACATATCGCAACTATGGAACAACAAAAGCAGAGCTCTCGCCCGCCTGGAAAGTAAACTTCGATCCTATCGCCGCGATCCTGAGACGTACAAGCGATATGACGCTGAGGAGATGACCTTTGTACGCGAGGGACATGCTGAGGAGTTGTTCGACGCTAACCTTGAGGCCGAGGACAATTGCGACGATTCTTTCTTCATGCCTCATCACCAGGTGATAACGACATCGGGGACTACCTCAAAGGTCCGGACTGTCTTCGACTGCTCATCACCAGCGCCAGGGAAGACGTCACTAAACCACTATCTCCACGTCAGACCGAACCTTGACCCGAACCTAGTCAAACTCTTAATCAACTTGCGCCTGCATCGCGTCGCAATCTCTGCCGAGATCACCAAGGTGCGGATAAACCTCACTGACAACGGTCGTCGTCCATTCCGGTTTCTTTGGCGAGGCTCTCACGACGAGAAAGTCAGATGCTTCCAGATGAAACGTGTGACCTGGGGTGCCGCTCCAAGCGGTTTCTTCCTCGCGACTACTATCCGGAGGCATTTGAAGCACGTAGATCCTGACTCAACGCTGCGTATACCTGACTCGCTGAATTACGACGATATACTGTGCAGCTCCGCAACAGATTCTGAAGCATGGAATCAGCCCGTGGACTCCGATATTGCGACTCAGTTCACGAGGTGGACGAACGAGATTGCTGCTTTGCTAAAGTTTAAAATACCTCGCTGGGCCCGTCAAGTCGACCCTTGCGAAAACTCTCGGCCGAAGCTTGATTACGTTCGAGGAGTTTCGAACGATTATATGCAAACTGACTTCAGTGATATCTTGTGCAGTCACCAGAAATCCAGTTACCATGGAAACAGGCTTGTCAACCTGTTTGAGGTGGACTGTCAGATATTCTTTGAATAGTACAAATATTCTGAGCCTGTTAGACCTACACTGCGGCAGCGGAGCTCGTACTCTCTCAGAAGCTTCTCTCATTGACGTCGTGCTCTATGAGGAGAGGGAGGCAGAGATTCAAATACGCTGCTCCCGCTAACGGCCGTCTGCTACGAATGTATGATATATGAAATAAACAGACTTATCAGTCGTTGTACCCAACCGCCAAGAACGGCTTGTTCACTCCCGTAAATAGCAAATCGAAATCCACTAATTCGCTTAAACAAAGGCTCCCCCGAAACTCTACAATATATATATATATATATATATGTATATATCTATATACATATATATATATATATATATATATATATATATATATATATATATATATATATATATATACGGAGTCTCCCAGAAATATTTAGAAGGCGACCTAAGAAATTGTGGAGCTCGCTAAAGTACATATTTTTTTCCAATGGAACATGGTCTCTGAGAAGTTTTGCGAAAATGATAATACTAAAATGTATGGCACTGGTGGTGTTGCCCGACATAGAAGCACACAATATGCGATTGCGGCACAAACTAAACACATCGTCGCGTTCGTTAGAAAATTCTGCTTCCTCTGAAAATCTTATAACGCCGGCCAGAAGATGTGACATGGTAGGTCAGAGGAGAATTCGCAAAAATTAGAATTATATTATTAATTTTCACGTCTAATACCTTAAAATGACAACCCCATTACCATTCACGGCGCTAATATATACAGGACGATCATTTTGGTACCAAATATAGGGCAATCCGATCCGTGATTACACTGAAAAATCTTAATAACTTCTTCTGCGGATTCTCTTTAAACGAAAGCAGAAGAAGCTAAATTTTCTCACAATCCCGACGATCCTTAGTTTCTGTACAGAAGGACTCTCTCGCAATTGCGTATTTTGTGCTCCCATGTCGGGCAATAACACTAGTGTCACGAATTTTAGTAATATTACGCTCACTCCGACACAGGACTTCTCAGAGACTATGTTCCATTGGAATAAATATTTATTTTAGCGAGCTCTACAATTCCATATATATATATATATATATATATATATATATATATATATATATATATATATATATATATATATATATATATAGCACCTTTACTCAAAGGACTTATCATTGAAATAACAGATGCTATGTAAAGTTATACATTTTTCAGAAACGCTGCACCTCTGAGCGACCCGCTTAGTCAATTGCTTGTTTACACGTTCTCGTACAGAAATATCATTGTTGTGGAATGGGGACCATATGTGAGCACAGTACGTGACTCTGGGTGTAACTAAAACGTTATATATACGAGTGTACTAACTGACATATTAAGTAGTGAACGTGCTAATTTAAAGGTTGCACCAGGCTATCACGCAACTCAAAAACGTTGGAAGCTCGATTCTAGAGGAATCGCCGAAAATATCCGAATTTATTTGAATCGGCATGCATTTTGTTACAAAAACGTATATGTATATCTTATGCGTGCTCTAAAAGCCACGGCAAATATAGTGTATGATAATAGACCTCAGCAAGAGCCTTTTTTTATTTCAGAGGAAAGAACACCTTTACGCAGACCGACGTGATATACGTGGTGGATAGTGTGGGACTCAACGCTAGTTGTCTTGGTTAGACGCTATGTACTAGCTACTAATATGCCTTTTGGCATCCCAGACATGCCCGGAATACATATTTTGGTAATGCCTTCTGATTATGCTAATTGGACTCTACGTCCCTAGTCGTAAGGTAGGGTCTGTTTGAGTCTTCTTCCTTCCTTCGGCGAGTTCTTTGTTGGCCATAGTCTATCGATTAAAGTGGCCTTCCCGCGTCCAGCTGTCCTCAAATTCGCGCACTATCTAGACCATATTCTCCGGGGCAAAACTTGGTCTCTTTTTGTCTTTCCAGATAACCCCTAAGTTGTCTATGGCATAGTTTTGGCCGCAAGTCGCCTTAAGACAAGCTTCGCGTGAGACGTGAACTGCACGAGCTGATCTAGCATCATACCCAGATGCCTCACCGTTCTTGCTACCCCTTTCCCCTCTCAGATGTATCACTACCTGCTGCATTATTGTCCAACCGCACAGTAAGAAAAATGTAAACCTTTCTAAATTTGAAAATGTTTTAAAATCTAAATAATTTCCACTTAACCAATCCAGCACTTCAGAGGCCCAGAGAAAATATTGTTTTCTCGGATACTGCTCATACAGGACTTTCCAGACAATCTGTTCCGAGTTTAATTGGGTCTCGCCCTCTTGTTGGCTTATTTGCGGAACTTCTTGGGCGGTTTGTCGAAAATGTTTTATTTTTATGTAGGCCTTTTGAACAGCAAATCTCTGTGCCAGCGAAATTGGCGGACTAGAATGGCCAACCCAAGCGCGCCACCGAATTGTGATATTTTTTTTATTCGCAACATATACACAGGGCATGTGGGCTAATATCGCCTCCAAAGTGTAACTGGCAGTGCTTAATAAGCGCGTTGGCCGTTATGAAAAGGGTTTTACCGCCTGGCTTACCTGGTTTTCCTGGATTCCGAAATAGCACAAACTTGCTCGCTTCCAAGCGATTGTACTCTCTCTAGCCGCAACCTAACCGCCGTCTTCTGAACCAAATTCGGCATTTCTTTACGAAGGCTCTGTAGCGTCGGGGGAATGCTGTCTAGACCCGTCGCTTTGCTATTTTTCAAGCCGACTGCTTGGCATTATTTTAAACTTTCGCCCTATTTAAAGCCACTTGTCTCACTTCGCTCACGGGTGTTCAATAGCAGCTGGATCGTCTGTAGACACTTAAATATATATGTTTTACGAACAGACACTTTTCAGCGTTCTTTGTTGTTGAATATTACTCTTTAGATTAGAGGTTCGCTATTTAGTTTCAGTCGCTTGGTATATATATATATATATATATATATATTGTTCAACGGCTTCCTTAGCTAATCCAATTGAAAAAAAAAGCGTTTCTGAATCTATGAGAATAGGGGTCATACGCCATAGTATTTTTGGTGGTTTACTTACATATTAACAAAAAGAAACTCGTCAAAGTAGAGGATATGTTTGGCAACGGTACCACCGACAGCCGCAAGTTTGATTCCGGTATGATACATACTACAGTGACAATTTTAAGGATTTGCCAATCTGAGGCATCCCAATAATTGAATAAAATTCGTGCGTAGGTATTTTATGATGATCGTTGTTTGCTTGATTGCAGATCGGTACGCATTACGAGGCTGCGGCTCGAATGGCCAATGGGACCATCAGACAAACTACAACGCTTGCCTCGACCATATCGTAAGTGAACCACCAAGCTCAAATTTGATCTGCAGAACAAGACCTGATGAATGAGTAGACCAAGAGCTACAACGTGCAAGGTTCGGTTTAGCCTTTAAAGGCCGGCTTTTGACAATAGAATAGGGATCAGGCGTTTAACAGGCCCAACTCATTCATCAATTCGCATACGTCGGAGTAGGTTTTTTTCCCGACAATCACTCCCGAGGGATATTCGATTTTCGACATATATAACTAAAAAGCTGAATGAAAATTGCCGCCGCTTGTTTTAAAATTGTTTTTTTGTGTACGAGTTGTACTGTGAGAGGGCCAAAGTTTTATTCTGCAAGGCATGTGGCATCATTGCGCATACAGTCTGCTGGGCCTAACAGAACAGTGCGAAATGTCCCCACCAGGCGGATGAAGTTGCGAGATTTGTCTAGGCCCGGTGCAAATGCCAACACAAAAGCCACCACCTTCACGCTAACTTCTATTCTGAAATAGCTATCGATACTGGCTAACGATGCCGTACCAGTTGATCTCCATCCTTCAAGTGGGCATCACTAATATCCACACACAGTTCAAGGAGCTGTCAACAATGGCACGACATATTGAAGTAGCCAAAATTGAAGTGCCACAATTAATAACCTAACGACCGCTGAGGGCCATCGGCTTCTCATGCGTGAACAAAGACAACTGCGACGCTATGTTGTTATATACAACAATACGGACCCGGCAAACGAGGCGACCGCAACCACATCGAAACTCATTAAATGGCTGATTGAAACTGATTGTCTGAGAGACATCAACGTTTAGAAGACGAGGAGAGGAGCTTTCCTATACAAAAGCCGACGACCAATTGTTGTCATCTTAGACGCTGAAAAATAAGCGCGCGATCGATAATCAGCCGCATCGGCCCGTCTATAGACTGGACCGTTCACTGATCGTCCACAGAGTCCACCCAGACCAAGTGCCAATTGCAGGGCCTAGTTTTACAAAGTAAAACGTGCACGTGAGGAAATGAAGAAGATATTTAACCTGGAGAGCAGAATAAATATCCACAACAGCTCATTAAACCTAACGAATAAAGTAGTAGTAGTACCGAATGAAACAAATTTGCTCGTTGGCAGAGTTAGCGTTGTCTACAGAGAACATGAGACAGCTCAGCGAGTAACGAAAGAAAATGACAGACAGAGACGAGCATATGAGATGACACCAACTATCCAAAACGTTTCAAAAACGATCATAGAATATAAACACAAGAAGGAATGGTAAATAACTAAAAGCGACATCTAGCTTGCATGAGATTTCTTTTTTTTCCATGATATATTTTATCTGCTATAAAGACTAAATACTCAACAATCGCAACAAATTTAGTTAATAAATTGTTTCCACGCATTTTACGCTCGTATGTATTTTCTCTCAGAGGGATGTAACATTGGATGGACGAATACGGATCTAACTTAGCCTATTTACTAAGTTATTCTGAAATACGGAAGTCAGTCACATTTCGTTCAGTATATATTTATTGACTATACGAAGTATTTGCGTAAAAATCGAGCTGTTGCTGAGCATACTGTCCTCACAGCCAGCGTCCGACGTACTGGTTCTCACGACCTCTACCGTTCCCCAACGAAGCGGTGATTATCTGCACACCAGCAGAAAATGGCTTCAGACTCCTAAAAACAGGCTTGTCTTTAGAAACATGCTACGAGAAAATAGTGTCATGTTTCTAAAAACAAAGCAGGGCCCACCGGGGTGACAATTCATAGTGCCACAACAATCGACCACGTTCCGACCACACTAAGAAACGTTGAAGCCACCCGCAGTAAAGTAGTAACATCGTGGGAAATATCAGACCATCATGCTATTACACCGTCTCTAGAAGTTCTACCATCAAAGTTAAAAAGACAACAAAGCAAAAACTCAGCGCACACTAAAATGAACTGAATCAACATCTTCGCCTGAACTTAACTGGATTAAGCTCTTAGCACACGAAGATGACCCAGATAAAGTTTTTTTTTTTGTTATAACACACACACTTCGCACATGTCAAAATAAAGCCATCGCGTACACCGACTCAAACAACAACTGCGCACGGCATACATGCTAAAACCTTATAAATCACTGTGGAGATCTTAAGTAACAAAAACTAAGAATGCACATTTAGACACAACTGGGAGAGGCAAAAGACAATCTCTTTAATGCTACATTTAGAGGAAATAAGAAACAAGACTGGCGTGTAATGAATGAGCCTATCAGAAGAACGAGGCCGTCGGATAAAATTGGGCTTACGCAAACCCTCAATATGTGCCGGATTGAACACACTGCCAGAAAAAAAAACTTTGCACAAAAACACACATATTTTACCATAATGGGAAAACGAATATTAACGAAACAAACGACTCACATTAGACAATATTAGCCTACGTACGTACACTTACCGTTGCGCTCATTTACACCCGCAGTCAATACAGAAATACAAACATATATCGACAACCTATTTAACATGAAGGCAGCCGGAGAAGTTCAAATAGCCAACAATATGATAAAGGAACATAAAAATATATTCACACGCATGACACAAACACTAACACTCAGCGGTACTTGCACACGGGCATTTTCCGTCACGGCTGAAACGATCCAATCTTCTTCTGAAACACAAGAATTGACCGACACAAAATATTGACAGCTCAATCAGGTGTCTCTAAAAATTGTTGAAGAAAATAATTGCCACACAACTACATCAACAATTGGATGACAACAACGTACTAAATACACACCAGGTTGACTTCATTGAAGGTCGGAGTACAGAAGCATTAATAGCGCTACGGGAGAAAAGGATATCCACACAAATAGACCAGGAAAAACGTCCAGCTACCGTAAATCTTTCGAGGGTCTTTGACTCTATTCCGCGTTACCGCCTACTTAGTGAAATGGCGATGATGGGCATCACATCAACGACCCTAAATGCGACGTTTTTTTAAAATTTTAAGGTGCGTTTTATTTACAATATCTTATGTGTATTACAACATTTTAGTCGTATAGTCGTTAAAGCTGAACGCAGCACTGGAACATCAAATACCTATAATTGTTTTTAATTCTTTGCACCGTGTTACCTTAATCTTATACCTATGTTTTAAGAATAGTAATCACAATAAAGCAGTAAATAATATTTTGCCAGAGTTACATTACAACATATGTTCTAGATCGAAAACAGAACTACAAGCACGGAGGCAGGGCGTCGGACGTCAGCTGAGACCTTTCGGTGTCCTGCAAGGAAGGTACCATAGGTCGCGACATTTGTATTATGTACGGTAATTGTATTTTCCAACTAAACGATGAATCTACAAAGTTTATGTACGCGGATGAAACGCGCTAGTAGACAGACAGAACGCTCACCAACTCGGCCATCACGAAGAACATAAACTTAGACATCCATAAAATAATAGATGAAAGTGCCCGGACTTTTCGTCAATCACACAAAACACAATTCATTCACTTTAAACTACGCAATCGACACAACAATGTTAAACCATATCAAATTACGTAACCGTTCAACAAACAACAACTTTACCTGCCCACACATGTGAAAAATAAAAACATTAAAATATCTGGATATGATTATCGGTGGTAATATGTCATGGAACTCTCATGTGGAACGTATAGCCCGAAAACTGGGAAGCAACATCGCAGCTCCTAGACAAATGGATTCATCTGCCACAACACAATTTAAACAGGAAGTATAAAGAGTCCCAATTGAGTCATATCTCCGCTATTGTCTCCTGCTTTGGCTGAACATTTTCTTCGATTCTACAGCCATTGATTTTGCTGAAGAATTAAGTTTGGCTCGTTCAGGAAGTCAACAGCAGAGCAAGCGCTGTTATAAAGTCCCTGAAGACTATGCCAGTATGACGTCTTTATGCAGAACGCGTTCTGGCTTTATGTCTGCTGAAAAATAAGGAGCACGGAGAAAGTATACACAATAGAAACATACCGATACCTAGCTACACTATCAAAGAGAGGATTAATTGGATGTTATGCACACGCAAACAGAAATAAATTTGCCGCAAATTTGCAGCCTAATTGCATATAGGTATCGATTATTATTACGTATTGAATATTGTCAATAGAAATTAAACATCTGGGCATGAATGGGCGCATTTTTTATTTCATTCATTTCATCATCATTCAAAGCATTGAACAACAGTAAGCATAGTTTCAGTCAAAAAATGCTGACAATAACATTGAACCATCTGTTTAGCCAATGGCACAGAAAATAAACAGTTATAACCCATACAATACGCAACTTACAAACTACCAGCACACACTACAGAGCGAGAATATACAAATAAATTATGATGATGATGATTATTAAATATTATTATTATTATTTCATGTACAATGTCTAAATCGATAAGACATTTTAACGGGTATTATTGTTATTATTAATACTGGCAATAGTGCTAGAAATACGTTTGGATGCATTAGTGCGTAACCGTATACGGGCAAGCGTCTTACGAACCACACATACACACGAAAACGTATGAAATCAAATTTTATAAGTTCCATTAAAATGATTCATAAGGCGTTAACGACCCGTACGAGGCTGCTGATTAGATATATATTTTATAGCGCATCCGGCTGAGGCAACATTATCCTAATGGTACGAGTCCTCGCCGCGCTTTTACAGCGCCAAAAAAGCATTTTATTATCAAAGCGCGAGATCACGCAATCCAATCTCAAGCTAGTGAGAAAAAAAAATGTGCTACTAATGCTGCATTGCAGACAATATTTGTTGAGCCCAAATAGCCGCAAAATCAACCCTGGCAACTCCAAAAAGCCTAAACAAACTTAGATGTGTGCTGTAGCCAATGCAGTATTTGTAAGTAATTTTCGACCGATGCTTCGTAAAGTGTTAAGCTCTGTATTCCATTATACAATAATTTACAGTAGAGACATTATCAATAATCTTGCTCGTACAGAGACTCAAGGACACCGTATATATAATATATATATATATATATATATATATATATATATATATATATATATATATATATATGCTTGCATATATCAATTACTTCTAGCGAGCATACTTTGAATGTTTTGCGACTTACATACGAAGACATACAACCCATGTATGTTTCAACATCTAGTACAAATGGATGCTTATTTGTTGTTTGTACATTATAAACAGAATGTATTCATTGTACATTCATTGCTATTCGTTCTGCTGTGTGTTCAACTGCTATACATGTTACTATGATTATCACTGTTGTTGTACAGGTTACTGTTTTTTTTTTTCTAATATAAATCTGGAAATAGTGTTTCACGCACACGTCGAATAGAATGAGGTCGTGTAGTTTTCTAGGTTAAACTTGCACGTTAAAATAATACTCGTACTTCTCTGTTGCTGTCCTGACGCACCGGAAAGTGATAGTTTTTTAACACTATCTGATGATAAGACTGGTAGCCGAGACGACCCGGGAGATGCATTAGCTTGTGATGTGAGAAAGGAAAGTCTATCCAGCTTAGTCTATTTTTGTTGTTTGGCGTAGAGGATAACGTGTTCCCGTGAGAATCGCCTAATTGCCTGCTGTCGCCCGTTACTGCGCTAGTCGGAATATTCAGCACTGTTGAACTGATTGTTTGTAGTCTTTCTTGATATATATATATATATATATATATATGGCCATAGCCCGTATCGCCTATCTCCTAAAGGGAGTATACTAATAGTCTACCACTATATATACTACAGAAATGAATGCATAGAGAGTGTTGCAAGCAACTTGCCCGTCGCAAGCAAACCGCGCATCTTAATTTCATTTTATATTGAAATGCGCTTAGGAGGTATTTTTAGGAACCCTTACTATTATCTACCAATAATGCATACAAATATCGTGTATAGCACTTTACTATATATAATATCCTTTTTGAAGCATGTCTTGTTCGTCGGCTTTTTTACCCGATTTTAAAGAGCCTTATTTATGCAGACAACAGTATTTTTATTCAATGATATATTGACCGTTTTGTTCGATAACCTTCGCCCGTCGCCTCGGTAGATCCATGATTCCTTTCTCCCAGAACGTCTTGTCCTTCTCGTCGAAATACTGAGTAAGGTGATTTTTTATAGCCTCCAAAAATTCAAATGTTGTGCCATCAAAGGAGTTCTGGAGAGACCTGAACAAGTGATAATCAGATAGTGCGAGGTCGGGACTATAAGCTGGGTGCGGCAGCACATCCCAGTCAAACTCCGCCAATTTTTGCCGGGTGGCCAAACTCTTGTGTGGTGTCGCCTTATCATGTTGAAAAGTGATGCCTCACCTGTTTGACAATTCCGGGCTCTTCGTTGCTACTGCAGCCTTCAAATCTTCGAGTTGTCTGCAGTAAACGACGGAGTTGATCGTCTGACCCATTGGAAGCAGCTCAAAATACAAGACGCCCTTACAGTTCCACCAGCAGCACAGCATAACCTTCTTCTGATGAATTTCGGGTTTAGGGATAGCTGCGGTCTGAGAACCTCTGGGGACCCAACTTCTTTTCTGTGTTACGTTTCTGTAGAGTATCCATTTTTCATCGCCGGTTATCAATCTCCTCAGAAATGGCTCATTCGAGTTCTTCCGGAGGAGTGCGTGACAGGTATCAACTCGCCCTTCAAGCTGCCTATCATTGAGGTCGTGTGGTAGCCAGATATTCCGCTTGCACGAGAAACCTGCATCATGGAGACGATTCCAAACGGTTCCGTGGGAGACTCCCGTTACATCTTCAATTTCTTTTATGGTCAAACCTGGGTTCGAAGTAACCAGGATTATGACTTCGTCGGTCTCCACAACATTGGGTCGTCCTGACCTCGGTTCATCTTCGAGATTGAAGTTTCCAGCTTTGAAACGGGCGAATCGCTTTTCGACTGTGGATTTGTGTACTGCGTTTACGCCGTAGACTGCACATATCCTACGGGTTGTTTGCGCTGCACTTATGCCTTCACGGTAGGAGAACAACATAATGTGTCGAAAATGCGTATTTTTGTCCTCCATGGCAAACAGCTGCCAATTCCGCAAACGAAACGGTAAAGTTGGAACCGGTATACCGTCGCGCCGCCACGGGTCTGCTCCTGAATGTAAACACCCAGCCGCGCTCTCAGGCGGCCCTGCTGCAGAGCGCGGGAGTTTAAAAAATGTGGTCCCAGAAAGCCGACGAACTTTTTGACTTACCTAATAACACCGAAGCGGCGTTTTCACGTTGTACTTAAGTTGAAAAAATTATATTTTAGTCTTCGTTGATTTTGAATAGCTGAATGCAAGTCAGTCTCTGTAAAATAAGGCTAATCAAGGCAAAGCTAAGTCATACTTCGTCACACAAGGCCTGATAAATCTATACGACGGAGTCAATACTATCGAGGTTTTTGACTCATAGCTTTTAAGATCGCCACTTTAGCCTTATTCTCAAATGCCTGTGTCTTGTTTGAGACTATTCTAAAAAGTAGTATATTGGCATATGAAAGTTTTTAATTAAAAAAAATAAAAGGAAGTCATTATATATCCACGTGTTTCCAGGAAATTACTCCTAATTACCATCATTATTTATTTTACTCAAACAGTGTATACAGATTAATAAGTATGTTTTTGTCTTTAAGTATATTATGTTTTCCAATGATGATAGTTGCTTGGTACAGTCTCTCATCCCAATGAGAACGAAAGTGAAATGCTTCCTCTAAAGGCTCGAACTGCGCAATAATATGAGCAGAACCGACAATCACATTGGAAATGCTCCTTGTTAAATGTATTGCGTTGAAGCACACAAGACAGTGATAGCTATGTACGGCGTACCTGCCGTATACGTGAGGATAGTTGCAGGCCGCCCCGACCTACAACTGTGTATAGGGAAATACGTCGAGTGCCTCGACGTATTTCTTTTCACATGGTTGTAGGATACCCTGTCCTGGTCTTGTCTCCGCTACTTTCCCTCCCATGGCAGCGCAAATTGGATGAGCGATAATGGTAGACATACGCAATCTTAGCCGACGCGCCTTTATCACTGGCGCACAGCCTGTCAGGCAAAACCAAATCCAATGTGTCTTCACTGGCCAGCCGCTTCAGGCATTTATTACCAGCCCCTCCTACCCCCCCCCCCCCAGCCAATTATATACCTCAACCATTTAGGTGATGCGCTTGATAACACTAATGTCTCCATGGGCAACGACGACATCATCAGCGTACATCAGCATCGTGGCATTCTCGAATCTCTGCTGCACACAGCTAACGAGGTCAGAGGGGAGAAGTGCAAACGAGATACGGCTCAGTGGGCCTCCTTGAGGAATCCGCACGTTTTTTTCGCACAACCCCAAGAACACTGCCTCTCTGCCGACAACTTGTCGGTACGGCTTGGTATCGACGAAAATAGAAATTAACTTCAAAACAGCCTTGTAGAAACCTGCCCGGCCTCACCAAACGCATCAACTAACAAACGTCGAAGAGCCTTGTCAAATGCTTGGGCACAGTCTAAAATGTCTGCATCTACACCATGCACACTGCAAACACGACGCCTCTACTTGTCGTATTCAACTTGCTTGAACACGGCTTGCACTCCAACGCACTTACTTCTATTCAGCCAACACCTCAAGTGTTGGCTGACGAACCTTTCCGTTTTCCCCGTACCACAGTAGCGTAGTCGTTCATTCTAGAATAATCAAATCAGCTACTTCAGCAACTTGTACTCTACAAGCAATTTGTTTTCCATATATGTTTACTTCACTCAAATTGTGTATTCTATACAGTTCAAATACTCTACTCTGAGCATTATCAGCTGCTAGCGCGCTACTCTTTCCACTTCGTGGAATTCGTCTTTCGTCTTACCATCAGGCACCAGCGGTTCGGTTCCATCAGCCTTTTCCAAAACGAACGTCGCCGTCCAGAACATCATACGCGAGTACATCAGGACTACGACGCGGCTCAAAGCTGCTGTTCTAAAATGGTCGAACGAGATTTTTCCTCTGCGTTTTTATTGCGCTGTGATGTGCTTCTTCCTGAACGTTCCGGGTGTCACCCATTGCTACGATGATCACTGGTCGAGTGAGAGGCATTTCCAAAACAGAGAAAAAAAAATTGATACGGGCGTCGAATAGTTGTAGTAGTAGGTAGGTTAGCAGCTGCAATAGCAATACCTCCGCCGTCACCATTGTGCCGGGGGAGCCGAGCAGCATATTTATGACACATCCGAGCCTGACTTCCTTCCGGTGGGTTCCCGCTTCTTTTTTTCGCCGCACGTCGCTGCCAAGAGACAACCGGAGCACAATTGCCGGCCCGAATAGCATGTCTGAACCTGACAGCCGCCAGCCATTACGTACGCTCAACGAGTACACATCAATGTGATAAGCGTGCAGATATATGTAGTCAGCTGATATAGTTAGTGTAATCACATATTGATAAACACGTTGTTACTTGAATACGATAGGGTTCGTAGCAAATGAAGGTCACAATGGTCACCTTTGTGGTTATTATTATTATTATTATTATTATTATTATTATTATTATTATTATTATTATTATTATTATTATTATTATTATTATTATTATTATTATTATTATTTTATTATTATTATTATTATTATTATTATTATTATTATTATTATCATTATTATTTATTACATGTTAAACAATGTTACAATTATGAGGTCTAAACGTATTATTGCAAATTCTTTAAATAATTATTTCACTCCATGGCGCCTAAAATAGATGCCGCATTCCCTCTGCAAACGGCCAAGGACAACGTTCCCTTGCTGATTGGTCCTAGCGTCTCCATGGCAACAGGCACAAAAGTATATCTTGTTTCCAGTTTTGCGTATTTAACGTGTTTTCTGGCGTTCGCGTGCTTTGCCACCCACTCCGGCTCAACTGAGCTGTGGTGTAAATAGAAAGTCGCGGTGGTGCACGAAATCGTTGCATCCCAAGCAAGGGACTTCCCATGAGACCATAACGCAATGGTCACCCTATCAGGTCTCTCTTCGCCAGCGGACACTAAACCTCTCGGTTCAAGTGTAGATGGTATACTGGCTTTTCTAAGAGACCTTAGTATCACACTGTTTAGTTCAGCACGTCTGGATGATCTACCGGCGCTCTTCGGGCAACTCAGTGGGTGTAGGCCACTGGAATCTACCATCTCACCACACAGTTTGCACTGAAACGGCTCGCAGACGGGAGCGCCGATTCTAAGTGCAGACATCATGCAAAAATGGTTGGGATCCAGCATAGTGCCGAGCTGAGGCGAGGGTAAGGCTTTAAGCCAACCCCCACTGAAGTTATCTTGTGCCGCTAAGAATACGGCGCGGTCTCCCTGGGAAACAAGCCCCTCTAAGTAATCCCTGCTCTTTTTTTGCTTTTGAGCTTATCGAGGTTATATTGGCTGGGATATTCTTCCAAAGGCCCCGGGTCCAGCATGGTTCTAATGGTGTCCAGTGCTTTACTGGTTTCATGTTTTATTTGTGATCGAACTGCCTCCTCCACTAACAAGGCTGCGACCGGATCAAATCGGATCAGTGAAGCAGCGTAGCAGACAGGAGCTAGGTCAATAGCACTTCTTATTCCCAGACCACCTTAACGTATTGGAAGACTTGCTCTCTGCCAGGTGTTGTCTTCCAAATTGACGTTTAGGACTTCACTAAGTATATCTCTGCTGACGTGATCATTCGCAGTTAATTCTTCAGAGCACACTATAGCAGGGCATGTACGCAGTGTGTAGTTACATTTTGAAGACCCCAGACTATATCTTCAAATGCACAGCGCAGCCTGAGAATGCAAGCGTGTCAGTTGTGGACGAAATTGGGTAAGGGCTTCTTTCTTCCTAGAGAGTGCATGCGAAATTCCATCTTCCTTTACGGGGACCTCCAAAACTTTTAAATTGTTTACCTCTACACGCATGATGTTAGGAAGTATTTCTGTGATCTTCTGGATTGCTTCCTCTCTTTCCTGAAGCGAGCCCCCGACAGCGGTAATTTCACATTATTATTATTAACACCCAGGTTGGGTAAAATTATAAACATATACATCAGACAGAACTAGTGCTTCCTTCACGTCATTGGGTCTTCTCTCATCTTGCTAGTTCAGCTATTGACTAAACTGCTTAGACATGCTGCGGCGTGGTATCTATCGCACTGGGCAGAGCACCTCGTGCACCTGCAATACTCTTGAGGAACGTGGAATTCTTCTGTGCTGCATAACACGTGATGAAACCGGTGGGCTGCAAACGCCGTAGTTAAATGTCTGCTCTTGTATCCGACTGCTCGCCAGGCCGTGCTTGTCATCGCTACCGCTTTATATATTCCTAAATCGATTTCCTTTAATTTTACGTTCACTTCAAAGTATAGGCCTTAAACGCTCTCGTCCCATCGAAGTTGTAATTCCTGTGTCATTAAAGACCCCCCCCCTCTAAGATATGAACTATTCTGTTCCTACAAGAATTGGCTAACCCCAAAACCCGTTTCATAAAGAAAAATCTGGCTCTATCTAGTAACTGCAGATCTGCTTCTCCCAGTTTTTCCCATATAAGTGATATACCAAATCAGTATCTGTTGGTTCTATTTTAATTTTAAAAAGGGCGGACGCGGTATGTATTGACGACATTTGCGGGTTCTTAACTGCTGCTGCTGCTCGAATTGCTCTTCCCACTCTGCGTTCTATATGCCTTCGGAAATTGCTTCCATTCAACGTTATTGTGACCCCCAGATAAGTAAATTTATTTACGAAATGTACCTCATTGCCCAAGGCCCATTGTAAACTATTATTTCTTTTGGAGTGGTGTCGGCTCCCTGTAGCATACCAGCACAGTTCTTAATCAGTCTCTCAGTCTCCACTGGGCACTGCTGTTTTCTTTTATGTTTTAGCCACTTGTGAGGATGTTCCTCTGCCTCTTGTAACAACTTCCACTTGGCTTTCCCAGTACTTCTGTTTTTCTTCCTTGTATGTCCTTTGCGTCATTTTCTTTACCATTATAGCAAACGGCCTCATTACCGGAAAAATATTTACGTAGTCCCTAGTTAGCCTGTTGGCAATTTTTGCTGCTCTACAGCGCCCGTTGAACCAGGGCCTTCCGTTTCGTGCGTGACGCGGAACGATTGCACTTTTGATTAGATTTACCAGTTTACGTTCATAGGACTCTATGTGGATTTCCCCTGGTGGACATACCTTCCCCAACTCCCTTTAAGAAAATCCCACTATTCAGTTTTGTTCCGTACCCCAGCCTATGGCTGCTCTTCTCCCCACTGATGCTAACCTTGAATGCCGTATTTTCTCCTAAAAATGTTATATCATTCACGTTTCCGTCTGTGGCAAAAACGTCGATGACTGATGCTCCAGTGCGACATTCAAATATGTTTAGGCCTGGCTCGCTGACCAACCAACAACCTATCTCCATTATAATCTCCAAAAATGCTTCAGTTCGTTCAGAGTTTCCCTTGTCCAACCTTGCATTGAAATCCCCCGCTAGAATTATAGGTGCTTTTCTCGGCACAGCTTCGACCCCGAGCATAATACGTTCTGTCATGGTCTCAGTAGACTCTACACCCGCCGGTTTTACGTAAGCTGCCACAATCTCAACCCCCTTGACGCTATTGCTACTAAATTTTCCGCTATTATTCCTTTTTTCATTTCTCCAATTTCTGTTCTCGTAAACACTGAAATCCCCCCACTTGGCCTACCCTGTCCCTCGCCTTTATGTGCAAGTGCGTGATACTCGTAGAAACCCCCCAAAGTGAACGGTTTTACAGCCCAGGTTTCCGTAAAAATTAGAATATCCACTTCTCGGAGTGCTTCCGCGCCTAATAGTTCTAATTCGCCATGCCCTTCGCAGTTCCATAGCACTACCTTGATAACTTGCGTAAGCGTCCTTGAATGCGATTTCTAGATTTCCGTATGTTTTCTTGCGGAGTTATTATTATTTTTACGAGTTTCTTGCGCTTAATTATTATTATTATTATTACCTTGATGAAGAGGTTCCACGGCACCTCATGTCGATTAACAAATAGAGTGCTACCGACACAATGTATCCGACACAAGGCAAGTTTAATTGCACTATCGGAAGCATCGGTATGAACTAACACATTGGCGTCGGAGCACATGTATTGTAACACTTCGTACAAGTGTGCAACTTACATGCAAGAAGTTCATTGCTAACGTTTTTGGGCACTTAAAACATCTAAAATAAAAACACTTAATTAACTTGTTAATTATCTGTTTTTATTTTAGAAGTTTCCTTAGCATGCTTGTCTTCAACGACAATCATTACCACCTGCTAATTAGCTCTAATCAGCTTTGCCTTTGACAGAATCTGAGCATAGGGCTTATTCTACGACATACCGTACATGGACAGCAGACGATAAGTCCGAATAAAGGAGCATTTAGTGAGGTGTCGGCAGCTCATGAATGATTCACAGACCGCTGTTAAGCTGCAGCCGTGGGGGAATTATAGCTGATTACGTCTTTTTGGGAATCAGTTATAACTTGCGTCGAGCCACGGTCCCTGTTCACCCAATATCTCGGTAAGAATATCTATATTCAAATAGAACTCTAAGATCCCGTCCAGCGTATACACTAAATACAGCGCTTTATTGAAATCTTATTTTAGCACAATTATTTTATGGCAATTACTACCTGGTCGCTTTCAAAGATATAGATAGACCTATGAAACATTATTTCTTTGCTTGCAAAAAAAACCTCGATCGTCGTTATCACCTGACACCTGGTCGTACTTAAAAAGGTTTCGCACCTCCTAAAGCACCAACAATTATACAAAGCTACGCGTCCTGGGGGTTGTGAAGTTACTAAGATTTGTCTTTCTGAAGCGCCTATTGTTTCCGAAAGGCAGAAGTTCAGGGCCGCGGTAGAAATGGTGCTATAGGCCTGACTGACCCGGTACGCCAAAGTTTGCTGGACTGCTCAAAGCATCGCTTCCAATTCTCTTTCTTGCCAAGCAATTACCACCGACGCTGAGTCGTATGCGTTGTAGGTGAAGGCCTCAACTCCATCAGGGATATTGTCCATTCACAGTACTCCGTAAGCCATGCTCCACAGAACTGGTTCCTGATTGACCCCCGGGCCATCTCGATGGGTACCTCTTGCATCTTTTGCTCCACAATCAGGTTCCTGCCTTCAAAATAGAATTAAATAACGCTGCCGCAGATAAGGGTTTATACCCTTGCTCTCTAGGGCAGTGATTATCACCTGCAAATTAGTCGTATTAAAGAAGTTTCGCACGTCCTAACGCACCAACAATACAAAGCTACGTATGTTGAGAGATCTGGTCGTTTCTCCCCTACCTCGATGCAGACCCCTTTTAGGAGCGTCCAACATTGATCGTTCTTTTCGAAAGTCGTACTGAGAAAGACATGCGCTTTAACTCCTCGTTGAGTCGTCGGATGATAATGTCCTCTATGTGCCCATGGAATCTAGCAGACATATCGATATAGGATGCGGTCTTCCGCCCGGACATCCCTTTGACTGGAAACCAACATATCTTATTCATTAGTTACTTAAATAACACGGGATAATGCCTCGCGAGAACCTCAATGATCTCAGACAGTATTCTGTCGGAACGCAAGGTTTTGCCTGATGCAAGGGGTTCCCTTGCATTGGTTGGCTTGCCGAACTTTTCTATTACCACACGGTATGGGAGACGCTAGCGACCAATCTCCACAGAGTAACTTAGTTCTCTGCCGGACTTTACTCCTCGTCAGCAGTGTGTTAAATGTGTGTAGATTTTGACCCTGGCAGTCAATTACTCCAGCCGATTGCTCCACTAGCCTCCTCCGGTCAAGCCACTTTACCTGCCAACGCTTCAGTGGCAGGCAGGCATCGGGAGTCCTAGGCGCAGAGGTCAACGTAACACTTATGTGATCGTCCATGCTTTCATTTGTCATTAACTCTTTGTTGTCTAATCAGCGAAAACGCTGCCTCATTAATTATGATTAGTGGGCTGTATTTACCTCTCACAAATGTAGGCGTTTCGCCACAATTAACAACCACCAGGTTTTATTTTGGCCACCATACACGCAGATAAAAACGTACAGACAGGTTTTAAATGTTTCAACTGAATCTAAAATAGATTGCTATAAGTGCGCATGTGCAAAGAAAGAGAGTAAAGAAGAACATTTGTCTGAAAATAACACCATTTCAAAAACAGTAAATGAGATAGGGGAAAACTTGTAGCGATTTTCAACGGGTACGTATTCAATAGAACTACTCATACTTGATCATGGACGGGGGACAAGGTCACTTAGATAATAGAACCTCTCGCTAGAAAAGTATGAGACAGGATCAGAAGTCAGAAGGGGACGGGTCTGCAATTAAATTGACGTTAGCGTTGCCACACACCGTGCTCTACTGTCAGGATGAGGGCTACACGGTGGGACGTACTGAAGATTTCGCTCACAAAGAGAACGACACGATCACGTCGGCTAACTTGGTAACCTCGGGAGCTTGGCGTGAGCGCGCGGAACTGCCGGTCGTTCAGAGTTCAACTCTCACTCGATCATTCCAGCTCTTGTATTTTTCTTCTCTACAGTCGCTCCACACTCCGGCCCGTACCAATAGAGAATGGAGCGGGTGTTGCGCTAAGAACAACACAACTCATGTGTAAAAATGTGTGTCTCCTGCGCTGCCGGACCTTCGAGAGAGTCCTTGAGGGCTTTGTACTTGGCGACAAATGGGAGGTTGTTGTTTTTGTGTGTCTAGTCTTCATATAACTGCCATCATTCTTTACATTTTTACGGTCGCCTGACAATTCTGGGATTTTCTCGATTGTGGTGGGTTATGCTGTCGCGTTGGGGTCATCCCGAAAGAGGATCTCTAACGAGCAGATAATTTTTGCGCCCAGGTTGTCGAATTATTTCTGCGTCTTTTTCGAACTTGTCCACCTACCGGTCGAACAGTAGGATGTTGAGTTCAGCGTTTAAATTAGTGAGTTTTCTGACGGCTGCTTTGATGGAAGCCACGGTTCTTTCGATTCGGATTCGTTGGGTCAGCTCTGCTTGGTTCAAATACTGCATTTTTCATGTTTTCTTTGATCATGCAGCTCGGATGGGCTTTCTGCGTCTCACAAGTTTTGTAAGCTCTTTTTCTTTAGACCCCGGTCAAGTTTCGACGTCTTTTTGTCTCGACACCTTGGCCATCTTTAGCTAGATAAAGCACGTTTTGTAATCACTCTTTGCTACTAAAATGCGGCTCGTGTACTTCTGACACCAAAATGAAGTTAGTCTACATCTGAAACCATAATACAAAAAATAGTGCTGGTTCACTTCTGACACCAAAATGGTGCTCCTTTGCTTCTGACACTAAAATGGTGTTTTTCTACTTCTGACACCAAAATATTGTACGGCATGCTCTACTCTCAGAAGGCTTTTGCTCACGCAAAGAACGACGCGATAGCGTCGGTTAACTTAGTAACCTTGGGACCTCGTGTTCAGAGAAGAGCTCTCACACGATCCTTTCAACTTTCGTTTTTCTCGCGTTTACAGACGCTTTCTGACCCGCGCCAATAAAGCGTGGAGTGGGTGTTGCGCTAATAAAAAGAGCACAACTTACGTAGTGTTCGTCACAAGCATCGCCTAAGATTAGGTTTGGGAGTAGCGTCCAACGTATCGAGTAGAAATTCTTCATAAACTTCTGCCCGACTAGAATCCTTCAAAATCGAGTTTCTATATTCAAATTATTTTTTGGGAATACACTGACAAAGGCTATATATATAGCCTTTGTCAGTGTGTGATTAGCTCTGGTATTGAGCTCAATATAAAGGTCGTGTCCATTGTTATTATACTTATATATATAGTTTTTTTCAAATAGAAAAATAATAATATTCATAATAAAAGAAGGAGCTATTTGGATTGACTGAACCGACTCACCTGGATGAGCTCGGCTTACTTCATTATTTATTGCTGTATTGCTGTATACGAGCAGAGAGGTAAATAAATGAACTCAAGTTGATTCACGACCGTGGTGGACCAATCTAAAACTGGCTGGCAACTCTGATATGAAAATTGAAGCCGGCTTAGGGTGTGATGGACGCAGTAGAAATGCTAAAATGAGAATCTTTTTTTTTTACTGAACGTGTATAAATGCTTGAAGTATTGGCCCGCTGAGCCCCCAATCGCTTTGCGCTATTTTTTATTGCCGGGGGTTATAAGATCGCCTTGTCCGAAATGACCTTGAGAAGTCTCCCTTGCCTACTATTACCAGCTGAAAATCCCCGAGCGCACGCTTCAAATCATAACTCGAATCGAAATCGCCTCTCAGTCATATATAAAACCCTACACCGCGTCCTTCCCTTTCGCTCTGTCCAATCGGAGGCGTTTCTTTTGTACGTGAGATAACACCATCGTTCCGAATAATTCCGAATCAATACTCTTCCTAGCATTAGCTTAGCTGTTTGTTTAGTAAACACAATTTTTTAATTGAACAGAAAACAAACTAAATGCCATTTTGCGTTGCATGTATGTTTGCATTTGTCAATATTCTATACGAACTTAATTTATAGCCAACATTTAGCTGATACTGTAAAGTGTGCCTAGTGTTAACAGGACGCGCTGATTGGCTTGGCTTTGGAAAAGATATATTTTTGAAATATATGTTACAACTACTTCTTTCCTGTCTTAAAGAGTTACTATTGGAAGCACCCGGCAAGCCCCATCAACATGTGCATCAGATAGCAAATGACGTTTCCATCCCACTGCTGAACTACTACTCTAGGTCGGGGGTGCCCTGACGGGTCCAGGCTCTTGGCATGACCGCTTATGTTATTACTCGTGCCTCTGTCTAAAAAGCTGTCTCCGGGCCTCGAGTTTTGCTAATGACCGGTTCTCCTTATTCCGCGTTCGCTCCTCAATCAGCCTGGGTTGCGTAAACCCTACCATGTACCGTTTTAAAGCTATATGTTTTAACCCAAGGGGCACTCTGATGTCGTTATGCCTATTAAACCACGGCAGCCAACCACGTCCCTACTGGTACCCCACGTTGATCAGGTCCAGGGCGTTAACCAGCCGGCCTGAAATTAGCAGCAGTCACCTATTCGTAAATGCTTAGCCTCTGCCGTCCTCGAATGAACCACGACCATCTGACAATGCTAATCGTCGCCATATTATTTGTACCGTATGTCTTCTCCCTATGTTACTATAGGGAATTTACACATTTGACCAACCCTCTGTTTGCAAGGAAGATGCCCGCTGCACGCATATTTCGCGCGCATCACGAGAAGTCACACGGGCAAGCTAGTCATAGTTACTCCCGAATAGGAGATCTGCGTTAATGTTTAATCAAATCATTAACTGAATATATCGTCATCTGCATATTAGGCATTGTACGACTCCAATTGCTAGTTTTCCGTATATGTCAAATTATTGTAATAATTCACCGGTTCTCCCTAACATCGTACGTCCACGCATTACTGCGGAGCTTAACACAAGTAGGCATTGAATAATGAAAATGACGCTTTTAAATTATCGGGCCAATTACTGTGTATTCATGCGGTACAAAATCGATACAGCACAAACGTTTTGGGCTGATAGCTGTACGTAGACAACCGCCTTCTCGTTTGGCGGTAATTCTTAGTTGCAGCTCATTGTGGGTTTCTATCGTGGCTCCCACTGATACGGGTTATTTTCCGTTATCTGTTAATTTTAATTTGATGGTTTCGTCAAAGCTATTCTCATTCCTGACGGCAATCTGCAAATGGTGGTTAGTAAGTCAGAAACGCTTCAAGTTGGAGAAAGGCAAAACGTTCGTGATGACTAAAGTGGTCGACCCAATTGTAAGAAAACATGATCTATAGTGGAAACGATCTCTAGAAAATCTGTCGATGAAAACTCTTAATTCTGAACACGACTGGATGGACATAGTAATCAACTAAAACATGGAGCGAATAGCCGATTAAGCCTGTCAAAGCTCGATGCTATCCCAAGAAAATGGCATGGCAATATTAAACGCCTCTTTGGTATTTCGGTGGTTACGACAGGCCGTGCCATCGAAACCTAACCTAGAATCGATTAGCGTAGGTCTCTATCAAGAAGAGTCGTAGTTAACTGGCCAAATGACCAGTTTTGACGTCAATCCCGATTAGTTCGATTCCTATCGGCGCGCATCGTTTACACCTTCCGACTCGAAGTGGTCATGCTTTCTATGAAGCCAATTCGGCCTTCGTTTGCTCGTCTCTACGGCAAAACCGCGTTTCCTAAGTGACCTAAGAAAACAAGATTGTCTGCGTAAGCTGTAGATTGCAAATCAGTTAGCCGTGCTGTTTTTCCATAGGTGATAGCTCCGCATTTTGAAGCCGTCTTAATTTTTTTTACCAATAACTATAACATTACGGCAATTGCATTTGCTTTTATAAGCGTCGGCTGAGCCCGCGCTATTCTATTTTAAGATTTTAAATATAGCCCAACAAAAACCCAAGTAATATTGATACCATATGCGATGATTATGACTTCATTTTGTCCGTGAGGCTAATGCCCGTGTACGGTTTTGGACTGATATTATTATATATTTATGTTTATAAACGGTTATATCAAATAAGCCTATCTAGTTAGTATGCTAGTTAAAATTAAAGTTAGTACAATATGTTCAAATGCCAAATGCAATGGAAACGCCGTTACACTCTAGGGTAGCGCAAAACACATGTAGATGCATTTCCTTATAAGATATAATGTAGGTTTTATTTTGCACAAAAAGCCTTCAAACTTTGGTTGTTGTCCAAGCAAATAATATTCATATTGGAACGATCTTAATCATCAAAAACGTCAGTATAACGAAGCTAATTAGGTTAAGTAATCTGCGATCATGTTTTCATCATCTATACTCTTGGTGTTATTCTTTGGTTTTCATTCAATCGACAGTCAGGACTGATACTCGATATGCTCCCGAAGAGACAAACATTTTTCACCCGTCATTGAGAACAAGAACCTAGTCAAAGAAACTAAGATATAACAGTCTATTCATCAACATCTAGAGTAAGAGGAAACAAAAAGTTCTCTTATGTTAATTTTGCATGACATGCCCTACGGCACATGAATAAAAAGCATGCAGAAACGGATGGGCATTTGCTTGCACGCTCACATCTTATACTAAACTAAACAACATACTGCAACGAATTTTAAGATTATAGCCTGGGATCCCCACAAACATATTCAAGGCAGAGGCATTTATCTATCATTACGCACATTTGCGCCGAAGGACACAGATCTGTTACATAATGTAAAACAGATTACCAGACAAAGCTGTGTAATACATCATATTTATTCACCATAGTTGTTGGTAGTAGGATTGGATTGACACAAATGGTTTGCTACGAAATTATAACAATATCTCGTTCACACGCGCCTGTAACGAGTATGAGTCTAGTGCCGAACATATTAAAACATGATATCGACAGATGTTACACTCACCACAAAACTTATACACACAGTCGTTAACATCATAACTTTATCCTTAAGGCACATATAATGGTGATAACCGTGCCATGTTACCCTGCCCACTAATAATCAGTTACTTTGAAGGCACGTTTCCATTTCTCTGAGCGAAAAGCAGGCCCATCTGTATAGTTACACATAACAAAATTTACGTTTCGGTCTTCCCTGAATGTTCTGTACATGTCGAGTGTAATTGCACTGGTCGCTAATTTGTCTAGGATTAAGTCTTCTACCAGAGTGCGTTCTCCGCACAGTTCTAGTGTTAAGGTAGCTGACGCGTTCTTTGGTAATCCCAGTACACGTTTCGCAAAGCACCCCTTTACACGGCCTACATTTTTGAGATCGCGTAATGTTAGGTTCGGCGCAATTACTGGGAGACAGTACTGGAGCTGTGTTATAGCAAACAAATTTTTTCCACCGCATTTCTAAACCTCGGACTTCATTTATTCCTCTGCTCTCCCGTTCAACTGCACTAGTGCAGCACTGAAGTTAAATCTAATGATGGTCGGCATGTATAAAAAGCAGAAGTCGTTATAAGCATCCTTCATTAGTGGTTATTAGCACAGAATGCCTAAATACAAGTACTAATAGTTTGCCGTTTTTTTTTGCGCTGTGGCTTTGTGTTTTGGTTGCCGTTGTGTGCAAATGACGATTTTTCAGCCAAAAGAACTTCCTTACAGCGTGGTGCCACTGGCAGTCACCTACCTAATACTAATCTTCTCGTTGATCTCACTTATCTTTCTGCTTGCGTCAGCCTTCATCTTCATCTACTTCAGGTACAGTGTAACTACTACGACAAACACCACGACGGAGTTGACTTAACAAAAACAACCATCATCAATAAGAAATCAATGGTCGTATTCTATTAATTTTACAATCACGCTTTGTTAAGATTTTATATATTTATATATATAATACTTATACAAGGTGCTCTATGAAGACGAGCAGTGTAGATCTTATTCTACTTGCTGACCTTTAAATGGGTAAGAGCCTCGGCGCACTGGCTCACATTCAGCGGCCAACATTACCCCTCCTAGTTTTGAAATCCGATAGAATGTCCTAAGCAGCCGTCTCTCGGTGACCTCAAAGGCCGTCGCCCACTTAAAACCGGCGAACAACCTTACTGTCTGGCGCATGGCCAAGTGGATTCATCGAAATTGTCGACCATGAGTTTTGAATGTACCGTAGAAAGTATGCCAACCTTAAGTTCGTTCTACACCTACCGCCTAGCAATATAGGTGTTTTCTATATATATATATATATATATATATATATAGTCAATGATATTTCAACTAATCATACGCCTGATATGATTTACATTTTATACTATATATATATATACCTCCCTGAGTATCCAACCAGGTATCGTCTAAGCCCACACGGCTTGTTATGAAAGCAGCGTTGGCTGATCATTGCACCGTAGACCTGTTCTTCTCAAGTAGCTTTCAAAGCTGCAGGGAGCAAGTGAAGTTATGGTTTTGTGTGCGGTCAGGTAGAAGATGCCGCTAGCCAGCTTAAAGCGGTTGGCAGTACGCTGAATGCTGGAATTTTGATCTGCTGTGGCAGATGACACACGTGTCCATTTTTTCTTGTTTTAGCGTTTTAGTATTGCTGCTGCTGTTGTTACCATTGGCGATACTGCTTATTACGGCAGGCGAATGTCGGCAAATGTCAAATCCGTGACCGAGACATAGGTCTATCTGATTATACGCGTGAGAAAGGGGCCTTCAAAAGGTTCTTTTTTGAAAACTAAGCCAACTAGTGGAAACAATATTTCTTGGCCTCACAAAATAAGGACGGCATTCAAGTCAAACTTGTTCTAGGCAAACTCAAGCAATCCGCGCGAGACGCGTGACCATGACACTTCTGTAACGTGCTTTCAGAACGCTGAAGTGCAGCCGCACTAAGGTTCACCTCAATCTTGTGTCATCGCTTATCATTCATTCGGTGATGCTCATCGCCATCTCCGGACCTTTCATCTTGGACCAAACTCGCACAGACGCAGGGCCGTGACGTGACGGTCACCGAAGTCAAACACTTCATCAAGCGAAACGTAAGCGACCATCGCTTCTTCGTTGCATTACGTAATATATATATATATATATATATATATATATAAAGACAGGGAGAGAAAGAGCCGTTGAGCCTATTTGAATAGATATAAAGCCTGTTCCGACACTGTTGATGCATTCACCTCAAATTAATATCTTTTAAACCCGCCGAGGTAATATTTTGAGCTTAGCGAGGCGCAGTGCAGTCACGTTTCGCACCGTCAGCTGAACTATTGAAATTGCTGGCTCTCAATGTGCCAACGATTCAGAATTTGCAAGCAGTGCCATCTGAATGTAGAAGCTATATATATATATATATATATATATATATATATATATATATATATATATATATATATATATATATATTTATATATATATATAGAGAGAGAGAGAGAAAGGACGAGAAAGATAGTGAGGATACAACATATCCCTCAATATATTAAACGGTGCTTTTTCGTTGATGCCCCTTTTGTTTTTAGCCGGCGTTGTGCAAGATCATTCTATGCCTTCAGATGTACTCTTCTATGTCCTCGATCAATTGGATGTTTGTTGAGGGGCTTCTGCTGCATTCGAAGATCACCACGTCCATCTTTCGGAAAAGTGCGCCGTTCAAGCTCTACTACACACTCGGATGGGGTAAGCAAAACTCGAATGCACGCTGCCGTTGCTCGATATGTTTTGAGTGCCAACGCATTTGCGCACACATTGGCATACGTGTATGCCAACGCTCAAACACAAACTGTGCGGCTAAAGTACACATATGAAGGGGAGTGCGAGCAAACCATAAAACTGCGCGTCTCTGTCCACAAACACGACACCTCTCCGAATTTGCAATGCGATGCCTCTACAATACAAGCATAAGCTTAGATTGCGCATTGTTTGTTTTTATTAATAAGCATTACGATATATGTGCGCGTGCGGTAACGCGAAAAAAATGTTTCTTAAAACGTAATTAAACCTTAAAAAAACAAGATACACGATGCTGCAAAAGCAAATATATATATATATATATATATATATATATATATATATATATATATTTGCGTGCGACTAAAGTGAACTATATTTAATTTTTAGATAAAAGCGTTTATTATTGCGCAATATTTGCCGCAAAGTTTACACAGGTTTGTCAGAATCAAGAACATTGGCTAGGATTTGAGCTATCTACAGGGCTTACCGCATCGCATTTTTCTACAGTGTTTCTAGATCCAGGGGTCGAGTCGACCGCCGACACGCGACAAAGGAGTCTGCGTTCGACGATCGAACGCAAACTACATAAGAAAAAAGGCAGACTAATTAACGGTTTAATTGTCATCTCACTAATACGGCAGTAGATTGATACTAAAGAGCTGTGCAACGGCGCCTACACACAATAAGAGCACATAATGGCAGTAGATTAGGTTCGAGGTTACACACACGCTTCGTACTAGATCATGTTGTCGTCATAGAAGCAAGCTTTACTATTCTCGTCTAACGCTGAAGTAGAGAGAGAGAAACGTCGATATGGTAGGTCATTGTCGACCCTTGACAAGATTACTAGTGATGAGCTCGTGCCGAGTTATCCGTCAGAATCACCCTTGGTTTTTCAATGAGGTGGTATTGAATTGAATAAAACGATGTGTTAATACATGTAGCCATGATTTCTATACCGGCAAGTGGTATCTTACCCAGCAATTCTCGAGAAGGTGAGGTCCCTATTGGCAGCAAAATGACAGCTGTGACTGCAGAAAATTTCATTTCTCGGCTGTTATTTAAAGGTTCTACATGTCGAAACGATTATGCACGCTTGCACCCGAGTGTGCGTAGACCTGACCTGCAATATAAACACGTGTGCCGTGTTAGTGTCTGTTTAGTGGTTCGTTTCGCAGCCGGTCGCTCTTCGACACAAGTCTAGTATTCCATGTCTATTTATAATATAATATATTTGGACTGTATATAATAAAACAGTATTCATATATTCAGTATTTATTTCACCATAAAATTCAGTAGTCAGTTGAATTATGTTTCACAATATGATATTACAATATGTAATTACCTTTAGTTGATATGGACGCTCCGCAAAACAGTATTTACGATAACCGCATTTCAGATCCTACGTTTCAAATTTGATATAAGCAAATATCAGGCTGAAAGATTTGTTTTCTGTTTTTGCTTAAGTAGTAGTGCGTGTATATCATTACATATTTATGAATACAATATAGTCTATTATTATGCATTATTGCATGCCGTATTACATATGTAGAAAATTCTACTTTGCATAGGCGTTTAGCTCGATTTTCTGATATAGCAAAAAAGGATGGAAAGGTTGAGAATAGAGGGTGTTGTTTATTCTGTATTTGGTCTGACATTTTGAATACGAGTTAAGCAGGTCGAAAGACCAAATTGACGTGGTGAGATGCAATATTTCTTAGCTGAATGGTCGCTGCCGGTAACCTTTCAAATGTCATCGACTCCTAACGTACACAAAGTGCTTCCGACAGTCAACACGGCCCTCCACGTTTCGCTCTACAATTCGTATACAATAGCTAATAATCTATCAGCACAGAAAGCTATCTATATTGGCATCTCCAAGCATAGGCCCTTTCAGTTAATCTTCGTCGATAAAGGTCTAAGAGGTTCGCAGTGGCAAACAAACTCTTCCATCAGACTGAAAACGATTTATTATCTCGCCTCTGTTGGCGAGTTCATGGTAGACAACGGCACTGTACGCCCTGTGGGCATCCATCAGATCTTTATATTATTACTATTCTACTTCTAGCTAAGCATTAGGAATAAAACTTACAAAGCCCGGCTTCAAATATATAAAATAATATACGCATTGGCATGCGTCTGGCTTCTGCAGTTTTGTCGACGGGCTGGCGCTCTGCCTTCTGATTCGTGGAAATCCGCAGTTTGACAGAACGTAAAATGATAGCTGATACGATGATACGATGAACTGCGAAACGCATGTTTTGCAGCAAAAAACAACCGAGTGGAAAAAAAGGAGAGAGATAGAGTAGAATTTGTTCCCTTCTGGCCTCACTGTACTTCGGCTCCTACCCTGTAAAACTCTGGATTGATTACAGCTATTTTCTTCTTTTAGGATCCATTAAACTGGAGATACGCGGTACCGCATTTCTTTTGCTCGTGCAAAATGCTTGCAAATTTGGTTTACGAACAGCGGGTTGTATCGTCACTAATGCTATTCTTATACCGATTAGGGCTAGTGCTGTTTTAGGTGAGCATTTGCGGCAAGAGTTCTGAACTTTTAAGCATCATTGGCGCGACCTCGCCCTTCATCCGATATCGTTGCGAAGCTCCAGTATGGATGAGACAACCGTTTAGTGTTGTCAATTATTATATAAATAGAGAATTATAAATATTCGGTTGCATCTAGTCATGGTTGGTTGTTGTAAATCTACCTGGGTGCAACCAGTTTAATATCCGTTGTTGATCGAATTTTCTCTAAGAGATACTTATTAAGAATAGATGATAAATCACTACCGCAGTGTTGGGTACAGTTCCTACTTAATAACTACTTAAGACCTTAAAACTTTGCATAAAAAAAAACAGCAGAACAACTAACGCGCTTCAGAACTTTGTAGGAAACCGTGCAGTTAAATGATTGAGCCTTTCATTGACAGGGTTGATCTTCGCCTCTGTGTATAGAAGCAACCCAGAGAGTTCTGGATATACACAGTATCTGTGTTCCCTGCAGTACTATCATGTAGATCAGCCTAATGGGTATGATACTCAAAATGCAACTAAATAAAAAAAATATAGTATGCAGTAACTAAGATACAAGGCTGAGCTTTGAATCATATTCTATCAAGGCAGACTTAGCGCTGACCAGGCTATTAAATGCGTTTTTGACGTCAATGAACATCGTCAGATAGGCATCTCTTTACTTATATAGAGAGCCCCCTACCAGTTCTGCACTTATTACCACTAGGTAAATTTTAATTAGCACGAAACAGTTTTTTTATTGAGCCTGTATCTCCGAGAGTAAGCCATAGTCTTCGCCTATCTCTGGAAGCATAGATTAACAATAGCCTCAAAACCTTTTGCTAAAGTCCACCTGCAAACGGATAGGTCGGTAGTCGCCAGTTTGAAATGAGCATTGCCTCTGCTATTTCCCATCTTTTCCAAAGTTTTTCTTGCCCTTCGTACTCACCTCGGCTATTCTGGAGGAATTCCGTAAAAACACATATTGTAGTCGCAGCTAGTGTGCCGTCTTGACTGGGCGCTTCGTCTGTTTTCATTCTTCTAACAAACCATTTCAGTGATGCTCTCTACTACCAGGTTGCTGCGCTTGGCATGTATCCTTGGTTACTTGCAGAATCCCGCTAGCAGCTCGTACAACTTTTCTTCGCTCTTCGGTAGTTTTTGTCCTTGAGAGTCTCAGAGTTTGCCCAAAAGCCTTTTTCGTCGCCTCTGTACTTAAGTACCTCAGTCGAAGTATCCTCCTACAGACGGTGTCAGTTATTTCGTTTTTAGGGGTTATCAAGTACCTGCTTTATTTATTTGTATATATTTATTTGCCAGTTTATTCGGTTTTAGTGATGGATTCGATTTTCCCCTGCCTCTAGCACCTTCCAGACTAGCGGCATTGTGCCGTTAACCACAGGAAACACCACTCTAACGCTCTAAATCACATCCTTGTTATTCATACAAATGTGATTTCAAAACTAAAATGTAAAACGTGGCAGCATTCCGCATGAACTAATTTCAGTTTCGTGCAGGGCAGCATTCCGCATGAACTACTTCCATTCGTTACTCTTCGAAAACAATATTATCAATATTCGATTATGCATATATTCAACAGCATAGATGTATAACGAAACTCTGAGATAAGCTTTGATTTCTCGCGAAATTCAGCTGGATGCACCACAATATACAACTGATTAGAATAGAAGAACTAGATCCATGGTCGTAAATCATTACTGGATGTTGCGTTTACGTCCAGAAACGCCAACTTAAGAGACGAACACCGTTTCTTCTAGCTCCAGACTTCTTTCTCAGGGGTCCTGCAAGTGTCCTGGTTAGGCCCACTACTGTACGTCAAGACTTCAATCTGATATTACAAAAACTTCATTTATATCTTACACCGCTATACACCGGTAGTATAAAAATGCAGGCCACAGCAGTAAGGCATAACAATGTTATAAGGCCACAGCGGCTAATCGATGCTGTTCCATTATAATTGTGAACTAACTAAAATAATTTGTTAGTAGTCATATGTGTCACGTTCAATGGCCTCGGACATCTGCCGGAACGTTGCGCCCAAATTCGTCGTTCTGCCTAAGGTGCAAGATGAAGACGAAAGAACGGCTTTCGACCTCAATTTCTCAGGCGTCAGGGCTGTCATGAAGACTTTCGTCGGCCGTCCGTTGCACGAGAACGTGATTGAGAAATGCAATAGTGTTGCTGCTATTGTCATTAACAGCGACCGTCTCGTTCGTCAACCAACCCCCATGAGATGCCTCAAACAAGGCAGCCTCAGAACATAAGATCGACAGTTAAACTTAATTTGTCTAAACATTTGTTCAGCGGCAAAACAAAATATTAGTATTATTGTATTTTCTCTTACAATGTATCCGATTTTTCCGTATGAGATTGGGTTCAGCACGTCTATTCCTAATAGATGCCCAGCTCTCTCTCTCCCATCTAGTCTCAGCTCGCCTAAATGCTATGTCTGTATCGTGTGATATGCCTGATAAACACATACATTAGTCACCATCAATTCACTCCGCACAACAAGTTTCGCGTCCGCTGCTTCTATGCAGCATCGAATTCCGGTGACACTTTCAATCGCACGCAATGGCGGCTGCAACGCTATCAACTTCTACTGTCAGACGGTACTACGGACCCGTGACTATTATTGGCGACTTCAACTCGAATTGACTGGGCAAGTGCGCGAAAACACCCACTGCTGAATCTATGGGAGCTCTTCTTTTCGTCAACTGCAGCGTTGACAACAATCTGGGCCAGTTTATCGATGGTCCCACGCATCACTCTCGGTCCCACCCTCGGTCCCATGGGGTGGGACCGAGGAGTGGGACCGAAGAATCTCCTCTTCACCACTCATCCTGAATCCATTGACAAATTTGACATCTGCGACTCCATAGACAAGACCACTTATCACATCTAGCTCATCTTGTTTGGCCTCAACGTCGAAACGAAATAGCTCAATGTCTACGTTGGTTCAACACTTCAGCAAATGATCAGCGAGAGATAACAACCCCCTTAACCCGATCGACTGGAACGTGTTCTTTTTGTTGACTGCTCCTGCTGCTGGTAGTGTTAACGGATGTGTTCAATAAGTTCAACGCGGTGCTGCCGCTGTTTTCTGATTGCAGTCTTTACTCGCAGAGTGTAGTCGCGCTATATCTAGCTCGCCTCGAACGACTCATCTCTTCGTATCCTATCGGGTTTGGCTGAAACTTAAACCGTCGGTCTATGTATGTAGTGCTCTCTGACCGGCGGCATCAGATGACACTTGAAAATTAGCTTGGCGATACCTCGTTCGGCAAATTTTGACTCCGCGAGAGATGAAAACAAGCGGTGGTTAGCCCGGCGGTGCTTGCGTGCTTTGAAATTACCATAGTTTCGCCCAACCGTACGATTGTGTGTCTCTCAATCGTTTAGCCTATTTACATATTGCTTAACAGCGCACAATTTCTCAGCGAGAGAGAAGGCGATGTTTGGAAGCTTGCCACGAACGTGTCGGCCGCAAAGAGCGCCAGCTCTTTTGCAACTTCTTTTTAACTATGGAAGCACTCATGGTTATTGCCGGCGTGGTACCATGAAACTGCAGGGCGGCGGAAAGAAATTAGCGCTACTCGACGTGAGTAAAGATGGACACAGCAAGAACACACACACATTGAGGAAATATCAGCAATACTTAACGGCCTGCCACGGCGCCAGGCCTAGGTTTTAGTGGGTAGGACATTTAGCAAATATAAGTCTCACACTATCTATTAAGTGTATAAATGTACGTAAACGCATTTCCCCGTTTTCTTAAAAAGGGTTAACACGAGTGTAAGCAGAAGCATACGTTCGTCTCGACAGTGAAAACTTTTGCTGGCAAGTTAAGACTCTCTTGCCCGAGCTTTAAATTCCATATTCTGTCCATTGCTCTTTGGCTAGGACTTACCGCGACTAAATTAAAGGCATCATATACAATTCTTCTCTTCTTCATTACACAATCTCAGATGGCAAGTGCAGCTACGAAAGCATGGTAGTCCAAACAATACCCTACAAAATAGTTGGGAAAATCTTGTTTTCATTTTGTTGGGAGCTACACTGAACCAAAAATGCAGGAACCCTGAGTCATCGTCAATCAGAGGCGGCAACATTTTTAGGGTCGCCAAACAATAGATAATGGCTGCATGCTGCACCAACCTAGGTTTTTCGGATTGCCGGCAGATCTGCTTCGCTGGGCAGACGTAGGCAGATATATATAAGCGACAACAAGCGTTAGGACACAAAATAAGCGACACAACAAGGAAAACAAGACGGCATATCTAAGAATTGAACCTATTTCGCTGAGTTGTAGTCAATGGGGTGCTACTGGGCCACGACGACCCATTGCCCCATGGAAGAACTTGCAAGGAAAAAGGAAGAACCCACCGACATGTTCGACGAGCCTGCAAAGAGCGCAACGGACTCATGCAGGTACTAGCCCTTTCCAGCTCTTCCCAACAATCGAGAAGTTCCTAACGCAAGTTCCTAACGGCACTGAGCTTACCAACCACGATTACAAGGGCTCCTGCCAGCACTCAAAAACTTGGGAGCACGGTACTGAATTGCAAAACCAAGTCGGTGTTCTCTGCAGCTTGGGACAAGGTTACAGTTGCTTAAAAAGAGCGGCCGGTCTACGCGTTTAGGGTGCAAAATTTGCTGTAGGCGCTTCATGGTCAGTCCTCTAAAAATACAGAATCATCAAATAGTCCGCGAGAAGCTTCCCATGCCTGGCTCCTTAGCCATAAAGATAATCCCAGCTCTTTCCTGCTCTTCGTCCGAGAGGTCTCATTTACGGCAGTTTCTTTTAAACTCAGCAAGTTTTGCCCTAACTATTACAAATTCCGCAACGCTCGATACATATCTTACTAAGATCGAACGGTCTGGCAGCAATTTCTCTCATCTCATCTCTGTGCTATCAGATTCCCCCACCTGGCACTCATCGTTCTGTATACTAGGCAATATTTTACCGGACATACTCCTGGAAGGTGCAAATAGAGCTACTAGCAATGTGGACAATACATTACGCATAACGGCTGCAGTAAATTGTTGTCTATTCCAGCTTAAGATCTCTCAGGTGGCCGCTTACAGAATAAGCATAATTTAAAAGAATATGGCCGGCCGTACAGAGTCTCGAACAACTAAGACACGCCTTTCCGAAAAGGGCGCTGGAGGTACATTTCTTGTCACGAAACCGCCTTGCCTGTGGAAAATATCATGCTCCTGACCTAGATGTTAATCGCATGCGTGTTGAAAGTGGATGCTCGTCAGTGGTGATTACCGTCACACACTCCGATCAATTCAGCGAATACCTACATACTACATCTACTTTAACATCCGGTTGTGAAAAGTATTTTATTGCTGCTAACACAAGCATATTTGATGTGAAGTTGTTTTGACTTTTAAGTTATGAAGCCAGAGTTGCAAAATGTGAGCAATTCAAATGAAATAGGACTTTGTCAATACATTTGTAGCCTAACAATATATATAATAAATAAAAAATCAGTCGGTCTCTTGAAATTTTGCTGCTCGCGTTACAGCAGCGGGTGTTAGAACCTTGCCGCAAAATTTTGCGGCCGTATGGCACTGAATTCATGCCGTCAAACCTTCTTTGGCCACACGTTGACCAAAATACGACGATGTTGACGATAAATCTATATGTATGTGTACTGAGTAAGGTTAACTTTTTGTGGAAAAATTGTGACAATACAAGACCGGGATAGCCTCGTCGCTATATTCATGTATGTATGTGTATATATATATATGTATGCAGGTATTTGCAATATTAAACATATGCATTCACACTCGCTTTGCGATCAATGTACCAGACGTGAATTGCGTCGTCAACGACACCACTCCACTAATTTGCTCAATCCAGCTGTCAAGTACAGTCACTGATTGGATTGGGGCGCTTTGTCAGTCGATGAACAACCTGGCGGCTCGAAGTCACCCGAAGGCCCAACTTGGCCTTAGCAGCGAACGAGTCAACGCTGACCCCCAGCTCTATGTCTTCTGCTATGTGCTAACGCTAAGATTATATCATGCACACACATACGCTTTCCCGTATACGTTCTCTCATTGGCTTGCAAACGTGTTGGCATAATTTTCTTTAACCTTAAACATTTGCTGTCGTACAACTATAAACTAATAAGAACACAGTATTACACATAGCGCATGTGACCCCAGTCACTGGACCGTACCTACTGGACCGCAAACAGAATACAATAGCAGCTTTAGTGTAATACACGGGGAGTCAGCTGCCGGGCGTCCTAGTTGTAACACCTGTTGGTAACAAAACCGCTAGACTTCTCTATACAGTTTCTTAGTTTTGCAGTTTTTACGCAGCGTGTATTGTATATGTGTATTCTCACACCCAAATAATATGTTTACAGTTTTACTTATTAATTGATATTACAATATTATATACACTATTATAATTAATTGATATTACAATATTATATACGATATTATAATTAATCCATGTTACAATATTATAACACTCCACGGTGTGTGTGTGTCTGTGTGTGAACTCCCTGAACCGTATCGTATACGCAAGCTCTAGCAAGCTCTAAAAAACTACTCCGAAATCATTAAAAAATGTTGTAATTTTTTGATGGGTTGTTTCAACAATAAATCCTCGTGCAGCGTGGAATGACCAAGCACAGAACCAGCCAAGTGCGCCAGCAAAGGTGTATATTTATTTTCTAATGCGTGAAGGATACTCTTCTGATACCCTTCGAATATACTCCACGAATAGACTCCCCCCCCCCCCCCGCGAGGCGGGATCGAATCCGCTGCGATCGAGTACACCAGAACTCAGGAAGGGAAGTATTGCGCACAAGCGCCTGCCTAGAGGGCACCGCCAATGTACCGTTCCGCCTCTGGGGGTGCGGGCGGGGGGGGGGTGGGGGGGTTGTTCACGTGACACTTCCAGCGCACGATAGAAGAAGATTGAAGGTGAATACTAGAGTAGGGATTTTCACAAGCCGGCCGGCCTTTCCAGACCAACGAAATAGGAGGTTTCACCACCCCTCTCCTACTACCACCACCACCGACGGTCTGTCTCCTTCTGTCTTTGCTCTCCAGTTGCTACCTCCAGTTGCGCTACCTGGCGTCGAGCGTCACCAGGCGCTCAAAGATAACGCCGCGAAGCAGTCGCGATCATTGTCGTTTATTGCTTTTGCGTTCGACGTTTGTACACGTTTATGGGCTGTCATGAGCAGACGTTCTCCCTGTATTCGATCGTGGCCAACCGATCGAGACAACGTCAACAATGACAACCGGCATTTCATGATATGTCTATTCGTGTGTGTGTGTGCGTCTATATGCATGCCGCCGGCGCCAGATAGGTGGTTATTTTGTGTGCGAAGGAGTGCAACTTGAGCGCGAATTTGTATGCTGCTGCTGCTGTTGTGTGTACCAGCATCGGGGCCGATCGCGCCGAAGCGTATATTATTATTCGATAGCGAGTAGCCACTTCCAACCACAAGAGATGCGCCCTTTTCTTGGGCAACTCTACGACTGCGTCTTTTCCTTTCCAGCTCTGTGTGTAAAGTATAGCGCGTTTGCTGTCGCTGCTAGCGGCCGCTTAAGGTCAAGAGAAAGAAGCTAATTGCATCAGCTGTAGGTGCCTGATTGTGTTGTTTTGAAAATCGTGAAGGAGAGATTCCTACTTCCAGAATAATAGCATCGTGTCGCTGTCACTTTGCGATCGGCACCGTAAAGAAGATATGGCAACGTATACTCTCTTACAGTTTAGTAAAAATGTTAATCTCATATGATCTGTGTGAGACCTCGTTTAGCCAGTCCACGACGCCGACGCCACTCACCCTCAACAATGGATTCCGATGTTTCCGGCCGGCTCGTGGCCTGAGCTTGCACGAATGTGTTTAATTTGGAGGAGTCTCAGCTCGTTTAAATGTTAAAGCCGTATCATGTGATATGCCTGTTGAACATATCGCAGTCGATCTATTCACTCCGTACAACAAGTTTGTCGCCTTTGTTGTTTCTATGAATTGAATGCCGGAGATTGAATCTGCCGCGCACAACCTATCAACGAATGGATCACTATAAACTTCTACTGTCACTTTGACGGACCCTTGATTATCGTTGACGACTTCAATCTACCTTGAATCGACTGGGCCACAGCGGAAACCTCGTCTTCCGAGTCAACTGCAGCGTTGAGAACAATATAATCCAGCTTATCGATCGCCACACGCATTACTCCAGCTCCATCCTCGATCTTCTGCCTACCACTCATCCTGGCATCATCGACAGCATTGGCATCCGCGACTAACTCTATTATCAGCTCTGATCACAAGCTCATCTCGCTTGGTCTCAAAATGCGGTCATCACCAAAGCAATGAAACTTCTGTGTGATTCAAATTCCAACAAATGAACATCGAAAGATAAGGTCAACCACCTTGGCCATAATCTCGATGTTCCTTTGTTGGAATTTGAACCAGATTGGAAGAGGTTCGTTATAGACTGCTACGATGCTAACGAGATGTACAAGAAGTTCGCGCTTTCTGAAAGGAGCGCTTCCACTCAAGAAGAAACTCAAGAATCTGCGCTCGTATGTAGTCCGGTTTGAACGACTTATCTCTTCATGAGCTCTAGATTCAACCTCACAATCGGCATTGACAGCTGCTAGCATATCAATTCTCATCATTATTTAACCCTGTTCCAGTAGCCTTGTTCCCATTCCAGCGGTTACTAGGGGTATACAAGGACACGGCTCCACTCGAAGTTATCCCGCAACACCACAGAAGTGAACCCACCGCTAAAATAAACCTGCAAGCACCACTCTGATTGACACGGTGGATCACTTGTCGCATAAGCATGTCTTACGGAATATTCCAATCGCTCACCCAATCGGAGATAATCCAACGCTAGAGCCACAAATTGTCTCTAAACAAAGCTTCCTGCAAGCAAAATTAGATGTCTAGTTTCATCAGAACAGTACCTGCGGGTCTTTTGATTTAGCTGTCGTATCATGCTATCAATATACACGTGTGTGCCTCTTATGATTACTCGTCACAGTAGCATACTTGAGTTTCTTTGCTCGTTACAGTAATTCACTTTTGCGTCAGTAAAACGTTATACATATTTTGTTTCTGCTAGTCCACCGTTTTTAGAGTTCCCTATGCCTCGTTGTCTAGACGTTTTATTCAATCCTTAATACTTCATTTATATTGCTAATTTTTAAAGATACGGATACTTTTAGTTTTTTGAAAGTAATTTTCGTCTTTGCCTTGACAGGAAGGGGTCTCTCCTGTGCTTGCTTTCTCATGGTTCCACATCATTCGCCTTGTTTGTCGGCTCTGATCCGCGTATTGGTGGCACGTCAGTAGTCGACCTGGTAATTAGAAATAGAGGAATAAATCATCAGTAGCTGTTGTCGCATCCTGCCAGATCAATGGCCACACCTATTACTTGCTAGCTCTAATCACGTTAAGGAGGGTATAGTGACTAAATTAGACGTAACTATATACATATATAGGAATGTAATAATTGCATTAATTTGGCTATTCTAGTTCGAGTTGGCTAACTAGATCATTCATTTGGTGAAGCTACTCGTAGGCTGGTATCACAAGCCCTGGGGTTGGAGCACGAACACGACCATGACATGCCTCCTGTTTAGCCCGCGTTCAAACGAATGTCAGTAAAATGAATGAACGATGTGTATGTATACATGTATAGATGATAAAACTAAATGAAGTATGATCATATGTAACATATAAATCGTTGAGCGATTGCTAATTAAATTCACTTCAGTGGACTAGAGTGAATTCTGAAATAAGAGATGACGGGGAGGCACGTGATGGCGGGTCGCGCTTTCTTATATGCATACGTTCTTACCAGAGTATAGAGAAGCAAAATATTTATGTCACTACACATGCTGACTGCCTTAGAGACGAAAAGTAAGCTAAACAAGCCAATTTTGCGTATTACCAAGTTAAAAACCATTCCCTATTCAAACTATTTGTTCGTTTCATGAACTTCGTGTTTTGCTTTACTGGAAGGCAATGGCATATAGGTACTCAGTGGTAAGCATAGTAGGTCAAAACATGTAAACGGATGCAAATATTAATGCGAAATTGGGATTCATCTGTGGCTACAATATCTCATCTAGACCGAGCCCTCTTGAGTCTCATGAAGGATCGCGCTTACAAGTACGTTTACGAATATATTTCCAGAGTATGGACGCAAATTGCCTACGTAGGTATCCATTGTTGTAACTAATATATAAACCATCTCTTGGGCATAGCAAGGCGTTTACACTGATGTTTGCTAAAGACACGCGATCATTGTTTCATAAAGGTTTAGTTTCACAGAATAACAACTGATAATTTATGGCAAACCCATAACGACGTTGTACTCGTGTTGCTCAGATGGCGTCATTCGTGCTTTCTAAATGGCTATAACATCTGTTCAATATAGCAACCGTAGGCTTACACTCATCTTGCCTTTAATGCAATGGCAAATTGTAGGCACAGTAAGGTACAATAAACTTATGATTTTTAGGTAAAGAAGAGAGTTAAACGTTAGGCTATTATTTGGTGGCACTCGAGTATCTGCTTCCTAATTGATTTCCCAGTGAGTAACAGATGAAGACCCAAATACAATAAGCTGCGCTTTAGAGCGACACTTAACCTCAAATTTAGAGATACTATTATTGCACAAGTGGACTTATGGCGGCACACACGACAGAGATGCGACAAGCGATGTGCCAGGGTACCTAAAAGCAGGCACGAACGTATGCACTCACATAACTACCACAATGAAAAGCCATCGCTTTGAAGGACAATACGTTCGTTACGACTCACGGTGCTTGTGAATGGAAAGTTATTGAAGAATAAAAATGCTCTCTATAAAAAGTTGTGCAATTGTCACACAGATAGCCAGTCCTTACGAGTCCTTAGACCGGTGTGGTTCTCAGGCACGAACGGAATGGCACACGTAGATGAATCAACACATAAATGTCAGATCACGGTGGTAACACGGCCGATTTGATTGGCACTGGGCATACCAGCTACATCACGCTTACGGCGACAGCACGGGCAAGACAGCTTCGACGATAGTAAAAAAACGAGAGCGCCATAAGTAACGGCATCTTCCCTAGAATACGGAAATGATTTCGACGTCGACCGATCAACAAATGGAGCAATCTTCGCCGCCGGCGTGGTGTCGCTCAACAGATTAGCAAACGTAGGACTATAATTAAATTCTCGATTTAATATCTAATTCGAATTTATTATTTTAGCCGGTGCACACGTTCGTAAGGAGGCAATTGTTACCTCTAAATTCGAATTTATACGTGCGTGCTTTCTTACCGGTCTTATATCTTACTACTAATAAGGTTTGATCGTGCAACGACAGACCCTGAAGAGGTCTTGTTTGTGTGCAAACTACTATGGCAGTGGCTGCAGAGCACAATAAATCACATACAATAAGGCCGTCGTTAAGGACACGAGGCTCATCATCAGTGACAGGCTAGCCAAAGTGTAATAGAGGTACTAACCAACAACCTGTCAGGCGAACTTTTGTTTCGGCGTTGGCCAAGGGCAGCAGAAGTCGAACGGTAGATTGGCGGAAGGCGGGCGGCCCTTTTCCATCGAGGCTATCTTACGCAACCATAAGTTACAGGCAAAGGGCAAGGCAGCGGGAAGTTCCTGCAACCAAGATAAATGAGAAAAAAAGCCCTCGCTTCGTGTCAGGGTGGCTAGGGGCGCTAGGTGTCGAACATGTCAAAACCCGTTTTGCAGACTCGCCAAATGGACATAGCCCAGGAGGTGAATGTTGTGTCGTACTTGAAAGCGCCTGCATTGTTACGGCATTATGATTAGACAAATAACTGGCCCAGGTGTGCGGTTACGGGCCGCAGTCAAAGCATCGTCCTATATGTACATACATGCGACGTGTTTATCGAAATCAGTGAATGCAGGTTAGCAATGCATACATACGCAGGCGACTGATTCAGATGAACTCTCACACTCGTCGTGACGACAGTGCGTTCTAGACATCGAGAGGAACTAATAGATGTCAAGTGCTTAGCGGAGATGAAACCTTACCGCAACCGTCGGCTCCCTACAAGGGTCCGTATACCACCTCTTCATCTCATTGTAGGCTGCAGAGGTCTGTAGATGATGTCTCTAAGTTTGAGCGCGTTTTCAAACGCAGTTCGGGGGAGCCTGATTACAAAATCTCGGACTTTGAGGAGATGCTAAAATTTCAAGACATCGGTCACATAAGTCCTTTACAGCTTGCAATGAGATGACGGCTGGTCAGCGAACTCGTAAGACCCAGGGGAGGACGTGTATAGAAAATAAATCGTCTCTAATCAATTGTATATATATATATATATATATATATATATATATAAATATATGTGAGATGCTCGGTTACTATATCGGCCTTGCATAGACATTATACTTAAGTGTTATCATCCCAGTACCAGTCAGCTAAAAACAACCTCATTCAATTTTTTTTGGTAATTTTAAGTATCATTCAGTTCTAGTATGACTAACCACAAATAATAGTACTAATGATCATTATCGCCATCACTATAATTAATATGACTACGATTATTGGTATTAATACTCCCATCATCAACATTAGTTCATTATTCTATCAACATATTCCGTGTATATAATTAGAAGTGCCGTACGCGGCGGAGAAATGAAAATTGATGTTCGAGATTGACTACGACGACTGACATACACGACAGGACACACAGCATATATATACATATATATTTATATACTTACACGTCGGCTGGCTGGCTTGGTGTGTAACGTGACTAACCGAGTAACTAAATTTGGAACATACAGGTTTGCCCGTTGTGTTCATCGCTCCGTGGGCCGCCGAAATGGAGGCCAGCGATTCTCCGGACGGTTGTTGGGAGGGATATGTCCATTCCGATTGGACGTGGTTATTGATAGCGCCCCGGCTGACCGCGGTGCTCGTCAACTTCTGCTTTCTGGTGAACATCGTTCGCATTCTTGTCTCACGCGTCAAGTCGGCCGAAAACACCCAGTTTAGGTAAGTTGCTTCCTTTAACGACCGCTGTCTCCTAGGCGTGCTGTTTCGTTCTCCTTTTCGAGCTACATTGTGATTAGCACCGTCTGCATGTTTGCTTCTTTGGTTGCCTGATTGGTCGGCCCTTCAGCGTAGCAAATTAATCATCTTCCACATCATCGCCGATTTCGTTTAAAATAGATTTGCATCAGCAGCTATATATATATATATATATATATATATATATATATGAATCTATCATTATGGCTCCTCTTGTGAGGCTCTATATCATTGCATAGTTTTACTTGTTGAGCAAAAGGAGGTTAAGGAAGCGGAAAAGAAGGATACATACATTTCCACACATCTCAGTGAGACTAACGCTGATGTCCAGAAAACCACCCTGCCTTCCTTACCCGACCTGGCCCGGACCGCTTTAGCAGTAGTTTAGAGTGAACTGTGTGGATGCGTTAAGATCGACCAGCGACTCTAGTCTACCAATGACCCCAGATATTATTTTTGATTTTTGATATTAATACGATGTACTGTGCACTATCTGGTGTAGAGAGCAATGCTGGAAAACGTTTCTAAAAAGCTAACGTGATTTGAACGTTATATCGCTAATAAGTTAAATGAAAAAAAAAGTCATGTCGTGTATTACTCAAGCTATGCTCATTAAGGATATATGATAAACTAAACCACTAAAAGTCAGCGACCATGCTGCCATAAGGGCCGTTGGCAAAACCTTAGATATCTCAAAGGTTTCGCGTATGCTGTTGCTCCAAGTGCTCTTGATTTAAAAAAACGACATGTGTATTTAGGTATACATGTCAAGCAACTAATGAATCCATCCATGCATACGCTGTAATCAACTACTGAATGGAATGCGACAAGCCAATGTATGAATAGGTTCTCTTTGCCACGGAGAAAAAAATTATGTTAATGTTTCGGTCGTTGCTCTGTGCTAATGATCTCCCTACTGTTTGTTATTTCGACAGGAAAGGCATGAAAGCGACATTGCTACTCTTTCCGCTACTTGGGATTACCCACCTTTTCTTCTGCTTCAATCCGCAGGACTCGGATAAAAAGCTTAAGGATGCATACATGATCACCAATGCCATCCTAATGTCATCACAGGTACAAAAAGCTTTCTACTTTCCCAGTTGATATAAATAAACCAAGCGCGCGTTGACAAGTACACTCGAATACTACATTGTTATACTAGACTTTTGCCACCTTTAAGCACACATTGTATATATATATATATATATATATATATATATACATATACACAGTAATAGATATATATATATAGATATATATATATATTATATATATATATATATATATATATATATATTAGTCGTGAATATAGTCACGGCTATACATTGGGCTGTTCCTCTCAAGATCACCACGTGGAAACCGCAAATGCTTTTCATGCTGCTGGCGCAGTCGTTGCTTGTGAGATCTGCAGATCTGGGGCAGTTGATATAAATAAACCAAGCGCGCGTTGACAAGTACACTCGAATACTACATTGTTATACTAGACTTTTGCCACCTTTAAGCACACATTTGTTATATATATATATATATATATATATATATATATATAGATATATATATATATATATATATATATATATATATATATATATATATATATATATATATATATATATATATATATATATATATATATATATATATGTCGTGAATATAGTCACGGCTATACAATTGGGCTGTTCCTCTCAAGATCACCACGTGGAAACCGCAAATGCTTTTCATGCTGCTGGCGCAGTCGTTGCTTGTGAGATCTGCAGATCGGGGCCAGATATGGTTAACAAATAAATTAAAAAAATCAACGAAAAATCTAAATAAAAATGACAACTCTTAGATTACCAACCATTAAAGTTTTTCCGAGCCAGACACGAACTTTTTAAAGTTTGTGTGTAGAACTAGAAATTTTGTTTACCCTCCGTTCCCTACGGGCTTGTAACCTGAACCTAAGGTTTATCTTCAATGCACCGAGGGCCGGACGTGTTAAGATATCTAGGGTTTCCCCAACAGTCTGTGTGGCAGCATGGCCGCAAGGACTGTTGAGGAAACGATTGTAGGATGGCCTAGAATTAAAAACAACCGTCCTAAAAAGTTTTTAATTCTAGACACAAACTATATATATATATATATATATACATACAGGGTGTGACGGAAATATTTAAAGAGCAATATACAGAATTGTAGAGCTTGTTAAAGCAAATGTTTTTTTTCAATGAAACATGGTCTCTGAGAAGTCTTGTTTTGGAGTGAGCGTGAAATTACTACAATTCGTAACACTGGTGTTTTTGCCCGACATAGGAGCACAAAATGTGCTGTTGCGAGACAACCAGTCTTCCTATACAGAAAACTAAGCACAGCTTCGTGTTCGTGAAAAATTCTGCTCCATCTGAAGAATATACAAGGCCGGTCAGAAGACGCGACGTGGTCGTTTAAAAGAAAATTCGCCAAAAATGAAGTTCTTTATTAGGGTTCACGCCAAATACTTCAAAATCATAACCCGACGACCATCCACAGCGTTCAAGACTAACATATTCAGCTTTTGGTACCAAACTTGGATCATTTTGGTACCAAACTTATAGCAATGCGAGCTGTGGTTGTGGAGTGATGACGATTTTCGGCGAACATGTCGAGATTAAGTGCATGGAGAATGACGCGCTGCGGCTGTCGCGCGACACGTCGGCGGTAGTGAACGTCGCCACACAGTCATTTTACATGCACTTAATCTCGACATGTTCGCCGAAAAATCGTCATCACTCCACAACCACAGCTCGCATTGCCATAGGTTTGGTGCCAAAACAGTCGGCATAAAATGCGCATTTGCTGATTATGTTAGTTTTGAACACTGTGAGTGGTCGTCGAGTTAAGATTTTGAAGTATTTGGCGTAACGCTCAAAAATAACTACATTTTTGGCGAATTCTCTTCTAAGCGACCATGTCGCGTCTTCTGACCGGCCTTATATATTCTTCAGATGGAGCAGAATTTTATCACGAACACGAAGCTGTGCTTAGTTTCTGTATAGGGAGACTGGTTGTCTCGCAACAGCACATTTTGTGCTCCTATGTCGGGCAAAACACCAGTGTTACAAATTGTAGTAATTTCACTCTCACTCCAAAACAAGACTTCTCAGAGACCATGTTCCATTGGAAAAAAACATTTGCTTTAACGAGCTCTACAATTCTGTATATCGCTCTTCAAATATTTCTGTCACATCATGTATATAAGGGTGGTACGTCTATTTAGATATATATGTCAAGCAAATAATAAGTCCATTCATCTTTACGTAACGAATTAATTGAGGAGAAATTGTTTATCAGGCGACTGTGTATATCAAAATGTTTCTAAGGCAGTTTTTGTTGTACTAGTATAAGCATACATTTTTTTTTATGGAAAGAGCGCAAACCAGCCACTGTACACATTGCCTAACAGTTGCAAGGAATTTGTTGCACGCGTTAAGATACGTCAGACATCTCCCGAACGGTTTCGCTGGTAGCTGTGGAGATTCTGGCGGCCTGATTCTAACGTGTATTACCGGAGCTCTCATACATCACACTCTTTAGGAGACCCTAAATAAGTCGTCGAGACATGATAGGCGATCGCGGCGGCCAAGCAATAGGCCCGCCTCAGCCAATGCATCGGTTACCGAATGTAGCAGCGTCAAGATGAGCCCGTCCTGCGGCGGCGTTGTATACTAGCGCTTATCGTATTAGAGCCACATTTTTGCCACCAAATGCAGACTTTCTGGAACGTCTACCGACAGTTCTGGCTAGGTCCTGCTCAGAAACATGATGTACATCTTTTCATCCAATTAGCCTTTTCGCGAGGTAGATAGGCGACTATATAAGGTAGTAGACGCCAATAGGGTAGCAGAAGTTGCTCAAGAGTCCGCCCCAAACATTCACCGGAAACCGATCCCTCAGAATGCATGCGCATGTTGGTGCAATAGTTCTCGGTAGTCCATCCATAGAAATTGTGTTCAATAAATATGCGGTGCTCTTTTGTGAACGAAGCATCATCAATCATCTGCTTCTTGATAATGAAGAAACATTGACAACAACATCAACACAAAAAATAAATATTGATGAAACCCACGAAGGGAACTCAGCGTGGGTCTCTTTAATTTACAGCCACTTGCGACAGCAATCAGGACAAGGTTGATAAGCAATGGCTCGTAGAGCTTGAACTCGCTAAAACCGATTGTTCTTCGGTTAAAACACGACTTACATTGGCATGTTTGGCCACTTCCATCGTGCTTGCAGAAGCACGCTCGTTTATGTTTCGAATGATGAGTTCTTCCACATTTGGCGTTCCTACCGTCTGTGGTCGACCAGCGTCAACTAAAGTGTCGAGGCAAAACGATCCAGTTTTGCACAACTAACGATACGTATGCTCGAAACGAAGCGGACGATCAGGTGCGAGTCCATACAGAAAACGATCTGCGCAAACGAGTCACCGTACGCTACATCATAGATGAAAAGCATGTTGAATTTATTGCGTTATAGAACGCCAATCGAAGATACACGTAGGTTCGATCTGAGATAGCTCGCGCAAAATAGCAAAACTGTTTGCGTTGAGTGGCGGCTTCGTTTGGCTTTCTGCGTTTCATTTGACGCATATTTGGATGGCGTGATTTTCAACACCTTTGCAACCGTCATAGGTTTAGCAAATGCGCGCTATTTTCGGCTTCCCTGCCAAAGGGATCTCGTATTAGATAAAAGTACGATTGTATATGTGCGTGTAGACCAGAACAACCCTGACGCTATTGCAGCGCTAATATACTGACGCTATGCCGAAGCTCGAGAAGCCATATCGTCAGGCTTTCTAGAGGTGTAACCTCTCTTACACCTGGCGTTTATCTTCGTGACAAAAATAGGTGTAAGTAGTTATTATAGTTATCTTAATAAATCATAAATTATTTAGGAATTATAGATACATGCGAATGTTTAAATCCACGGCGCCGATGGTTCACTCCTCATCTATCACTCGTGTCCGAGTGGGAGTCTTGCCCGACCCCTGACGAAAGATATATTTATTATAATTAAAGCATTTCTATAGCTTCTTAACCATAGCGTCCATTAGAAGGTTTTATCGTTTTATTCTACACCAGCCTTGAGCCGGTTACAAATTGCAGATCATGGACAAGTATGTATAAATGTGGCTAGTAAGGCGCCGTCGTTTTACGGTAATAAGCTGGCCCAATATGGCAGACATTGTCTGCATAGCGTTGCCACTTATAGACTGCTATTTCTTTCGTCGAGTGCCACATCGGGCTGATGCAGAGTAGGTCACACGCATTCGCAGGCTATGACACCGCTGTCCTGCCGCTAACTGTATCACGTTGTATCATATGACGAAACTTTTAAGAGAAAAACAAACAATTCGACCTACCCTAGCCATCAGAGACGTAACATGTGCTCGGTTTCCCAGCATAGACAAGTAGCGTTTTGCTAACACGAAGTTTCTACTTATTTTCCCCGCTGGATAATGATTGCTTCAGTGAACGCTTGCAAACATTTGTGCGCGAAGCGTTACTATTTTGCGCGAACTTTGAGTGCGAGAGCACATCGCGACCACTGCTAAACGCCAAGCCTTACAAGTCACCGCCACGATGAATTTCATCGTTTCACACACATAGCGAACAAAGCAGGGGGCGAATTTGTGTCAACAACGACGACGATGGCAACGACATAAACGTCTCTGAAAGCAATACGACATTTGTAACAACACAATAATGCCGTTGTACATTCGGAGTACAGCGGCTGATTGCGCCTTGTCTCAGCAAGTGCTTCCCAAGCTGGAAACACCAAACAGAAGGAATTCGTTAACATAACGAATTCACACACTGCCCCTTTAAATGTTTCCAGTGAAGAACGATGTATAGAGATCGAAGAGGTGGATGAGCTCTCTACAATGATGCAGGACTCTCTACAGTGATGGATTGCGCAGCGCGCTTACGGATTCTACAATCTGACCGATCTAACCCAATCTTCTCAAATTCCGACCTCATCAAGAGAAGCTAAAAAAAGCCCTTTCGGGCCTGACTCTCAGCCAAGATTTAACGTCCATGGAACTGCTTTTCGCATTGCTTCATAGACGGACCTCCATAAATACAAATGTGCAACGGTGGGGCTCGAACCCGCGCACCTACCTATGTGTCTCCTCCGGTCGCGAGGCGCAGGACGCATGCCATCCACGCCACCGGGCTCGACCATCAACAGAAGCTAGCGCACAGCTAGAGAAAACCGATCAACAAACTAAAAAACAAGAAAAAAAAGTGATTATTTAGAAAAACAGTATTGATTACAACACCTGAGTGTTTGTCAGCTCAATCGCACGACAATACGACCACAGAAATGGTCAGCGCTCGACAACATCCGATGCCGATCGCGCTTTGCCTGCTAGTGAGCTACTATGCGCAGCGAACGATTGAGCAACAACAACAAATTAGACTCCAACTTCTAATCCCTGAAGATTGGCAAAGATCCCTACGGATTGGCAAGGTTTGTCAATCACATTGACGCGGCACTGTTTTCGCTGGAGCGAGCAGGATTAACTCTCCTACATGTCGCCAATTATGGCGTTCTCTTCTTGAACTGGCGGCAATGCGCGCTGAGCTACCGCCGAGCCGTAGCTTCGTCTCATCGGTTACTCGGAGTGAGCTTGCCGATCTCTCTCTATCCGCTGTCTCGTGTCGTCGAGAAGACGGGGTTGATCTTCAACTTTTTCTCTCGGACTGGCTCTCAGCCAACGGTTTAACGTCTACGGAAATGCTTCGCATTTCTTCGTAAGACGAGCCCTATGAATACGAGTATGCAACGGCGGGCACAATCGAGCCTATGTGTGTCTCCTCCGGTTGCAAGGCGCACGCAAATGCCACCACGCCACCAGGCTCGACCGGAGTTGATCCTACTCTGCAAACGAAGCAGTTACGATCGGACACCACGCCGAGCGCGAGCCCACCAGCCTGAGCCCGAGCGCTCTGAGGACGCTGGGGGCTGGATGATAATTAAGGCAGTGCAAGGCGCTTGAGCCAGTAGAGCAGTGGCTGGGCGTAAACGCCCTAGCCGCGACGTGTCTTAACGCGCCTACAGTGTGTAGGTGGCAGTCGGCTGCGGCGAACCTCCGTGTAGGCGTTCTATTCAGCCTACTTCCGAACGTAGGACCGGCGAACGCTGCAGCCGCCACGGTTACGCCCCCTGCGGCTGTTCTATTGCAGCTAGAACAGCCTACTTGAACGTCTTCCTGCTGTTTTTGTTCTGTGCTTCGAAAGAGCATACGTCATCAAAGAGCTTACGCCAACCACACGCAGCGACGCTGCGACGTGCTGCGAGACAAAGGACTCTCTATCATAACTGCCTCCAACTGCTCACGGGAGGAGGCCAGAAGTCGCCGTCAAAACTTGCAATCTTGCCCACGTCGGTCATTCAGTAAATAACCAGGATTTGTATAAAGTGGCACCTACAGTACATGACAGGAAATTATTAGCTGCAGTACTATGCACCCCTGTATGAAAGAGTGATACGTGTACACGCACTTGTCAAGTGAATAAAAATCAAATAATGACAAAAATGTCGAGACCATGCTTTTTTCCAAGATGGAACACTGCTGGAGCACTTTTTCCAAGGTAAACGACTGCTGGGGCGCTAACATGACCAGAATTCCAAGGAGAGTACCTTTAGAAATAAAAAAATATATATGGTGCTTTTATTGCTATTTCTGATTACCTGGTGAACGACTTCTCTTTGTAGTGTGGGACGCTCCCGAGTGGCCGACTGCACATTGCTCTTACAAATATGATTTTGTGCTCGATCTACGTCGATCGACTAATCCAGATTATTTTATTTATTTTGACTTATTTTATTTGGCTATATCAATATCAATGTACAAGTAAATTGCGGTTTATTAAACGAACCGCACGCGCCTAGGAAGAGCATTAAAAACATATTCACCCACAACCCCAGACCGCAAGCCAGCAATGATGCGGATCGTTGTATTGTCCAGCATCGTTCCTAGCTGGGGCCGAAGAAAAGTAATATGACGCTTAATTTATTGAAAGTCGCTAGTAGGCGCGCCTTGCCACGCGCATCGTTCAGGGGTGTCTTTTGAGCGGCCTAAACTATTACAGCATCTAGGGTGTATCATGAAGCACCACGCAGTAATGGGAGGCAAACTTATCTATTTGAACTCCATAAGGCCATTCTAGGAAATGACTTGGCGTTCGGAGGAGATACCGATGGAATCAATTGAAGAGTGGTCATCGAATCCAAGCATGCGGACTGGACCAGATCGCATCAGGTATAGCGCGGGATGGACATCCACAGATTCCAACCTTGAACACCAGAGGTCCATTAGCTCGCACTTTCTGCTCAGGGCGAGCCTTGCAAAAACCATTATGAGTGGAGCTCCAAGAAGCTCGGTGTGTTGAACCGTGTACAGCTTCATGTCACAAATAGGCCCTGCGCACGAAGCAAGCATTCATTACGAAAGGCGGAGCCGGATGGCAAAACGTACAGCTCATACTTCGACGCATTAAGTTACAGCTCTGACGTGACGCCAAAGTCGATTACGTTTTGCACATCACCAAGCGCGGAATCAAGAGTACCCCCAATCATTTCATCATCTAAGATCGACTATAATTCTGACTTTAGGAATAGAAATTAGCTGACAAATCGCTAGAAAGAAAAAAAGCCAGGCCGCAAAGCAAAATAAACACATAAAGGGTCTCCTTGATGTACTTCTCATTTGGAGAGTATGATTTCTTCTTCCCAAAAGAGATTCGATGGACGTCTGTACAGTCTGATAGACTGTGTCGCATTGCTGGAAAGTTTGATCTGACAGCGTTAAGAATCACATTCCTGCTCAGGTAATTAAAGGCATTTTTAAAATCCAGTTTTATCAAGATCGTATTTGAATTGTAAAAGCACTTGCAGCGCGGACTCTCTTAAGTCCACAAGCCAGTTGAATATGAACGGTTTTGGCGTCATGTATTTGCGAATTAGCACTTTGCATGCTAGTCGCCGCAGGGTGTTTTTTTTTCCACAGACGCCGTCTTTCTAAAGCTATGAGGTTGGCTCCATAGAATTTCTAAGGTAGAGAGGTAATCCTGGTAGAGGTGGCCGTTCACAACCAGGTTACAGAAGTCCGTCAGGGCAAATATGATTATCCTTTCTAACAAGATATTTTAGAAATATGGTCTTGAGCCCATCAAGGACATCCACTTCTGAGAAATTCTGAGTTGACGCTCGGACTTCACTTGGAGTAATGTTGATTTCGTGGCTGAGGGAACGTCTGTAGGTGGCGGCAGATATACGGAAGATGTTTCCAGCATAGACTAATGTTTTTTGATAAGTATGCTATTTTGTGGAGCCATAGAACCTATCAAAATTCGAATGTAGGCTGCTGCAGAAAATCCTATCCTTGAAATCCTAGCTTTGCCTGAGCTGCCTGAGCTCATAATTTATCATCGTTTATGTAAGTCTTTAACGCCGCGCGTGATTGGCATTGATGGCGGCGTCGAGTGGGTTCCCTCAATCGACTAAGGTTGTCCCAAACAAGTGAACACAGAGTCTTTTCCTTCATCTTTTGATGATCGGGAGGACAGTTGTTGCAGAAGTCAGACGGGACCACGATTCTTGAGCAAATCGACTTAATTGTGTTGGTCAGTTCGGCAGCAACCCGGTGGGCCTCATACCACGCGGAACGATGGAGGGCATTCTGAGATTTTGGCGGACAACGGACAGCTGTTCAATAGTGCGGGCGAGGGCAATTGACAGCGAAATAGGCGCTCGCGCTCGCGTTATGCACGTCGGGATGAATGGCTTCGCGGTGTTGCCCGGCGTCGACGGCGCTGTCTATGGTCTGACGAATGTCTTGTTGTCTATTTTACTAAAATCTAGACAAAACCACCCCATAGTTTAGTTTTATTAACCAAGGATTAGTTTACACATATGCATCATAGGCATCACATTCCCCAAGCTAAGTGTGACGGTGATGAAACGACGGCGTCACATTAGAAGTCTTGTGTGAAGCAGCCTGCTGAGGTTGCTTAGACTCGAGTGCTGAGCGAAGAAACACTTCAAGCTGTCTAAAACTGTCCGAAGACACTTTAGAGACGCCGCCAGGGGCCGTAGATGGCGCCATTTGGATGGGAAAGCCAGGAAGATCAGTTGCAAGCGCTCTTTGAATTGCTTTGATTGATTGCTGATTAAATTTCTGTTTTGATTTGCGTGAATAAGACGTCGATGAAGATTGGCAAGTAACTTCTTCCCGTGGCACACTGCATCAACTTTTCAGTGCTGTTAGCTTGAAATACGTCATTAGTAATCTGCTTTTGGTCTTCTATCAATGTGGCAGAAGGGGTTGAGCCCTGGGTGTCGCCACCGATATCTTCACCTCGTTCGGAACAACAGCAGAGAAAGCCCGTTTGGAAAACGAAGGTAATGACTGAATGTCGGCCACTGATGCGTAGACCTTGACTGGCGTGGCCTCGAACTTTCTCTATATGAGTCGTAATGCTGACTTCTTAAGGCTGCTCCATATAGCGAAGTCAATAAGGACAACTGCCGTAAGTGGCTTCATTGTGTGAAGCATAACTTTGCCGCGAAGCCTTTGCCGCTTGGTTGCAGTCTTTCCGAACATGGTTCGTGGGGCACAGCCGCAACAACGGGGTCCGGTTTGATATGGTCCAAACTGTAACACCGGTAGCACTTATACGGCTACCTGTAGAGCATCATCCTGTGGGTTTTAGGCCCAGCGAAGTTCCGTTGAAAAATTGATTTCGGCAAAAGACTTTTTTTAGTCAGTAGCCATAACTATGCCAGTTTGGACGTTCCTTGCTCTGATCCGAACAGCATCGGTGATACTTAATGATCCCAAGGTGTTAACAATAATTGTGTCGCTGAGTGTCGGATCTGCACCGCAGATTTTCCCCTTTACTGTTTATCTTTGGTGAACCGGGATGCTTCCGACTGAGTATGAACTCAGGAACGCCCGCTGTTTTCGACTTCCTCAGCGACGAAAACAAGTTCACCAGTCCGTGTCAAATGAGGTTCTTCAACTTTTCCTTTAAAACGGTTAGTGACGTCACCGCAAACAGCGTTAAAATTTGCCTTCAGCAAATTACTATGGTCCTCGTCTCTTGCTGCTCTCCCCTTGGACGGTTTCTCCGATTGCAAGCATCAAGCCAGCAGCCGGCCGCCTCCACCTTTCCACTTGTTGACACTTCTGCTACTACCCTGCCGGCCTCTTGACCGGCTGCAGCACTTTGAAAGGGGTGACGGGGACATTAGCCCCCCGCCCGGGAACCCCACACTACCGGTCCACGCTTGCAGGGAGCTTCCCCGCCATGACGACCGTGTGTGCAACCGCATTTTTCAGTTAGTCCTCTAAAAAACAGCAATTAAGTGATTCTCCTGCCGTGATGTTTATGTTGGCTTTGGTGAGCGTATCACTCTCATATGTCGATGTCACTACACCACGCAAGTGTTCGCCGGATCATCGAAGTTATTGCACATTGACGAAAACAGCACTGGGCGTGTTTAGAAAAGCGCACCACAATGATCACGCACCACAAAGATGGCGCACCACAAAGATGACGCGGTGGCTCAGGTACGATTCCTTCGAATAAAAGTCGCTTACAAGACGAATAACTGCAATATAATCGAGATATTAGCCTTGCAATAAACACCCACCAAGTCATGTGCGACAGACACGAATTTCTAGATCAGTCCGATTTCAGTACAGAAGCGAGGTGGAAGAGCAAAACGACTAATTGTGCTCATTAGCAAACCTAATTCTCCATGATGAATGAAAGGCTGGCTGGTAAACGAGCGTATTAGAGACGACGGGAGCCTGTATCTCATTGTCAATCTATTCACCCACGCTCGGTGTCTAATATACGATAATATGAGCAGAATGCTCCTCATGATGATAATGCCCTCTCTCCAAATATATATATATATATATATATATATATGCTATAAATCCTTTTATTATTATTATTATTATTATTATTATTATTATTATTCAATTTTATAATTTTTTAAATGAGAACTAAAGCATTGTATTGTGCAGTTCCTTTAATAAACCACGATTTGAATCTTCAATCTTGAAATATGACTCGAAAATTACGACCATTGCGTGCTACAACTTCTACAATAGGGCGCATACCTTTGATTTCGTTTCAGCAAAATATATTGACAGGTGTTAAATAGGCTTGATGAAACATATAGAGCCGTAATGGTAGTTCCAGGCTATAAAGGCTAGCCTTCCGAAGCTGCATCTTGGGCAAGCTTTTCAGAGGGCTAGAAAAGAGAATTTTTACAATTTCACCCATATGGAAAACCTGAATATCTGCACTTATCCTTATTATAGTAGGCAATGCTATAACTAAGTAATACTTTGGTGGTGCAAGCTTAGAGGAGTATGAGGGATACCCAAATACTTTCGAAGAACGAATAAAAAGAAGTGCACGAGTGTCTGGAAGTATAGTGTTACATCTTCTGGACATTGTTCTTAACCGTTTTTACGGTAAACCACACGTTCATTGATCATTTGGTGTAGATTTCGTTTCGTTCGCCGTTACTGTAGATCTGGGGTGCTTCCAAGCACGGCATTCCTTATAATTAGAAGCCGCTTGCATAACAAATCACCGCAATATCGACGAGATGCAAGCCTTTCGACAATTACCCACCGAGTCATGGGAGTGAGTGTAGCATAATAATTCTTCGACCAGTTTGATTCCTGTGCAGGGGCGGTGTTTCTTCGTGTGGGCGGTCTCTACTCTGCCTGCAAGATGTTGCGACTCGGGATGGGCCTCGACATCCAAGGGGACTCATACTGGGAAGCTATCAATAACGAAATGTACGCTGTACTGAGGTGGGTGGCAGCTGTAGCTGCTGTTTGTAGTGTGCAGAGAGGCGGAAGAGCAAATCGACTAATTCTGCTCATTAGCAAACCTGTATTTCCATGATAAATGAACGGCTGGCTGGGGCGTATTTGCGATGACAGGTGGCCGTATCCTATTGCCAATCGAATCATCAGCCAACAGTTGCCCCGAGTACGCTCGGTGCTTGATATACAATAATATAAAATAGGCGGGAGTTTTCTCAGACTTATCGTTTTTCTCTCCCTATATATATATATATATATATATATATATATATATATATATATGGGTGAGAGAACTATATAGATGGGGAACTGAGCCAGTTAGTAGATAACATCTGTAGCATTCTAATATAATCTTTTGACGCAAGAAAAATCGTTTTGGCAGTCATTTTATTCCCATTTGATTAGTGACACATACACCGCAATCTAACATAAAGTGCACAAGTACCAAAGTTAGTCTTTGGTATTACATAGAGTGGTGTATCTGCAAATGTTTCTCTATTATGACGGAGTTACTTCATAATGTGACATATATATATATATATATATATATATATATATTGACCTGGTCATCGGTCATGCAAATAGGCCTTTGGTGTGTTCCAAATGAGCCACTGTTTAGGGTTCACGGAATGCTGAGAGAGTAGGTTTTCGCCTGGGCTGGCATAGAGCAAATAACCGTAGAAAAAATGTCTTTTTTTCGCAGTCGTGTCGAGAGCACATCTGCAGCGCAATCGTTTAAAAAAATTGTTTGCATTCTCGTCAACCATTGTTTTGAATATTTTTGGCTAGGGCCGCAGACCGATTTGCAGTACATGACTTGGACAAGTGCAAAGAGCCGATATAACGTATGTAGTTTCTGGTGGTTAGTGACGGTAAAACAATAAAGCACGGTGTCGACGAGTAGATATGAGGGCAAATTAAAAAAAAAACTCAATCATATGGCAACTAGAATCCAGGTTCGCAGTGACGTGCATGCCTAGATCCCACGTTAGGGTAATTGCCGGTAAGCTGATTCTATCGACTGTGCAGTCAGCTTTGAAGGCCTCATGCTTTACCGCGACACACTTGAAAATAAAAAGAGGACATCGTACCATTATCTAAGATGTAAAAAAGAGTGATATATTCCATTCATTTGATCTCTTTTTTTGTACAAGAGGATTATATTTGATCCTGAAGGGCCTATATTTATTCATATCTAGGACAAAGACTGTTCTGAGCTTTCGTGCTGTTTGAGCCACTGCTGAAAGTACACGCATCCAATTTATACATATCTGCCAACATCAAAGAAGGTTTGAAACGAAAAAAGGAGAGAAACCAATTGTGGTTTGAGATCATATTATTCCAAAATAAACTAACCTAACAATTGCCATTAAGGCAGCAACATATGCATTTAGATCTCAATTATAGGCTTATAATTAATAGGTTGCACGACAGAAATACTAGAGCTGGGCAAACAAGTTAACACCATGGAGCTATTCTCTAGCCCAAAGTTAAGTAAAACAGGGTTCCTGAACTATCCGAATGACAGAGGACTTTGGTAGGCTTTTAGAGTCAAGCGTTACAATAATACGGATTCGATATTTAATGTCACTCTGTGTCCCATGCATGCCGCGGTGCAAGCCGTTGGGTTGTTGTCCGAGATGAGAGATAACAGCAGCACAATGCAGAGCTTCACTATATTAAAAAAATGTTGCAGGCTTGAAAATAACATGCAGCCGTAGTACACATTTGGCGCATATATATATATATATATATATTTCAGCCCAAATGCTGCTCTGGGTCTGGCAGGGTCGATCGCCTGAGATCTCAAGGCACTCGAAAGGAAGCGATTATGGGACTTAGGTGTTGCTACGCAGACGGAAAAAAGACGGGGAGAGGAACGTCACATTTAAATATGACAGGTGGAATGGAATGCCATCCTCCCTTCCCCCCTCCCCGAGGGTCTTGAAGGAACCCTGCGCGTATTGCTGCCAGATATCAAGGCATGGATAAAGAAGCCAGGGGGAGACCTCACCTATCACCTCGCATAGATCCTCACAGGACACGGAAACTTCAACTCGTATTTGCCCCGAATTAGAAAGGCTCCGTTGCCGATATGCGTATTTTCCCAAGAGGCACATGAGGACACTCCAAGTCACACACTGCTACCGTGCTCGGCCTGGGAGGCTGCGCGGTTAAGAGCAAGCAGACTTGTTCAAGAGAAATTGACCAGGGATGGAGCCCCACACTACGAGGTCAGCAATCCATTTCGGTCGAGCCTAATGGAGTTTACAGAATACATCGTCTTCAGTGAGTAGGCCTGGAAACTGGGTGCAGCTACGGCAGAAGAAGTCCTCCAGGAGAAACAAGAAACATTTTTAAAAGGCAGACACAACTGCTGCTTCAACCCGAGAGTAACCATAGAGAAGTGCAGCTCGAAGAAAGCGGGCCTGCAGGTGGTAGAGAAATGCTGGAACCTTTGGGCGGCTCCTGTGAATTGATCTGAAAGGGCGCTTGCCCCTTCTCCTGATAGTCCACTGAACTGTTCTATGAAGATCTGGGCTATCAGAGGGTGAATTTTAAGTGACTAACATCCAGCAGTTGCGGTCGAGTCCCACACTGCTAGAGATTGAGACTCGTAGCGATAGTGCGTAACTGCATTTAATACCTCCTCCACAATAAAAAAAAAATGATATATATATATATATAATGTTCGACGCGATGAGAAATATAGACTTGTCTGATTTGCAGTGCAGTACAGGTATGCTGATTAAATATTCCTTATGCGTGTAGTCTAACGGGAACAGCTGTGGGCGTTATGTCACATCTCGAATTTTTAGTTCGTTTTCTACTTACTTGAGCTTTAATACTGGCAATAACAAAACGTTAATTGTGCGAACGGCAAGATTGTTGTTGCTTCTACTAAGCATCATATGTCACGACCAAATGAGCCTATGAGCCTCACGAGCAATTAAGCTTTCTTGTATAGATAGTAATTAATTAATTAATAATTAATTTAATTATTATAAAGTGACAAGAAAACAAGGCTTTTTCGTTAGTAAATTCGCATTAAAACATTATACAAAAAATATCTCGGTTAGTGTGCGACTGTCCGACGTGCAACGTTCAAATGATATGACGAGAGAATAACTTGCTGCACAACTCACCTCGGCAAATTTCCTTGAGCTCATGAAAATCCGAGCCCTTGCACCTATTTAAATTATCCATTGACACAACTAAGTGGCACTTTGGTGGTGCAAGGTAGCTTTTTGCACACTCTGCAAAAAGCTTTACAAACATAGCAACATATATACTAAACTCTCGAATTGAACCAGAAGTTGCCGTCGAAGTCCGAAAGTCTGCCGTCAGAAGTCTAGCGGCAACGGACATGCAAATACGTTTTTGCAGGTTGTTTGTATTGCAAACCCAATAACAATGTATCTATTTTCACAACACGTACACACATTTTCCAGTAGTTAGTGGTGATCGTTCTAGTCTCATACAAACGCCAATTAATATTCGCAAACTTATCTTCCCATTCAGCGAGATGATTCTCGACGGCCTCAGTTCTCGGTAAGCATGAGTCATTCTAAGGTCCTCCCCAACAAGTGGTGTCGAGGACAATCAGTAGATATGCCGGTTGCGGCTAGTGTGGTGGACTACTAGCACTCTTTTTAGAAAACTGGCTTTAATTTGATTGTCAAGTACTTCAAGTTAGCTTTGGATAAGTGGGACGGCGGTGTGACCTGTGTGTGTTTGGTAGTTTAAGTTTGTATTAAACAACCGCGGCGCAGGACAGGCCACGTGAGAAACTGCAACGAAAGAAAGGAAAAGTGGCTGCAAAGTGGATTCTTTTGACAGAGACTGAAAGAGCTTCACCAAGGCTCTATCGGTTCCCTGGCCTTGAACGAAAGTTTAAGCTGACTTCTCAGGAGTTCGTTGCGTTGAAGGCTCTCGTGACAAAAGCTAGAGGAGAGTGAGGTCTATTGTAATTACAGCCATTGAAGAATCCATACCGGCTTACAACGCCTGCAACAAAGGCTAACAACGGGCCGGTACGGGAACTGAACTAAGGTTCTATAACAGTGTAGTTGTTTCCCGTAGAAAAAATTCTCGAACGGAAGCTCATAGACTACTGTCGTAGGGAAGTCAGGTCTTGTAAGTATTGATTTGCTTGATTTCAAGTATTTCTATTTTTGGTGAAAGGTATGCCATCATATTGCGCTATGTGCGACCGTAGCACACAAAGTAAAATTAAACTAAGTATAGAAATTAAGATATTGTGTATTGAGATCGTGCAAGGCGCATTGTTTACACAACGTTCCTAAATCTACCTATATTGGCATAATAATAATAATAATAATAATAATAATAATTATTATTATTATTATTATTATTATTATTATTATTATTATTATTATTATTATTATTATTATTATTATTATTATTATGCGCGCTCGGCAACCCATCCCGCTTCTAGTGAACTGTGGCGTTATTATTAATTATTATTATTATTATTATTATTATTATTATTATTATTATTATTATTATTATTATACAATATATTTAATTCACTTAAACATAGCCTATACAGCAAGATGTATGTTTATACTATAACATTGGCAGTCGTTTCGTATTGTCTACCAGCCCAACGAGAGAGAAAGTTGTTCAGCGATCTTCTTAGAACGTGAACTAACGACCGTATGATACTTAACGCAGTACTGCGAGCAAAACCGACAAATGCATTAAGAATGCTGAGGATCGTGAAATTCACTGCGTAAACACACAAGGTAGTGATTGCCATCCACGCTGTATCTGGTGTTTATGTGACGGCCGTCGCAAGCCGCGCCAGCTTACAAGAAAGTCGAAAGAGATGCGTCGAGTAGAATTAATCTCCGCCACTGTTTCCGCTACTCTCCTTCCCACGTCACCAGAACGACCACTGGTTGAGTGGAAGTCGAACAAATGGGCTTATTGCCTTGATAAAAAGGCGACAGTACCCGCTTTATGTACAGCGTGAAACACCTTTCAATCTGGTTAAAATACGCATCTGTTAGGTGCTTCATATTCTGTCCAGGTAGTTTGCCAACTTTGAAAGCGCTTTCAGCTAAATATTAGGCACACTGCTGCGCTAAAGGAAAGCCGTTTGATCAGTCTCTCTTAGGCTCCTAAGGACGAGACTTTTTGTTGAGCCCTTAGCTCCTGCTATTTGATGGTTGCCTATTCGAAATGAAATTCCTCAATACTCTATCATAAAGACGGCAGATTCGTTTGTGGCACACCTTGCCTGAGTGACCACACGACTGTAATGACCATATTATATTTAATGTTTTAAAGATTACGCAGATGGGCTAATAAGCAACACACCGAAAGCCGAAAATTATTGAGGATGTTCAGGTAGGCCTCGAGCAGGAGGCCCGTTAGCGGCTGTTAAAGCATTGGAACGAGCGGGATGGCTATATATATATATATATATATATATATATATATATATATATTGTGATGATTTATTAATCATTTACAATACGTTTGCACACTCGGCAGTGCTCGCCTATATATATATATATATATATATATATATATATATATAAATACATATACATTGCGTTGATCGCGGTAACTCTATTCAGCAAGTAGTTGATTATGAACGTCTAACTTGTAATGAGTGCCGAGTAACAATGAAGGCAAAGCCGTCAGCCAGGGTAACTGAGTCGTTGTTAGCTACGGGGGTTTGTCTCGGAGAAGGTCAGCTGGCGCGAACGAAGATAAATTAAAAGCGGTCGTGTCGTTTATAGTAGCCGTTGTCGCTATTAGGGCATACTGTTGGCGATAACGCCGCCCTATACTTCGTGCTAAGCGACCATCATCCATCTATTTGTTAACGTGGGTAACACTAGTTACCGCTCAGTGTTCGGCAATGACGTAGCCCATCTCCACAATTAGGGCAGGTAGGCAAATACACATGGTTCAGGGAATAAAAAAATACTTTAAAGATAACAAGCAGCGTCGTGCAGGGAGCGGCATTTGTATGTATGTGCGGCTGTACGACGGTGTACATTCTGATCCATACACTCATGTCTGATGTCAGATAACGCGAAAGTTGCGAAACCTAAACGAAATTAGTTTCGATTCCGATACGCGGCAGCTGATTGTAAGACGTATAATTCGTTGATTAGTACGTGTCGATGGATAGATGGGTCATGGATGAGGTTGAAAAACAGTAAACCATTTTTACACGTGCCCTATGAAAACTAATCTTATCTACATGTGCATCTATAATACTATCAACCGACACTTATTATTTCAATAACATATTTTTTTTCCGGTACTATAACGCCCTATGATACGGACAAAATATTAATTAACTAAGAAAGAGATGTTTACTCTTTCATTACAAGAAGTTACCTAAATTCTGTCTTTCCTTGCAAGAAGTTACCTGTAATTTATGTTAATTGGCTAAAACTGTATGGAGCGTACCAATGGGATTCCAACTGCATCTGTTGCGATGAGTCGACAATGTAAGTTCTTGCCACAGGTGGCGAGAAGTTGTGGTGTCGAGAGATCGATCCGACGTGACAGTTGATTTTAGCAAAGGTTTGCCCTTCTTGCATCACAGCCATTTCCTGCAGCTCCTGCCAAATCGTCAGCCCATATTAACACCAGTCGAGCAATACTAGGCACTGTTTTGATGATAAAGCAGGGTGATCATGATAGAGCAACGTGGACAGTGGTATTAGCCATCGCACTCTTCACCTGAAGCGGCTTCATTCATGGACATTGACATGTGACGACGTTATGAGATCGATTATATGTTAGATAGAAACAGAAAGATTCGCTACATCTGGACACATTGTACGTCTATTGAGTACAAATTCCTTGCCCTTTGCGACTCTAGCGTTCGGGGTGATACAGGAATCATTGGGTTGTTATTAATTAGGCCGGGCAGTTGCGTGCGGGGCATCTTGCAGGCCTGCAATCCAAGCCGAGAACCGGCATCAGGCAGCATCGGAATGGAGCACACAGAGTGGTGCGTACGGTAGGCGTACACGATATATCTTTTGCTATGCATGACGGCTAGAGTATGCGGCTGCCGCTAATTACATGTATTCACACACTGCCGAGACTCTAACTCAGCATTGGCACAATCTTCAGCGTAAAAGTCGCACAGCAACACGCAGTGACAGTCTCCGGATCTTTTTATATAAATATATGGAGGAGATTGCCACTCGACACCTGCCATGCATATGTGTGAAGGACGTGCCCAGTATATATATATATATATATATATTATATGGAAGACCCGAGTAAAGAAAGGAGTTAACGAACTTCAACCTTTGACGTCCGCAGGCAATTTAGTTTAGTGTCGCCGGCAGCCGACCCACCGGCAAAACTCTATCATTGTTTTTGTGTTCCGTAAATTGATGACTTGCGGGGTCTTGTTGTAAGACAAGCCTCCACAATACCAGCGGATCCATTGGGCGGATAGCTAGCTCCGAGGTCGCGACCACGACGTCCATAGCGTCAACGGCATTTCTCACAAATTGGACCTGCCAGCAAAGTCAGCGATTAGCAGTCGAACGAATGGCAGAGCGCTGAGTGGGTTTCTCTGGCGAAGCGCTACGCGAACGACGATGCCTTGGTGCCCGAACGATACGGCCAGAGATTCATGCGGACGACGATTTTTACCGCTACAGGTACACGGCCAATTTTAGGCAATTAGCTGGAATTGAACGACAGCGGAGCGATGACCACCATTACGATTCGAGCTAGACGATCGAATCTATATGTCCTGAAAGTCCTGATTAGGCATGCGCCGGATTACAGCCACGAGTAATCGGCTACTAACAACACCGTCCGACTGACGTTAATCGGGCCACGCACGCGAATTTATCTGCTAGCGTCGATTATGGATGAGAGAGCAACGGGCAACGGGGCAAGTCGCGTCCCGCTCCAGCTCATGTGGAACAGCGGCACGGAAAGAGGCGGAGATCGTTATCCTTATCGACTTTTGGCTTGCATATGTACATGCATACGCGTGCAGGCACTACTCTGTCTATGAGTGTATATACATCTTTGCTCGTGCATACATACATACATACACACATCTGTACTACATGTACTATAATCACACTTACCGCGTTCGCCTAAGCCTCTGCGTAACTTGACATAAGGGTCTTAGTATGCAAATTTAGGCAAATGAGAAAACAGGTCGTTCGAACACCCACATACGAGTATTTGACATATCGCGACGTGTTTCGTTCGGTCCTAGCGTGTGGTGCTTCAATTCGGCTGCACGGCCCCCGGCGAACTCTGTTCGGGGCCACGTCACGCGGCCAATCCATGCGGCGGCATGACCCCAACCTCGGGGAACTTATCGAACATCCGTAGTTGGGCCAGCAAGTTCAGCTGTATTGCGCGCGTTGGCGCATAAGGTTTGACGTTAGGTTGGCATGCGTTCACAGGCCAGCCAGTTAACGAATATGTAATAGACACGGATAGTTGTGCTGCGCGTACGGCGATATAAGACATATTTCTTATCTCGTTATTTATATTAGCTTTTTTTGTTTCCTTCTATATCTTACCTTATTCAGAGGGCTTCCATGAACCACAAGACAAATGTCGATGCAAAGAATGCTGGAGTAAATGTGATAAATACCACGCCGCGGTTTGTCCGGCGGTTCGGTCCATAGCAGAACTGGCAAAACGCCAGATCGATTGTTGTGTGGAAAACTGTGATGTAACATAAACACACTTAGCGTGCCCAGCCCGAGCGTTAATAAATAAATAATATTATATCTTACCTTATTAATTCTTTGTAAGCCGACCAGCAAATATTCATGTGGCGGCGTGCTCTATGAGCTAGTGAGTTAGTCGCGGTTGTCATGTATTGGGGTGCCCCCATTCTATCCCTGTTATTAGTCGATTTTTTTTAGATAATTAAGAATATACGATAAACCATGCAACTGCGTCTCAGCGACCATGCTGCTATAAGGAGTGTTGGGGAGATCCTAATTTCTTCATATGTCCGCTTATACTGCCGCTCTTTATCTCTACTTAAATGCATATGTCACCCTAATATAAAAGGTGTATTTAGGTATACATGCCAAGCAAATAAGAAAATTATATATCCCTGGGCCAACTACCTAACCGTTTCACCACCGTTTACAATATGCGGCTGGTGCAGTAACAAATTTGGAAAAACGCCAACACTGTCCCATAGGCAGTAGGCAGGTAGAGAAGTTACAAACTTTAGTATGGTAATTTTTTTGCATTTTTAAACAAATGCTGATAAAAAAAACTTGCTGGCAACGTAATCCTGGGCTAGAGAACCCTTTACCTCAAGGTTCGTGTGGAGGCCAATTTTCATTGCTGCTAAAGTGCTAAAATGACAAAGTTATATAAATAAACTGACCTCTCATTCTATAACGTATATGTTAAGCGGGGACATAGGTACATGGAATGCTCTCGATAATGAGTTAAGGGAATGCACGCTACTTACATTAATCAAAGAAAGATGGCATCCTAACTGACTCAGTGAACAACTTCTTAATCGACAAGCATTTCAAAGTTATTATTATGTGTTAGAGCAATACCGTTGTGAGATGTGATTATCTTATTATTTCGTGGTTTTCCTCTAGCCATTCTCAGCCCATCGCACCTAATATCGACGTTGTGAATGAACGCAGCTGCCTCAGAAACTAGCCGAAATTATTATTATTATTATTATTATTATTATTATTATTATGCGTTTACAGTTGTGAGGTAAAAATGCTTAAGCTAGGTTCAAGATGCTCTGCTCGTGTCCTCAATTCATGGCGTCTATGATAGAAACCACGTTCCCCCCTCCTACAGACGGCCAAAGACATTTTCTCTCTTTTAAAAACATGGCCTCGCATCGATCGCCCGTAACGTCTTCTTTACGTTTTCCAATATCCCTCAGAATTGTCGCTGTACCTGTGCTGATGCGGCCGAGTGTATCCAATGTAATAGGTACAAAGTGGTACTTCCTTGATATATTTTTATTAATAATATTATTAGTATACTTTAAAGACTTAGATATTGAAATTAGTGTTAACACGGGTAATCAGCGCGATAGCGAGTTTCTGGGACAGCAACGTTCGCTTGCAGTTTCTAGGAAGACGCCGGCGCTATTATCGGCTCCATGAGTTGAGGATTGAAATTTGGGGTAAGCCTAGGCGGGTACACGTTTGGGTCCCACAATTGTAGGGAAATCCAAAAAATGAAATAAATGAATACGATTTGACTAAAATGTTTAATATTAACAGTATTACTTCTCTGTTGTATAAGTCCACACTGTTTAAACAGAGTGACCATAAATATTAATAATATTATAGATAACTGGACACGGATCCGTATTTCCGTGTTTGAAAAATAATAAACTAAACTGAAGTGACGCACATTGTCAATTTAAGTCAACGTCGCGGAACCAACACAAAACTAGAACATATACTAAACATTCATAAGTTGAACACCATAGGGAAAAACACTCGACTAGATTTTTGCCAGATAACCTACAAGTCCGGCAGCGTGCTTTTTTTGTGACACCATTCCAACAACTCGGTTACTCTGCTACCACCATGCCGTGTGACTAGGCTTTTCCCTTTCTGCTAAGATGCAACCCGACTATTTGTTAGTCGCACTGCTATTTGTTAGTTCTGCACCTGCCTATATCACCTCTAGACAGTTCTTCCATGTGTTTTCTTTCCAGGAAAAAGCGTGTGTAGCTCGAAAAATGAAATAAGTGTAGCTTGACAAACGAAGTGACGTGTATAGCCTGCCAGGGACTCTTAGCGAGGTCGCGCTCTACACTAGACTGAGTGCCTCATATCACGTATCGCACAGTCTCGTGCAAGTGTGTGCACTGGTGCACACTCGCCCGTTCTCACTACTTGCACGCCTTCTTATTGTACGATGCATGCATGGTTGACCACCATAGCGTGACTGAGTAGTTTACTAGGCCACGCGTAACCGTGCCGAAGTGCCTGACTGATAACTGTGTCGCTCTCTGCCACGCTCTCTGTTCCTCTGTTCTGTAGGGGATCTTCGTGTCGACGATCTACTGCTTCATGAACTCGGACGTGCAGACGTCACTCCGCAATGCCTATCTGCGGGCAACGATTCGACGCAACCCGAATCGACGGCGGAAAACGCACTCAGAGAACTCGATGCTGTTCGGCAGCCAACGCATTACGACGCGTCGGGCCGACGCGTCTCAGCGCGGGAGCGGCGGAGCTGCTCGAGGCGGGGCCGGTCTCGGTGGACTGAAGAGAGGCGCTAGCGTGGTTGGCGCCGCCGGCCAGGCAATAACGGCCAGCCCCGCATACGGTGACAAAGGGGTCGCAGCCGGTGACAGCGTAACGTCGCTTACCGCCGCCGCCGACGCCGAGTGTGCCTCGCGTCTGGCTAGCGCCAAGGGGTCTGGCCCCCGAAGGGGTCCGGATCTCTTGCGCATGTCGTCCGGCAGCCCCACCAGGATAATCGTCATACCCGACACTCTGTAGTAGCAACGCACTCGTCAGCATGGTGGAAAATCGCGCTAGGAGCTAAGAGCGATACGATCGCATACGAAGCGTCGATGATACGAAATCGTAGTAGTAGTAAGTCAAATCAAAACTGCTGACTGAGGCTGGATGCCTGTCTAATGGTATGTAAAGTGTGCGCCTTTGACATACAAATGATATGATGTTAGCTATTACAGAGCACATCTCCGCAAAATCTCGTCTCCATAGTCGACCTGATAAGTGTTCGTTACTAAGTTATGTTCACCTCAATACTTGTGCTTGACTTTGACAGCTTACAGAGAAAAGCTGTCAAAACAGCTGCCAGCAATTTTGCTGCAGCACAGATAGCAACTGTTACGTGCTGCATAAGCGTATAAGACCAAACGCTGAGCTATATATATATATATATATATATATATATATATAGTATATATATATATATATATATATGTATACAGGTAGTTCAATAAGTTCTTAGAATGAAAACCAAGAATTTTCCAAATCATGTTTTTAAATTTATCTTATTCGATATACTCCCCGAGATGCTTAATACACTTTTCCCACCAAGATTTCAGAGCTTTTATACCTCTTAAGTAGAATTCCGCGTCTTTAGACTGAACATAGGCATTGACAGCAGCCTTAACCTCTTCATTGCTGGAAAAACGCTTTCCACCGAGACTATTCTTCAAATTTCCGAAGAGGAAATAATCAGAGGGGGCCAGGTCTGGAGAATAGGAAGGTTGTTCAATAAGTTCGAACCTCAGTTGGACCAGTTTTGCCGATGCTTGCCGGGACTTGTGTGCAGGAGCATTGTCCTGGTGAAACAGGACAACCTTCTTCTGCAAAGCGGGCCGTTTCACGATGAGTTCTTGCTAAAGGCAGTCTAACAGTCTTGCCTAATATTCTTCTGTGATCGTTTTACCGCTCTCAAGGTAGTCGACCAGCATTATTCTACGTTGGTCTTAAAAAACTGTAGCCATCACCTTTCCGGTCAATGCCGTTGTCCGCACCCTCTTCGGAGGTCCTTCATCAGGTGCACACCATTGGCAAGATGCTTCTTGGGTCTCGGGAGTGTAGTGATGGACCCAGCTTTCATCGACGGTCATGAATCTGCGCCAAAAATCCGACGGATTGTTCGACATCTTGGCCAAATTTCGCTGTGAAGCATAAACAGGCGCGTTTTTTTGGCCTTGGTTGAGCAAATGCGGCAGCCATTTTTCTCTGAGCTCTTTCATCTTCAAGTTTTCGTGCAGGATGAAATGCACACTACCCAAACTGATCCCCAAGGCCTCCGCTGTCTCCCTAATGTTCACTCGCTTATCTGCGGCAAAGATTTTCCGCACCTTTTCCACGTTTTCCTAATCAGTTGCCGTTTTTGGGCGTTTTGAACGTAGTTCATCCCGGTGCTCCTGCGACCTCTTTTTAACTCATTAATCCAGTTGCAAACAGTGGCAAAACATGGCGCAGAATCACCGTACACCTCGTCTAACTCAGTTTTCACTTGGGTCGCATTCCAACCTCTGAAATAAAATGCTTGATAACCACTCGAAACTCTTTTTTCTCCATTTTTCAAAATCACGCCGATACGTTGCACGGGAAAAGCGATCAAACGAAATCGCAACCGCCAATCACCATAATATTTTGACTGCTGGCAGTCGAAAAGTTGCAGTTCCTAATAGCGGTGGAAGCGCGCCAAAATTCGAATTCTAAAAAGCTCATTCTAAGAACTTATTGAACTACCTGTATATATATATATATATATATATATATATACAGGGTCTTCTATAACCGTGTACACTTATTTTAGGGATTGGTAGAACTCGGCAGAAAAATATTTCTTCCCAATAAAAAGGGGTCGAAAACGTCTTGTTTGAGGGTGAGGATGAAATTTATAAAAGAAGTTTGTTCCTTTTTCTCCTACATAGTTGCGCAAAGTCTACGTTTGCGGTAGTACCAGTCACCGCATGAAGGAACCAATCATACCGGCATGAAAACTCTGCGTTTAAATGACACGGCCATATCCAAAGCGAAGACCTGCATACTTGCATAGAGTGTGTGAGAAAGTTAGGTACATATTTTGAGGTGGAAGGAGGGGGCGGAAACGTATTGGCAAAATTTTACCACCGAGTTCTACCAAACTTTAAAGGAAGTATATAAGGTTGTACAAGGCCCTATATATATATATATATATATATATATATATTCTTCTAGGTGTTTTAAGGTAGAAAATGAGCCGCACCCTCTAACTAACACCAAGTTTCATTCGCCTTTTTCAATCGGCACATCAGCCACACCAACCTTAAAAGTGCTAGAATTTTTACAAGTAATGATAATAATATTAGTAAAAAAAATAAGATTAACATTATAATATCAGCCGTACCCAACATGTTTTACTTAATTCAGCCTTTATCATATGGCTTGCCTTGCCGTGTAAAATATGAAATGAAGCTGCCAACTTAACAAATTTGACAAGTCGGAGGCACTTCACTAACGTACATGTATAATAAACCAGGATGAATGCCGTCACCACTTGGAGTATGTATGTATATATATATATATATAACAGGCAGATAGCCAATGCCAAATGATAATGTCGTTATACAGTCCTATCCTGGCGGTGAATTGAACAGCCCTTGAAGTTATACTTCAGATGGCCCAGCAACCGTGGCAATTTATGGCAGGATACGGACTAATGCGATTAGGGAAGATTTTGAACATACACATTCTTATGTCAGATCAACAAAGTGTTGTGTAGCTAGAAGACATTTGTGTAGCCTTCGAGTGCATCTTGGAAGCCTTTTTCGTGATGCCGGGGCGACAATGACGGCAATGGAAGTTGCTGCGTACAGGTCGACCCAAGGCAGGCTGCCTACCCACGTTGCACAGTTAGTATGGCACCGAGGGTTACTTTTTTCTCCAAAGCAAAGAAAAAGAAGGAGAGATATTAAATTACGCGAAGTAATGACACGCCTGAAACAAGTACCCACGTAGTTTGGTGGCAGCTGGTAACGTGCATCGAAATCCCACTCGATGATAGCTCGCAGTAATGCAAGCACATTGTTTCTTGCTTGTAGGACACCAAGTCATCCCGCTTATAGGAAACGATGTCCGTAAGAATTACGCGTACTACATACAGCATCAGCAACAGCAAAGGAAGCGTATATATATATATATATATATATATATATATATATGTGTGTGTGTGTGTAAACATGAATGCTTACCTCAATACGCCTTGTGACTGCTCATTGCGTTTGTCCGTCTGTAAAAAAGCAAATTTGTACAGCATAGGGTAGTTAGTACTTGGGAGTCCCTTTGACATACAATCATTGCTAGTTATTGTCGCTCTTTATCAAATTTACAGTCATGCCATGGGTCTACGGTGTTTCTTCTCGAACGACGCGAAAGTGCGTCGAAGGTTACGCCTTGATCTCAGCTCGCCGGCGGTGGTAGCCACCGTGATGTGAGCCGCCCATAGACCGTTGTACATAGGCTTGTCTCCAATCGATCGAGCGCACTTACTTATCAGCAAGCAGAGTGTAGATATGTCTATTTTCAACGTTGCACGCAGTACATAAACAGCTAAACAGCACCATATTTATATGCACGACTCACACAAGCCTGGCGCCTAGTTAAATGTGACTCTATATTGTCAATTGTTGCTCGTTGCAGCATAGTAATAAAAAGTAAAGTTAACAATCCTACAGCCTCTTGATTATTAAATAGTTGTAGGTCATTTCAGGTAACTATTGTATATATATATATAGAGAGAGAGAGAGAGAGAGAGGCTGTACTCTCAGGTGTGTACGAAGTTTCATGCGAAGAGATTACTGCACTGCGTCTCTCGAATAACATGCCGCGAGCAGCTAACTGTCTATGTTAAATGCATACTCAATATGAGTGAAATAAATATATATATATATATATATATATATATATATATATACTCGCACTCGAAAGATGGCAGAATAAGCTTAAGGAAGTCGCTGACAACCTCGCGCCTCTTGGCTCCCACCGCGCCCTCTTTTTACTTCAATTATCCTTCTCTGCTACGAGAGTCACCCACCTTCTCCGCAGAGCTGATCTAACAGGGTGGTTGGACGATCTGCGTCCATTAAACGAGTTGACTCTAAACGCCCTCGAGTCTCTTCTTAATCTATCGCTGGCGCCTTCCGCTCGAAAGCAGGCACAAATACCGATCTCCAAGGGGGGTTTGGGGATCCCTGACCCGCTTATCTCTGCTGGGCCAGCGATAGTCTCCTCCCTTTTGCGATCTGAGAACAATGCCATCGCACTACTAGACGAAGCCGGCATTTCTCAGTTCAATGAGCTCAAGAGACGCCTGTACGAGAAGTTAAAGACCGTTTGCAGAGGCGCTCCGGATAACCCTTTGAGCCAACGTGGCTGGAGCACATTGTCATACGACGAAGTGTATCGTGACAACGAGACCACCCGAATCGGGGCAGGCCTTCGTCTCGGCTGTGACCTTGTGTACCCTTATCAATGTAAATGTGCCCGTTGACAAATTAGCCCATCACGGGTTATCGTGCATCATGAGTGCGGGAAGGCGTGCCAGGCATGCCGGTATAAACGACACCTTCGGCCAAACGCTTCGATCGAGTGGATTCTCCTGCATTCTAGAGCCCCAGGGCCTCTCCACCGACGATGGTAAGCGCCCGGATGGAATGACTCTTGCCCCCTTTAGTAGGGGCAGGATGCTTGTCTGGAACGCCACTGTCACCGACTCATTAGCACCTTTAATGGTCGGTGGCGGGGCGATCTCAGCAGGCCACGCTGGTAATCTAGCCAAGGCAAGGAAGCTCGCAAAATACGCCTCAATAGGTTACCCACATGAGTTTCAACTGCTAGCGTTCAAGACTTGGCGGTCCTGGCAACTTGACTCGCAAGCTCCTCCACAAAGTCGGTGAGCAGCTGAACCTCGCAACTGGAGACAAAAGATCTGCGGCTTTCTTAAGACAGCGCCTCGACCTTGACGTCTAACGCAGGAACGCGGCGTCTGTCCTGGGCACGCTGCTGAAGTGGTCCCAACCCACTCTAAACGACACAGAGTGCTATCGCCAGTGCACATGTTCTTGGGAGACAATTGTAGCTCAATTTTTATTCCTTAATAAATGATGATATATATATATATATATATATATATATATATATATATATATATATATATATATATATATTCTGTATATATAGAGTTATTCCAGTTTTACCTTAGATTTTACAATGCCGCTAATCGAGAATTGAATTGGACGTAAGGCATCCATGCAAGTATATATATATATAGGTAGGGCTTCACTAAATTATTCCGAAAGCTATATAGGAAATTTAAGAGCCCGTCGAAACAAATATTTTTTCCAATGAGACAACACGCTTTCGGAGAATTCTTGTTATGGATTCAAAGTGAAATTTCTAAAATTTGCGACACTGGTGCTATTTCCCGACATAAGAAAAAAACAACATGAGCCATTGCTAAACAACCGTCCTATAGACAACTAAGCACGCCGTCGTGTTCGTGAAAAAAATTCTGCCTCTGAAAGACATACGACGATGGCTTGAAAATGTAACATGGTCGTTTAGAAGATAATTCGCAAACATGGAGGTTAGCTTTCACGTTCATTACCACACATAGTGACCCTACGACCATTCACAGCGCTCAGAGCTAACTCATTCAGGCGAGTGCGCATTGCTCCAATGACGATAATATGTGATAGCACACGCAAAACCGACGTAGCTTCGGCCAATTTTGCGAGCGGTTGTCTGGCATCTCTGTGATGCTAGCAAGCCACGGTGTCTATAATAATAATGATAATGAAAGTAATAATAATAATATAATAATAATAAGACCGAGAGAGGATGGACCCAGTATCATCCTTTTTTGCGACTGTGTTTTGTGCAAGACGTATCGCTGTGTGTTGTCTTCTCTATCAAGAGGCGATTGCTGCTGTATCGTATTGACCCGATACACAGAGACCGAAAATGTATTTTTCACATCTCTCGCATCTCACATTTATACTGAAGCACGGTGTAATGCATTCGGGGCACGGCATCTATGCCAGATGCGTTTTCCTAATAGACGCTTACCTTGTACTGACACGTTTGAACGCATATATCGTCACGTACATGGATCGTACTATACGGCGCCTCAGTACGGCGCTGGAAAACGCATCCTTCAGGCAGTAGCCAATCGTCTTTCAGGAAACACTGGAGGATGGTGGCCCGAAACGTGGGCGCGAGTCGCGGCACCGTTTACGGTGCACTAAGAGCCGAACGACCGCCACGTACCGACGGCAGCAAGTTCAAGCTCTGCTGGATCCAGATTGCGAGTAAGAACCCGCCTATGATTCGTCAGCGCCGACGCCAGAAACCACTCTCCGTAAACATGGAGGCTGGCATGATGAACAGCAGCCTTATAGGCTCACACATACTTCCTAAGAGGTTGGAAGGAGCGTACCACACATTCCTGAGTGAAACCTTACCGGAACTGGTAGAAGGCGTTCCCGACTGTGTTCGCGAGATGTGATTCCAGTATGACGGAGAGCCACCGCGCTCCACAGCTGCGGCACCTGCGATTACCTCAACGTGGCCTTCGATAATTGGTGGATTTTGGGCGAGGCGAAAATACACATTTGGTTCATTTGTTGCGTAATAATGTTTCAAGATTCCTTTATAGAGCCCGTTTCTCGGACCATTGTCAGCATTACCTGAAGAGGCACAATACACTACATACACCTCAGCGAATATTGCTTCAAAACCCAGGTAGGCCACTCAGTAATAACTAGCAAAAACTTCAGCAAATACCAATGCTCAAGCGACACACAAACTTGCTGAATGAAGTGAACTGTTGTGTCTGCCAAGCATTTATAGATCATAGCACTGATAGAACATAATCCCAAAAACTGTTAAATTGGTACATATTAGCTGAGATAATAAGAGCACCCGGATTGCCTTAAACATGTATCACATTGTATTCCGTGCAATATAAAAACTAACAGAAAGCTCATTATGAATTCCTCACGTGCACCATGAGAGTACATTAGCAGGGTATGTGTATTGCACAGTTTTCTTAAGAGAAACGGCCAACCATTAGTTAGCCAGAAAACAATATTGTGCTAATTCAGTTCATACTGCTAATGGGACGTTTATACGCGTATGATAAATAATGATCTAGCTTATGACACGTATGATATATGAGGCAGTGACCACATATTCTGGCATACCATAGAAAACCAGCGGTTGGAAATTGTTATATTTTCTCCCCAAATGGAGCAGCTAGACTCTAACCACTCTAAAAATAGTTGTGTGCACCATCTAATCGTTAATATACTTACATTGGTAAGTGGTCTACCCCGGAGAAAAACACAGGGACTTGTTAAAAACTGACGCTTTACACAAACTGTAGTAAACCTTGGGTTACGTTCTAAAACAGATAAAAATCTTATATACTAGTATTAAGCAGGACCTTACGATGTCCGATAATGACTAAGATCGCTGGTTATTTAAAAGCCCTCTAACGACAGGTTTTAAAGTCTAGTCTATTTTACACCCTGGGGCCGATAATACAATCTTATCGAAATTATGAAACTTTTCGAGCAATGATGAAACTTATCGAGCAATGATAAAACTTATCAAGCAATTTGGAACAATATGGAACTGCTCCAATTCTGTATCTGACCGATATAAAACTAGGTATTCGTCTCAACACAAACAGCGACAGCAACAACCCCGAACCCTTGGCTGAATATTGTGAAGAAAAGTCATTTCAAAAACTCTAATGCTTTCTGACACTGGGCAACGTTCAATAGGCTTGTCAGTGGCAGGTCCACAAATGTGGCACTTGCAGTCAGCACAGCCTTGCGTTTATTAATTATTATCTTATTTGCTAGCAGCTTTAATAGAAATATCGGGCATGCGAATGATATCCAGTCAAAATGCCATCGTTTTCAGGGTGAGCGAGGAAATAGCCAGAGAGGTATCGCAAGCGTGATATAAGTAGATCCCGCAGTATTTACTCTGTTAGGTTCGTGAAAGCCAGGGCTCGTGTAGATCCGATATTAAAACCCGTGCATCTCAAAACGTGTGATAAGGTTTCTGCCGGCCCTGTAGGTGTCTCTTCCAGCCCTCGGTCGTCATTGCTGGGGTACGGACGTTACATGAGTGTCTTTCCTACATGTGGTGGAGGGGGGGGGGGGGGGGTGTACGAAAAGGAAGAAGCAGCGAACCAGATCTTCGAAGAAGGGTCTCTCACCGGTGAGCTGGGTTGTTACTGTATTACTTGCGTTTCTTGAAAATCCAAGGGAGCGTTAAGAAAAATTCATTTTACTTGAAATTATAAATCTACAGAGCCGCAAGGAGGTCTGAAACAATTTAAATGCAAAATACAAAGCAATCTACCGACGCCGCGACTGCAGTTTTACTGACAGTAAATCAGAGCGTCAAACGAAAGCTACCGTCGTAGTTGCAGCCCAGATCCAGAGATAAAAAAAACTAACCAGATTATAGTTTCGAAGTGAAGAGAACCTAGGACAGCGCCCAAGTAGTATAGCCTAGATAAAATGTCTAGCGTAGAGGAATCTAGCAAGTATCATAGCTTTCGTCTTTGCCGCGTTGAATACCAAACCTGTGGCAGCGCCGTAACTCAGGCAGGTCAAGGAGACTTCTGTAGGTCTTTATATGAGTGGTGGCGTTGTTTAGGATGGACTACTGCGCTAGCCATGGTTGTCATCTATCAAAATGTCGCCGGTTCGATTCCTGGTGTTGATCGAGTTTGCTTTAAACGACGCTCTTGGAGAATTGTATACAAATCATAACGTTATGCTGCCAAAAGGGCTGTTGGGGAAACTCTAGATATCTCTACATGTCCTGCCCTTGGTGCATTGAAGATATGTCTTACGGCGGTTCCCGATCCGTAGGGGACGAAGGCTAGTCTAAGCCTCTACGAGAAGAAATGCAAAGTGCTATGTCATTTATAAAGACTGTAATAGCAACAGAGTCGTGCTCTTCCTGGAGCAGGTGAAGCAGACCGCTTCCAAGCACAGATACGAGTAGAAGGCTGATGTTGTTGCGTCGTTGTCGTCGAGCAGGATCGCGTTTGCCTGATTCATGGATGTTACCACTCGATCGACATCGGCGAGCTTGCTTATAACATTAGGCCACGATGCGGTTGAGTGCGATTCACCCTTACCTAAAGGAATAGCTTTTGGGAATTTTGAAGCAGGAATCCTGTCAGACTTGTGGTAGGCGTTCCTTCGCTAGACACTTGTTGACTAAGTTAGCGCACAGCAGGAGTAACTAGGAGACTTTCTTGCTGTGCTCGTTGCGTACCAGGTCTGGCCCGTCTAACTTTAGCTTGTCCACTGTCAGATCGATCTCTGCAAGGGTAAAGGGCATACTAGCAAACCCGCAAGGGCCAACGTTTGTTCACATGCCGAAAGCCGTGTGGTCTGGAGAGTCCGAGTGTTGGTGTCGGGGATTGCTTATAGATGAACAAAGTGATTCCGTAGAACGGTGGACTCGACAGGCTCGACAGTTCGAAATGCCTTTGAGGAGTAGCGAAGTGCCTATCATATTCTATCCAAGTGTACATCTTTGTCTTTTACTATCTAGTAATTGGCGTGGCTAATAGGTTCAGTTGAAAATGGGGCGTTCTTGGTCTTCCCTTAAATTGTCCGTTTTCCGAGACAGTGAGGTATAGGCGCTTACGCGACGGCGTCGGCCATAACCTGACGTCCAAGGGCTCTCTGGATCGCGGGGGGACGTGGGATAGGGCAACCCTTGTTGACCGCTAGGGTTTGAGGCGAGTGTCGAAGCTTTCGGGAGGAGAACTCCGAAAAAATAAGTAGCTAAGCGCGCTATTGTCGCACCGTCGTTTTTTGGCTTAGCTGCAGTAATCGTATACAAGAAGATTATATTGAGGGCGCGAAAGGGGAGGTAGTATAGGAGACCCTCATCTGCCAGTACTGCAAACCCACAGTTTGCCCGGAGACTTCTTTGACTTCTCGCCGGCACCGAGGCAACGATAAATGTAATATTTTGCGCGCTTGCTTGCAGCCAAGCCCGGCACTGTTTGGTCGCAGTGATCGGCTCATTCTCTTCAAGATGTAGTTCAGGGGTGAAAGACGATTGCATGGAATCTTGTGTCTCTACCCAAGGCTTTGCAGTGGCAGGCCCTGTGCATCGTGGTTTAGGGTTTGTCCTTCCCCTCTTTCGCGAGTAGGGTACATAGGCGGACATGGAAAAATTTGTCCTCATTGCCTAAAAAGAGCACTCTTAGTAGAGTAGCAACAGCTCCGTCGAGACTGCTAGATATGAAGGAGGGGAGGGAGGGAGCGTTTATGAGCCGATGCTGTAAAAGCTTGACTTGGCCCTTGTTGTTGCGCTGATCACTTCTTAGTTCAAAGAGTATAAAACGTTCCATTCCGAAAGGATTACTTGTTTTGTAGTATCACTAAGCAAACCTGTTTAGAAGAAGCTTCTGCTTTGCCCAACGTTAAAAACGAATCGTTTTGAGTAGAATTCGCAAATATCGACACCTTGAGATTTCCCATTCTTTGCGCTCAGAAACTTAAACATTGGCATATACTATAAAAACACACATCAGCATATATTATAAAAAAAAGCACACACACAATTGCATATACTTTAATAACAACACATTTCAACGCAAACTTGAGTTAATTTTAATTTTAAATTGATGATACTTTGCGGTTTAGAAGTAGCTCTGGCCTCATGGAGATTGTCAGGTTTCACACTCTATGAATTGTCCCACCAGTTAGTGGTCCCTCCACGATATCGCATGCGCCGCGCAGCGGGTTTACGACCACCATTCCCCGAAAGACGCATACCTGCTCGCTGTCTGTTTAAATGTATACATACGTCGTCAGCTATGTGGAACTGGATCATTCCGCGGTTATCTGTACGAAACCAGGCGAGCGAAGACGGTGACGCCGCCAAACATGGAGGAGTTCAGCATTCAGAGATAACCTACCCGTGCACACTACCCCACTTCAACTTATAATATTCTAATCGACGCAGCGCTGCGTCCGCATTGGTTTCAGCGAATTAAGTACGAACATAGCGCATAATTCTCGGAAGTATTTTACCGGAAACACATAATTGTGTTAAGTTTATTTGTTTATTATTTTATATTATTATTATTATTATTATTATTATTATTATTATTTAAACACATAATTGTGTTAAGTCTATTTGTAATTTAATTTGTGTCAATATATATATATATATATATATATATATATATATATATATATATATATGATTGATTGAGTGGTTTGTTCGCTTGATAAGTGTATGTACACATATCACCCTTTTATATCAGGGGCGCATAACGCTGCAGCTATTAATTACCTATATTGTAGTTCCCTGTTTTTTGCCTTTATGTGTTGAGCACCATGGGGATAGTGTTCTCTGTTTCGTAATTTCTACCTGTGCCTTTTCTGCATCCTTGCCGCCTAATTCTAGCGCTTCCCCGAATTCTAAATCCCTAGACCCTCCCAATTGTTCACACTCCCTAACCAGATAATCTACCGTTCCTTCTCTCTTACCGCATACCCGACAAACCTTTGTTTCTTATTCCTCGTTACGCGCCTCAGAGGGTACTGTACAGTACATCAGTTTGCCCGTGGCCCTGCAGGCTTTCCAGACGTTAAAAAGCTTGCCGGTACGAGACTTAAGGACCTCGCAGGCCTATTGCTAGAGGCAAACAAACACCGGCAGAGGTGTTTGTTGCCTCTGAGGATCCTACGACGACCCCATCGTCTTCATGAATTACCAGCAGCTTTCTGACGCACTAACCACGGCAGACAGCCCGACTGCGTGCGATTGGCCAGAATAGATCCAAACTACAAAGTATAAACCAAAAATGTACGTAATACATTTTGCAAGAAAAGTACAAACGGCATAAAGTAAGTTCTATTAAAACAAATCGTTACGCAAGGAATCTACAAAATGTACATAAGTAGACCTATTTGTATTACTGTCCAACAATATCTTTGAAATGTGTTTATTATTGCAAGCTGGTATTGTCGACACTGGATGCAAGTGCACCCTACTATAGCAGTGCTATGTCGGTGCAAAAATGCCAGCATGCGCTTTAAACACCTCACATTACTGTGCAATACAAAATTGCATTTTAATTAAGTATCGAGATTAGTGCGAATTTCGGAAAGCTGTTTCCTGCGACAAGCTGGCGACCCGTGTCAACACCCGAAGAGGCAGCTGCAAAAATGTAAGAACTAAACGCGATCCAAGACAATATATGCAAAGGGGCTGAGGAGTGACAGAAAGGACAACCCAGACATTAGAATAGATGCCACATAGGAAAACTAAACTGAAGAAACTATAGGTCTAATTCTAGAAGCTAAAGTCTACACGGATGTGTGCACAATACCAAGAGAAGGATGATGAACATGAGTACCTACAGAGGGCAGGACACATAGAGAAGAGAAGCGCACCCCTATCTTCCTGAAAGATACAGATAGACTGAGAGAAATAGAATGATCTTTAATGCTACTTTTCTCACAAAGGACAGCATAAAAACGAATAAAGGACTACTTTCATTAACAAAGGTTCAGAGAAGGACTTACTCGGGAACATAAGAAATGAAGTCCCACTTGTCGAGTCCGTGTTGACTTAGCCAGCAGTTGTTAGAAGTACATAACGTACTTCGGAACAACTCCTATCAAGCCTCAACAAGGCCCTAAAACGAAGTCATTCGGCGGGTAACAATATCACTATAGGACAATGCATCTCCCCAGACTGGGAAAGACAGTCAAACGGAAGAACAACGGAAGATAACTGTAGGAAACTGGAGGAAAGGCGAAAATCATGGGGAGTGGAAGGAGTATGAGAGAGATAGACATCCCCCTACATCACTCCAGAAAAGTCCGGAGTAAAAGTTAGACCGATTACGAAAAATAAAGCCGGAATCTTAGTGCTCAAAACAGGGAATCGGAGGCGGCATTCCCTTCGCAAATATGAATCAAGTGACAGAAATGGAAGCGGGTAGCGCAGGAGTAGAAGTGGGTCCTACCTAAATAGTTGTGTTGCAATACGTTAACCCTTGCTTCACTCCAGAGAAGATAGCAAAGACCCTGCTCAACTCGCTAGTCTTACATGAAATCACGACAATACGACTGAAGACCCTAATAAGCAACAAATGAGCCACATGGCAATGCCTAGTAACCTCACCCAGTCGGGGCGCGGAGAGGCTTGTGTCCAAAAAGATGTCACCCTATCAGGGCACCTATGCAGGGCTAAAGAATGGATTCTAATCCCAATATGCTACAAATGCACCCACATGGGGCAGGAAGCACGAGACTTTCAACGAAAGGAGGCAACTGGTCGAATGTTTTATTGATGCGGAAAAGAGGGACACGTATCAAGGGAATGTAAGGAAACTGACACCTGGTTCTACGTGTGCAACGACAAAGGCCGTAAGCCGAGGACTGTGGCTTGTCCGCAGTGTGCTCAATTATTATAGAGATGGAAACACGCCGCGAGGGCGAACCCCTACCAGAGGAAACCAAAGCTTGCGGCATTACTGATATTCAATCGTAAGTTCTCATAAACGGTTATGGTTGCATAGAGTCGTCCTTGAATAAAAACGTTTGCTCTTCTGTATCCTGTTCAACGAGGTCATGTATATGATAGCATAATATTGTCCACAATGTTGTCTACAGCAACCGCCTTATCTCGGTTCGGCTCAACAGGCGACACAATTAAGCAAGGTACATGATAAAAGCCCGACGCGTAACATAACACGATGGAATAGCAATTTGGTCAACCGAGTCGCCGCCGAGCAACGTAGAGCGCAGGATACATGTCAGCTATTCGCATATCCCATTAACTGATAATCTTGAGATATGCAGCTAGAATTAAAAAATAATTAAGAAGGTTGTTTTTAATTAAGATATGGGAAAGGCAAACTAATTCTGTAGGTTTTCGTTAGTGAACAACGTTGTCTCCGCGCCAGAATGTAGATGTAGCGGTTGAAGGATCATGTGCTCCTACCTAGTGCGAGTTTTGCTTGGTCTGCACGGGTTTAACCTTGGCCAGAGCCTTCGGAGGTTGGTCCCATGTCGGAAGTGTGGTCGTCTGACGCAGTGAAGCTCTAACTAGCAGATTGTATTTACCTACTGCTCTTTCAAGGAGTACAGCAGAAGCGTGGTGTCGGCCGCTTGTGGACTGGCTCTCACAGGTGTCATAGACTATGGCCTCACTATATGGTTTATCAAGCACACATCGATGGCGTGTTGTTGAAGGTGGAGAGGAATCCGCCAAGTACCGCTTTAAATCCAATATACCGCTGTACGGAGCGGTTGTTTGACGTTGCTCTTTATTTTTGCTTCGCCAGCTAGTTTACCTGACACCAATCGAAGGCTTCCAGTAGATCAAACCGCAGGCGGTTCCTGCCTTTGCGAGAATTACTAAGTCGTCGGCATAAAATGCGTGTGTCGCATTTACATTTGTGAGGGCGTCCGTCATGCTAGCTATATGCAGTATAAAAAAACGGACTTGCAGAGTTACTCTGAACGACATCAGTTTTCTGGGCTATTGGCCTGCTGACACAATGAGCCCCGTTCTTGTGCCGCGTATCAAATTATACACTGTATTCTTCTATAGCAAATCGGGTTTGAAATACTTTAAGTAGTTTGTCTCTTCTAACGCAGCCAAATGCAGTTTTATACTACATAAATAGCAACATATGTTTTTTTTTAATCTTGGCGGCTTTTTGTGTGTTCTAAAGGAAAGGCAACAGCGTTGGACATACATTGTTCGCTTAGAAATCAATGTTGTTTGCACTGTAAATCTGGTCCTACGTTGTCGTATAAGCCTTATATAGCAAGGGAAGTTAAAGTCGTTTTGGAAGGTGTGCCCTGTGTTGTGTTATAGTACTTTTTGTACGCATGTCACGCGCTAAATAGAGTTATTTACTTGTTTTTTTTTTAAATCTTTTTAATGCTCCACTCCATATCAACGAGTCCTTGTAGTCTCTCCGGAATAAGATCTGTGTGACTATATTCGGGTGCATTTTATGACGTTACATTGTTCATCAAACCATGGTTTGTGCGCAGTGGATGTGCGTATTGGTTTCCATGCGTATGAAATCTGAATTGCCCACCTATATATATATATATATATATATATATATATATATATACATATATATATGAGATAAACGTGGCACAAGAATCACTTATCAAATGTCATTCGTTTCTTACAAATATAGAATTCGTTTAATTTGTTAGTATTAAGCATGCACCCGACCATAATAATCTGATAGGCAGAGCGGTATTCAAACTACACGAGGCTATATAAGAAACATGTACTGGTCAAGTCAATATTAAGGCTTGGCTCGTAAATAGTCTAGGAATAGTCAAGGCCATACTGAATTTGAATGAGATTAAAATCTTGACAATGGCTGATGTAGGGACTTGCTTTCCGGACAATCGCCAATATTGTCCTTTACTAAAGCACCAAGTTCGCCAAACGAATTCCCTCGAATTGTTGTCAGCCTACGCGGGCCAATTGTCTCCATAGCGATGGGCACTGCGTTGTATCTCGCGTCGAGATTCTGGTACTTGCGCTTCTTTTCCTTTTCTGCCTGCTCGGTGACCCTTTTCACTTCGAGCAAACAGAACGACGTAGATATGAGAGGACCCCACTATGCAGGACACTGTGGCATCCCATACCAAGCACGTGTTATAGGCTAATAACGGCACTGTGACACCGTCAGGTGTTTTGTGGGGTCGTCATCGAATTATTATTATTATTATTACATGTTAAACAATATTACAGTTGTGAGGTCTGAACGAATTAGTGCAAAGTTTTTTTTAATTAATTAGTTCACTCTATGGCGCCTAAAATAGATGCCGCGTTCCCTCTGCAAACGGCCAAGGACAACGCTTGCCTCAAGAATTGATCCTCTCTTCGGTCGTTTGTGATCTCCTGAATTCGCTTACTTAAATCTTGGAGAAATCTTGTTTCTAGTCCGGCAGATTTAACCCGTTTTCTGGCGTCCGCGTGCTTTGCTACCCACCCCGGCTCAACGGAGCTGTGGTGTAAATAGGAAGCCGCGGTTGTGCACGAAACCGTTGCATCCCAAGCTAGGGACTTCCCATGTGACCATAATGCAATGGTCACCCCATCAGGTTATTATTATTATTATTATTATTATTATTTACACAGCATGTGCGTACGAGCAGCCATTTGTTCTCGTCAGCCACTGCCATTTTATTATTCTTCTTCCTCGAACACAAACTGCAGGCCTGCAGGCGCAGAGCCGGTTAGCAGCTGGTCAGTTGAGAAATCGGTTGATGGTTGCTGGATGATAAAGATACAAACAGACGTGATGATTCAGCTGCTGGTTTCGGTCATTCTCCGTCATCTGGTGTCGATGTTCGATTGTTCCAACAATACTCAATATTGGCAGAGACTTGGTGGATAGATAAAAACACAGCAGGACAATAGCTTTTGTTGTGCAGTCGGTGGTCAGTCTCCAGCCTGCTTTGCTCGCCGCTGCTGCTGCTGCTGCGGTCACACTAGAAATTGCCTATTTCTGCCATTAAGAAGCACTGCCGCTGCACGGCGCGGCGATCGGAAACGCGTAATCTCCTGCATGTAAAACTCCGGTTGCCCAGTAAAGAAAAAACACAGAGTAGTCAAAACATTCGTAACTCGTTTTCACGTACTTTGGCGCCGGCCGCCACTGGCCACACTCGGGCCACCCTCGACCAGATCTCGTTCGAGATCTGTGTGCTTTGTCGCGCTCGATGGCGTATTTTCTCGGCTCGCTTTTCGTTTTCACTGTCACTCTTTATCTCTATCTCTCTCCCTCTCTCTCTCTCTCTCTCTCTCTCTCTCTTTAACTACCTATCTCTCTCTCTCTCTATCTATCTACCTATCTCTCGTGTACTCTCTCTAGGAGTAGTCGTAGTTCTCATTCTCTTTCTGGACCTTTCCTGGATCGCTTCGTGTGTGTGTTCGTATTTGATTTCAGCTATTCAATATGAATGAACACGTTGGCCGAACACGACCGGCCGGCGCCCCGCCAACCGGCCCGCTCGTGGTCTCGTTTCGAGGTCTCGGCAGCAAAGCAGCGAACTAGTAGTGCTGGTTCTGCTGCTGTTGCTCGTGTTGTGGTGCGGCTGCTACAGTGCAATTGCTCGCAGAGAAGCGCCGGTCACCAGACGGACCGAGAGCTACTTTGACCACCGACTTCTTGCTTTCGGCGTACGGCGCAAAACTTGCTCATTCCTTCATTTTCCATTTTCACCTCGAATTGCTTCCCAAGTGCCTTCAACCCAACCACCTATATATATATATATATATATATATATGCATATACTTCGTCCCTGCTCTCGAGAAAGTTGAACAACATACACTCAAGTCGTATTCACTCAGCAATATGTTCGCGCGCGCAGCCATTCAGAACTCAAAGGCCCTTCTGTCAACATAGCTTATTTTCTTAGACTTTTAATTCTTTCTTTTTCTATATATATATATATATATATATATATATATATATATATATATATATATATATATATATATATATATATATACACACATTTATTTGTTTTCTTTAATATATACTGGGCAAATCAAAAAGTGTGTTCTGTTGTCCGTCGACAATTTCAGAAAGGCTCATGCCGACTATAGCGCCGGTAAGAGACGTTTTTCGGAAGCAACAAAAACAATTATCATGTGAATTGGTTTCGAATTTCGTTCGTACCAAATCGCGTAACTGTAACATGTTAGAACTTCGAATACCGTGCTGTGACTAAATTTGTTTTTAAAGGCTTAACTACAACGAAAATTAAAGCCAAATTAGATGAAGTTTTTGGAACGAATGCACCGGCGTACACTACCATTACAAAATTGATTGCCTCAATTAAAATAGTAACATACACAACGTTGCAGTAGTATAAGCAATGGGGTGTACCACGTTATGAACGGTTGAACAAAAACAGATTTGAATGAGAAAAGTGGCCATTGATTGAAGCTGTGCGAAACAACGAATGAGATGCCCCTTAGCTATGATGCCGAGCATCAAATATTTTAATGCACGAAAACATTCAAACAAAGTGGCTACCACATGAGCTAACAATTAAGCAAAAACGGACATGCGTGTCGACTTCGGAGAGCAATTTGGAATGTTTGAGTCGCGAAATCTGTAGTATTTTCGAGGCGATTCGTAAGCGCCGAGGGAACCTGGACCCACCACTTTACTCCAGGACAAAAATATGTGACCAGAAAGTGGACTGCACGCGGCAAAAGGCCTCACATTAGAGAAAAGAGGCATATCTTAACCGGAAGTATTTTGGCTACTGTTTTCTGGGATGCAAAAAGTATCTTCTGATAATTGACCACATTTCTGAGAGCGAAAACTGGGAAGTATTACGCAACAACTGTGAACGATCTGCAGGAACGCATCATAGCATTACGGCCCGCAAAGCAGAAGATGACTATGCTGTTTCACCACGACAATGCGCCCGTCCATACGTTTAGTTTCGCAGTGGCCAAATTACTCGAACGCCATAGGCAAGTATTGTAACACAGACTCACCTTTATTATCACATCAAAAAGATGTGTGCTGCAATTTATTGCGGTCATATATGTGCTATTTCCAGCATGCGTACTTTTACAACAAAAAAACGTAATTAATCGCCAAAATAGACGCGAATACTATTTGAATTTGCGTGCGGTCATCCGACAAGCAAACAATGAACTCATTATGGACGTAAGCACGGCTTTTGGAGTGATGGACCGCTAACTTAACCTAAGGCTATTAGAGCGTACACAAAAAAAAGTGTCCTAGCAATTCACATTTTGCTAGTTGACGTAGAGCAGATATGTTACCCTGCTCGAAAGGTCTCGATGAGTCTATGTTAGAAACAACATCAGCTGAGACGCGTACTGGGTACTTGAATAGACAGGCGCCTTATGAACACATGCCTTAAACGCCTTCCACTACGTTTCTATATTTGATCAGCTCCCGAACAGGAGAGCAATATTGTAACGTTGGTGTGTCATGCTAAGTCAGCTGGGGGATGTAGACTCATCCGGGCGGGCACTGCAGCCCGAGGAATTCAGGAACGATGAATGACGACATGCGGCATAAGGTCTAATGCAAGCACAGACGAGCAACGGATGTTTTTTAGGCCATTCTGTTCAGTCTATTTATTGGTTCACGAGGCACCGCGGCGTGCTGGCACCCCAACCGGGGTGTCAGAACCCGCTCTCAAATCGGTCGAAAGTTACAGCGGTTTGTGTTTGTTAGGGTTACAGGTTAAGTGACGGTTTGACTTGGATTCCCGATGATAGGTCGACCCTCTCCCGGTGTCGGCCGATGATCGTTTGGACGGCGGAGGAGGTTGGGGTTTCGGCGCGAAAGGCTTTGGCTGTTCTCTGCTGGCTGGTTGAGACATGCCTTGTTCGGTTGAGACATCCATCGGTCGGTGAACGGTGTGTACGTTGAGATTTTGGCACGAGCGCTGTAGCCGTTGGACGTGGTCGGTTCGGACTTATTTGAATTGCGCTATGATGCGTATACAGTGGGTGGACTTCGTCAAAATATGTAAGTGTGGAAAGGTCACGAGTTTTATAAAGGCGAATGCAACACTAAGGAATCTTTAGAATGAGGCTGCGGAAGATGGCATTAACAAGCAATGATGCCTCCACAACCACAAAGGTATTATGGGGGCTAGAATTATTCAGATTCTAGGTACAAGCAATGCTGCCCCCAGTGCTGGCTGTCCAAAACGGAATTTTCCGTAAGGTTTTAACCCTTTGAGGCTTGCGGGGCGTTTTCTGTAACGGCCATTGGCATTACGGGAGCCTCACATGGGGTAACTGATTCGGCCATGAATATGATAAAGACATGGCGTCTTGAATTTTGAGGCGCACAGTTGTTGGGTATGATCCGTCTGGAGTCAGTGGCCACCTTTAGCACTTGTTTGCACTGGAACAAGATTAAAAAAAGATCGTAAATGCTGAAGACATAAACACTTTATAATATAAAATTGTTATGCAACTTTCCATAGCAATAAGCCAAGCATGAATTATTGCAGCATCCCTGTCGTCACGTTGGAAGGACATTACGCAGGACTGAACAGGTATTTCCCAGTAGAGGGCTTCGAGCAAACTCTTCACGGACGTCTAATATAGTACCGCAAAGCAAAATATTTTTCAACAAAGACGTGCAGAGAAACTCTGTCATAAACTGCACTTGTTGACCCTTGGTACGCCCTCTCTGAAGCCGTTCGCTAGAACAAAGTCTAATGAGCCACGATGAACGACTTAACAAAAGTACTGTTGGAAGTGTGTTGTACGGTAGCCTGGCCAGATCGATCTGCGTTGAGTTCAAGTGATGGTAAAGTACTACAACGCCTTTGTTGATCCTGCCATAGTTTTTCCTATATTCTATACCGATTAGGAATTAATTTTTCATTGAACTGTAATAGATTCTGCACGATGATGGTGAGGCTGGAACATATTGTCTCTGATATAGCAGCAGTATCTTCTCATCTCATAGTAATCATTATTCATACAGTGGATAACTTCGGAGTCAAACATTTCTTCTGTGACTGCATATGGCCTAAACCAAATACTTTTGTTAAGGCGTATTAGCAGATGCTGATAGCGTGCAAGGGGCCGATAAAATAGCCAAACCAAACATTTTTCAATTCGATGGCCCAGAATGGTTAATGTACCAGAACTCGCTCCAAATGTCTTGTTTTTGTTCAGTAAGTCTGCTCTTTAGATGAGGTAGTGTAGTCGCATTTAAATGACAAGAAAAACTTGATAGTAGAGGCAAACATATTAAGCACACGGATCTATGCTTCAATGGAACACATGTTATTTCAATTGCTTACAATATATACGGCAAGAAAAAAACGCGTAGTATGTCCGAACACGCTAAATGCATTACTAGTTTAGTTAGGTAGGCAGTACAACACCTTGTAGATGCCTAATGGCACTCAAAGACAAACCGATGACCCTACAAGAAAGGTTCTCGGCAAAAGTTGCTCAATGTGCTGTTACGTCGTTAGAATCGTGACGTGCCTACTCCACGTCACCTCCACTTCACCAGCAAGTAACAACACCATAATGGGAGTGCGTGGGCAAACAGGCAGCACAAACGACGCAAAACTGCCTGGCACAAAGGAGGGAAAGGCGGACGTAGAGTATATATCATGACTGCCTGGGTTTTGGCTTCTGCTATTTGTTGATCCCAACTGTGCCGCTGCCAGCCCACGCTGCGAAACTAGTTCTTCTTACAACAATGACACCCCACAGTGTCATTGTCTCCTCTCAGAATGGAGACGCAAAAGATATTCGTTGTGCCACCGGCGTTTAACGGAACGCGACACGCCACGAAATAGGCTGGAATGGGAGTCACCTGCTCATGGGTTAAACATGGAATCTTTCTCAAAGAACGAGAGCTCACGATAACTTCAATTTCCTTTATCAGGGTAATTAATTTAAATGACAACACACCTAACAATTTACGAGAGCGCCCAAAACAATTGTTGACGACTCGAACAATTTGTTTTTTTTCTGGCCGTCCTACCACGCGGCCATTGGAGCATTCAAGCTTCGTTATGTGTTTAACTTTCTGAAGTGCGTCTGTTCCTCTAGGATCCTTAGAGCCTTCTACAGCGAGCGAAAGGCTTTCTCCATCCAAACAACGTTCAACTCATTGCCAAAGTTGACCAAGCTGGAGATTCTACATTCTTAAATGAACGGCACGTACAACACTGCCTGCGAACAATGTTACTCATATATCCATTGTTTTGTTCGCGATACGAACGGTAAACGAGTCGAAATTGTCCACGCCGATATGCTTGAACGACAATATCGTGAAGCCGTCGACTCGTGCCGGAGAAAGAGTTGCTTCAATTGCTCCTCCTGGAGCTGCACGGTCCAGGGTTCACGATCCGCAGCGATGAATTATCATTTTCGCCACTTGTCTAGCTCATAGAGCCCACAATGACTGTCGCAAGTAGATTAAGACCACTTCTATTCTTAACTCCCTAAACAGGGATGTCATCAACAATCAGTAGTGCGAATCGATGGTCGGCCAGCAAAGTGGGATGGCGTACCTCATCATCAAGGTGGTCAAATCTATTTCCTACGCTAAGCAGCCCGTCGTCACAAACGGCTCGAAAACTGCAATGGGTCATCCCTGCAAAGGTAGAATCCGTTTGGTAGTTTGTTTCACCATTTTGGCCACTTTGTTAATCGGATTTGCGACGGTGTTCAGTCTACTGTAAATTTTCTGTGCCGAGTCAATTAGCTCAAAGGCAAGCTTTCGTTCCACACGACGCTAAATACTATCGGCTTCAGCAGTAACAGCAAGGGGTTATAGGGCGTCCTCAAGATGCGCTTCGTCTGACTAAAGCTGCATTTTCATCTGCATCTGCGGAGCCCAATATATTTGCAATCAGGTACCTCAGCTCGAGCGCTGCTTCAACACAGATAAAGCGTCGGTTAACAGGTCGTTCAAGTACAGAATTTTCCTGGAAAGCCTCTGCCGCCGCAAATCAAGATTCTGTAAATTGAGCTCCCGGAGAACACAATAGGCGTTAAACTTAGCGTCTCAAAAGCGTTAGATCTCATACAGCAACAGCTCCAAGTTGCGGACACCCCCGCCAGAAGGGCACAAAAACATATGAGAAACACACACACACCGTCGTACCTATGAAGTAAGTACACTTTCAAGTAGTGTTTCTCTGAATTGATCTTCACATGGGGTTCATCTCCCGGTAATCATACGGCGGTGCACTAGTTTGAGAATTGCAATCGTCCATGACCTGACCTTGGCTAAATAACAGGTCTATCTTTAATGCCCTAAAGCTAGACCAGTGCATCTTGCCTTCGATTCATTCGCGGCCAACCATATTACTGGGTGTAGTAACGCCCTAACGCCTTTCATAATAGTCTTCGTTGCTTATTTATTTTGAGCTTTTCTTAAATTGCTTGCCAGATCCTCCGACATCACGGTCACTGAAAGTAGTATTTATTCCCGAATGATGACAACGGGGACGACACAAACCGTTTGGTGAGGGTGCGTGTGAGGTGAAGGGAAAGGTGAGTCCTCCACCAAAAGTTTCCCCTGCTCGGCAAGGTATTGTTCACAGCAGTTGCAGTGCATAGAAAGTGTGAAGTCTAAGGGTGAAAAACATTGTTAGTGCGTATAAGCCTGGTGGACCAAGATCAACTACTCGGAGTCGAATCCATAAGGCCGTTTACAGAGTGACAAATCAGTGTTGATGGTTCTCTATGTTTTTGGAATTTTTTTCACATTCCATGTAGGTAATTAAATTTTTTTTTCATTTGGGCAATGAACCGCGCCTGCCAAGAGCACTGATGTTCCTACTATTTCATGTATCTACCATCATGAACCGTTTTATTCACGTCGAATCCGTGTTTCTTCCCGCCAATAACTCTACGCCTGTTATTGTTCTATTTTATCTATTGTTCGTGTCTGCTATCCGTCGTTTCCTTAGCCCGAAAAATGGACTCTACAACATTTGCCTTCTTCTTGCCATGCTTCCTGGTCTTTAAGCATACATAGATCAAACGCCCTCGGGCTGTTGGTTTCCAGTCAGCTTGGACGGTGCCCGTTGCATGAAAAGCAGTTTCAGATAGTGTGGGAGACAGTATCTACCTACGTCTCTGCACTCACAGTACAAAGCAAGAATTGGAAACTTTTTCCTCTTCCCAGCCTGACAGAAGTCAGAGACAATAGACTGACAAATGCAATATTTACACGTTCTGGCTTTTCTGGACCGCCTAAAAGATCAGACGTTGTCCTAATTCGCACAAAGACAATATTAACAACTTATGAACAATTTCATTTCTTCGCAACATAGCCAGATCAATTGAGAAGCTAATCGTCAAGCGGATAAAACAACTTGACGAAAACAACATGTTAAACAATAATTACTTTGAATTCCGAACTGGCAAACGTACATAATCAGATTTGATGGCTTTACAGGAAGCACTTGACAATGGTGAGAAACCAGTAGCCATGTGTTATCAAAAACCTGTCGAATGTATCGCACACAGTGTGTGATACATTCGACAGTGTGTGATACGTTCGACAGGTTTTCTGTGATACCTATGCCCCCAAAACACAAGGCATGGATATCACAGAAAAGAGCTAACAGCGATGAAAACATAATTAAAGATCAGAAAACGCACATACGCGTTCGACAACGAGTCATCCGAAATCCGTTTCAGAATTTTCGCAGCCCCGCAAGGAAGCGTGGTAAGCCCACTCTTACACGTCCTTTATTGCAAAGGGTTCTTTCAGACCCATGATTGCTCTATTGAATACATGCACGCTAATGATACTGCGCGTACCACCCAAAAAAAGTTTATACAGTTGAAACTTCAAATTCATCCAGCCATAGTACACATATGGACACACAGCCACAACACCTATACGCCGAATTGGGAGTTCAGCAACAGTAACATTTAGACTGTAGGTGTATCGAGCTCTCTTAAAGAGCTATTATCGCTCGGACCTTTCTTTATTTGGCGGTTACTATCCGACAACAATACAGCATTGGCGGTCCTAAGAGGAAACATGATCAACAAAACATCATTTACGTACAATTTAAGGTTTTCAATTTTGAAAAAGAATCTGCCTCTTCGACATCTCTATTCTGAAAGAGATACATATCCAAAGCACGCTAACATGATATTCTCAATCTAAAAATTGCGTAAATTGAAACCATAAACAGACAGCCTGCCAATCACGTATTTAAGCTGCTATGACGTACGATACCATACAAGTTTGAATACAAGACAAACCAACAAGCAAACACGAAAACACATCTCGCGTCACGCAGTCGAGATGACCTATCCAGGCTAGCCCAATGAATACAGGTTGCCAAAAACCTAACAGTCAACGAAACTTCAGAGCGCCCGCCAAATATGCATTAAGCAACTTCACGACTCTCCACATTAAACATACATTGCAATCCAGCGTAGCACACTCGTTCTGGATGTTGCAGATGAGGCCACGGCGTCAATGCCTTCGACACTACAGTATGCCAGATCAACACAGCGAGTAAGTCTTATGGTGGCCTCTAAGCGGGCGAGCAGCCGCCGAATCATTTGCCCATCTCCGCCTGGCCAATGAGCTTTGAAAGATAATTTAATATACTCATAGCTACAGCCCTTTTCAATGACCACTATAAATACGCATCTCCGTTATTACCTTTTAAACAGTCTGGCAAAATACGATTATCTAGTTTGTTATTATGATTAATAACAATAGGTACGCATTATAGGTAACACGGTGAGAAAAAAAATCTAAAAATAGCACGTTTATTGTACACAGATATTCCAGTGTTATCGTGTACCGGCTAGCGGCTATACAAACTATCCGACGATGAAAGTGTAAATACATAAAGAACGTTATTGATGGAACGCACTTTAAATCTTTAAAAGAAAACACAGTCTAAATCCGGCTCCACTCTCTAACAGTCTGTATTTATATGCGTTTTGCGTAGAGCACAAATAGGATCCTGGCGGATGCCCACTTAGTCCGATCCCCCCTTGTGTGTACAAAAACTAAGGCGTTCTCACTTTGTGTCAGGATTACTATGTTATCCTATTGAGAAGAAGAGTTCTCGTACTCCGTTCTCCTAGATATATGAAAACACTTCCTGCTATACGAGTCCGCAGCCGTTCTTTTTGGGATAGTTGTTCGAACGCTCTGTACTTGAGATACCAATACCAGAGGGCTGTTAAATTCAGGCGAGATGGTCGATTGGTAGCCAATCGACCATCTCGCTAAACAGACGGTGGTGTCTGTTTACACAATGATATAATATATATATTAATATATATATTATATATAATGTCACACACAGTTACTAATGCGCGGCCGTCCTGAATACGCTGATTCACACCTAGCCTACCTGCGCACTAATCTATATCACGGCACCGCAACGGGCCGGCTCTGACTCACCCCGCCCCTCGCACGTGGCGGTGAAGAAAGCGACGAGAGTCTCGAGTCGCGAGGCACGAGTCAAAGAGGGTTTCTAACACGCCCACAGCCGCTTAAATATCTTCAGTCGACCGCCCCGCCCCTGGCGGCTTTCTGTGCTACTACAACGTCGTCCGCTACGGCGTGCGCTCTACGTACTTCCTGTTCGTCTGCTTAATTGTGTAGTATGCTCTATCTTTCGTCTGTTCAATCGTGTGGCGCGCTCTGTCCGTCTGTGACAGCTACCAATCAGTTTTTCGCGTTTCGATGGAGTTTTTGACGGAGAGCTGCTGGACGTCCGAGGACTTCCTGAAGTACTGGCAGTGCCTCGAGTTCTGGTCCCCGACAATGTTCGAGATCGCTGAGGCGATACGGCCCGCACACAGGCAACCTCCTGGGACAATGACCTGCCCGGGTTACCAACAAAAGTTCGGCCCTCGGCCTCCTGGCCTGTAACCTCTGTGGCTTCCATTGTCACAAGGGTTGCACTGGAGACGAATTTTGATATATCTGTGAGTGACTTTTCCCGACGTAATTTTGCCTGCGAGGAGCATGTCTGAGAGACGACGCTGCACGAGGCTGCCTCCTTCGACAAAGCTTTTTCCTGCACGGAACCGCTGAGCAGGCGCGAATACAATGCAATACAAGGTTTGGTTTACACAATGCTCACGTTCTCGTAAAAATAATAGGTAAAACGAGTTTCTTAAATTTGCACAAATTTACATACATAGTTCACAGATTTACACCAATTTTACACACAGAATTCACAATTTTACAAAAGTTTACGCATTTGCACCAATTCATATATTTTCACACGCACATATTTACATAATTGCCTCAACGCATGTTGGTCGCATTTTGCACAACTTCCCTCGCGAATTCTTCCCGCGGTGAGTGGGAAGGTGATTTCCGATGGTATCTGATCTTACCTTTTGCTAATTTTGAACGCAAGCAAGGCAACCCGCACATAATGGATTTAATTAATTGAAAGCCGCAATCTCTGCGGCTTTCTGCCGAACGTTACCTTGAGTGCATCGTTCTGGATGATTTGACATCGAGGAGAGATTCACCTGGAACAACAATCTATTCCAGTCTTCCTAACGCCGCAATGATAAATAGGTACGTTTAGGTGTTAGAACAGTCAGATAACAATGCCATCTCAAGGTCTCATGCATTTGGGCCCAAACCTTTGGCCCCCTGAGACAAATCAAGCTGTGCCCCATCCAGTGTGACCGGCTGCACAACGACGGCTCTCTGAAGCATCGACCCGTCTTACTGGCCTTAACAACAAGACCAAACCTTTGAAGGTATCAATAGCCTCTTCCACACATACAAGGGCAGTACTTATATGGACGTCAAGCGTGACAAACTAGCACTGTAGTGACATCCGCGCACGCAAACGTTGAACTGATATAATTCACCAAAGTCCTACGCAGTATGCAATTCAGAAAAATAATGAACATGTAAGCACCAAGTACCGTCGAGCCCGGTGGCGAGCCCCACCGTAGCACAATTGTATTTAAGGGGGTTCGTCTATGAAGCAAAGCAAAAAGCAGTCCCGTGGACGTTAAATCTTGGCTGGGGGTCAGCCCGAGAAGTACATATTTAGGCACCAAGTACCGATCCATGAGGTGGTCTTGATAGAGATGAGCCAGCGCTAATCTTGCAGACCGCGATTCCTAACACTGAACGGGTTTGATGAAAACCTAGCTGATTCAAGATAGCTTTCGAGCCTTTCACAAGGCTTTTCGAAAACATTGAACAAGTAATCAAAGGTAAAGGGTGATAGTTAGCAGTCGGGTACCATCTCCCTTGTTTTCTGAATAGAAGATCTATTTTCGCGTAATTTAATCTAGTGGGAAATGAACCCAGTTGTTAATAGATAGTTTGATTATTCTGGCAAGCTGACGAGTGAGTGCCGAGTCGTTCATTCTTATAACTTTCTGAGAACATCTGAGCGATTTTTCTGATCATGATTTTTTTTGTTCTGAAATGAGAATTTCTTAGCGACCCCAGCCAGCTTTCGTGTTTTGGAGAACCAATTCAACTTCGACTGCACTGGCCTCGTCTAACCTCGACCGAGAATCGAATCTGAACTCATCTGCCAGATCGATTCGTCCGGGTGTCAAGGACGGCCACGGTGCTTGCTTGACCTAATGTTTTTTTTTTACTGCTGACACCTTTCAGCATTACTTTGAGGGATTACGGGAATCCAGACGGACGTGCGCCACCCCAGCCATGGTGACTAGTTGGGACTCGCAAACCCAGTAAACCGCTTCCCCCCTACCCCCAGGGATCGGTAACTGCGTAGGCATTGCTTCGAATCCATGGGACTGGTGTTGCACCAACTCCTACATTCTACTCCAATCTGGCATCATCCATGTCTGCCTTGGTGCAGCTCAGGCGCGTCAGCCAGACCGTTAACGCCTTCCACAACTGGGGATGCGTCGAGAGTCATCGCCTGGAGCGTCCCTGGCTGTCCCTGCCTAACCCCAAGGCTGGTTCGCCTTTCCTGCCTTTGCTTGACCCAATGGTTGTGAAGTGCCTGTTGAGCTCATTCAAAATATTCGGCGGATTACGGAGCTGCTGCATCCACTCAAGATCAAGCGCTAATAGTAGTAGATCGCTGGATTTTCTTTTGGCACTGGATTCACCAATGAACTTTCAAAGTTGAGTCGCAGACCTGCCTCTGTAATTCTGAAGCGTATTGCAATAGACAGCGTTTGAATTATGTAAGCCGACGCGGTGCCAACTATAGAGCTTGTGACGTTGTGACGAAGACGTCCAAGGCCAGGAGAAAATACAAATTGCTATAGCGGTGTGATCAACGCATGAACCAGGCGACGGACGAGTTACGTCGGTAATGACATGGAAATAATCACTAGAAGAGAACAACGCTAAATATTTCTCACCAAGAAGTCTGACAAGGAGCGTGACATTGAGTCTTCCAATAGCAAATAAAGAAGGCAGATGTTGCAGTACAACGTCGAGTAGAGTGGTTCTCTGAGTAAAATGACGGGCTAAAAACAAACAATATAACTATCGAAATCGAAATGAT
>QVRM01000094.1:0-15000 GCA_003439945.1 Dermanyssus gallinae
TGTATAGGAAACAAACCTTTATATCCTTCCAGGGCAGATTGTCGGTCTTTTCATGAACGAGCGTGATGCGTATCCTTCGCTGGATACCCTGGTGCAGCTGAAAACTCCCGCGGAGGCCGGACTCTCGTCGTAGTGTATGACCTGCGCGGGCAGGTATTCACCGTTGTGGGTCAGCTCGCAGATCTCAAACCAGACGAGCACGTCGTGCTTGGTGACAATATGCGTAGTGGTACTGCGCACGCATCGTTGTTTTCGGCACGCAGAGAAGAGACAGCATCATCACGATCACGATCAACACTACATCAACAGATGAGCAATTCATTAGACAGAAGCAACCAATGTCGGTCGAATTTTGACTTCGACTGACCAGACAGATTAGATCACGCCAACCAGTAATCAGAAGTAAGATCAGAAGCAAAACCAGCACCAAACACCTGCCGCGGAAGGAGTTACGGACGTAATGGCAAAAAACGAGAGTAGTATGAGAAACACTCTGATGAGAACACCAATACACGCAAGCACAATACGCATCAGCAGTAGCCGTACGCAAAAGGTTTTAACTTATACATAGCGCTGTTTGTGTTATTCCAGGCGCTAAATAGTGCTTGAAAATGCTAGCACCAACAGGAGCCTTTTTGACTTTGATTTGAAAGTCAGAAAGCAATTCAATTTCAACTTTTAAAACTCAAAAGCAGCTGAAAGCACCGAAAAGGCAAAGCGCTATGTATTTGTTCATACCTACCGCGACATCAAGCACCACATCAAAAGCACGTTCATGATAATATCAAATACGTTAAATGTAAAACGTAACGTTTAGTGTCTCTGTTTAGACTGCAAAGCAGAATGGGTAAACATCAAATGACAAGACAACAAATGCAGCACAGACACCGGGACAGATACCTGAGCTGAGCTGGCAGCAATTCTGCCAAATTCAACATTCAGCTACCACGAATCCATTACTCTACCTAATTACCACTTAAATCCCCAGATCTCCGCAGCTCCCGATAGGCCAGCGTAGCAGGGATTAGCGAGAAGCTATAATTATAGAAACAGCATGAAGCTGAAGATGATGATGAAGAAGAGGAAGATGATGATGACGCCGACAATAATCTCAGTGATGATGATAATGTTGGCAACAGCGACGGAAAAATGGTCAAGATCAGGTCAGTCGAAATGTAAGCAGCAATAGCATCCATCACAGGAATAGCAGCAGCAGCCGCAGCAGCACAACAACAATACCAAAACAAGCCAGGGAAAGGGAAGTTGGAGGGAAGAACAGAGTAAGGTTGGAGGAGACGGACTAGCGTATAGATGATGGGGGTTCGGGGGAGGGAGGGGACAAGGATGTCTGCGAGCTGCTGGCCAACATTCTTAATACCTTGCTTGTGGAACGACACCGAACTTAGGCGAGCGTACGGGCTGCGATATGGGCAGTGAGCGGGGAAACATGCGCCGTGGAGGCTGGCGCTGTGGGGTGGCCGGACAGCCAGACGGGTTAGCTGGGGCGGTGCCCTCTGAGCAGGCGTCGCGGTGCAGCGGATGCGCCTGGTAATGGCCCAAGACCTCGAACACGATCGGCCGGCTAGAGATGTACGCCACGAACGCCCGCGTCACTGTGACTGTGATCTGCCGACAGAGATAGCGCGCGCGAGAGAGAGAGATACATAGTTAGACAGAGCAATATATGATTATTTATTTATAACACCCGGGCTGGGTAAGTGTGTTTATGTTACATCACAGTTTTTCGACACAACAATCGATCTAGCGTTTTGCCAGTTCTGCTATGGACCGAACCGCCGGACAAACTGCGGCGTGGTATTTATCACATTTGCTCCAGCATTCTTTAGACAGAGCAATAATGGCTTAGTGGCCTAAAAGCCTTTTTGTCTGGCATTCGGGAGTTGCCTAGGTTCGAGACCCAGACCGGCCACTCGTAAAATTGGTTTTCATAGTTCCCAATTTAAAACAAGGTGAATGTCGGAAAGGGACTAACAATGGCCCATGATCGGAACAAAAACTTAATAAGATCACTATTATATTTAAAAAAATATATTTGTATAGTGTGGCAAAACATATTTGTTCTAATAAACAAGGGGGCCAAATACCTTCTTTTGGAGTGAGAACAAAATTACCTAAAGTAGTTGTATCAAACTTTTTATTCTGACATTTCTTTACAAATCTGCAAATGCGAGAGTTCCAGCCATCCTATCAATAAACCAATCATAACTGCATCTTTGAAAGAAAAAATTTGCGTCCACTGAATCGCGTTCTACGTTACTCAACGCAGAACAATTGTTGTAATGAAGATATTTCTCAAGATGATATTTTGTATTTCTTATATTATGGCTTCTACGCGCAATTTCGATTTTGTTAAAGACCTTTCTGCCCCCTTGTTGAAAAAATTCACCGAGTTGCACTAGATCGTAAAATTTGTCGGGCTGGATCTGAGAGACCCTATATATATATAATATATATATATATATATATATATATATATATAATAGTAATTTTTTTATACGATTTTCCGTAGGCTATTTGCCCGTGTACGATTTTTTCATGTCATGGCTAATTTTGAATCACTCCGGCATTTACCTTGTCTAAATTGGAAACCATGCAAACCAATTTAAGAGTGGCCCGTCTGGGTCTGGGGGGAGGCTTTTGCCATAAGCCATCTTGCTCGGTATATATGTATATATATATATATATATATTGCACGGTCAGTATAACATACAAGAGAAGAACTACAAATAAACAGTCTTTCAATAAAGGTTCTCTGTCGATCTCAGAAAGATACTCGTGTTCTTATCGACACCAGGAAGAAGGCACTAGAGAAAGTCGAATAGTAAGCTTCAACTAGTTAATCTATCAATGCAGCATTCATGCCATTCGACATTGACTATTCGTACTTACATTTTGTACGTGGAAAAAGCCTGGCGGCGGACCCTTGCAGTATTCTTGAGAGGCTCCGTCGAGAACGCTTCATCGTGTCTGTGCAGGAAACTGTAAACACGTAGCGCAAATTGAACATACGACAAATGCAATTAACAGCGGACCAACGTGAGGCAGAAGGTGAACGGGAAGATAAAACTCAGAAAACGAGACGTCTCGGAGGTCTGTGTGGTAACTCAACTGATCACTATATATTTAAAAAAAACTGACTTTTAGAGCCCAATTACTGATTGCAAAAACATGAATATGCCATTAGTGCGGTCGCCGACTGCCCACCTCGAAGGCAAAACCTGGCTATTGTGACAAATTCGAATTCACATAAATGCGCCGTCTGGCTTAATTGTTAGCTAAGCAGCCTCGCTTACTTAAACTGGCAGATATGTCTGCGTATTCGCGCGAAATTCCAAACGGCCTGGAGCACGGTAACGCGGAAACGTGAACTCGGAGCCGAGTTTTAGATGTGGCGGAAGTTGCTGTTGTTCAACGTCTTCTTCCGTATCGCCGATCGCTTCACTCGTATCTGCAAATGCCGATGATGTAAATGAAAATGAGTCAGAAATCGAATCGTCGTAGTACAGTGCGCAGTTTCATTTATCGAGCAAACTTGTCGCTCGGCTCGCTACTTGTTGACGGCGTAACTGATATAAATACTTTTCGGGCCGACCCCCAGCCAAGATTAACGTCCACGGGACTGCTTTTCGCATTGCTTCGTAACGGCGTAACTACGACAACAAAATAAATAAACAACCACCCTTTTGCGAGAGAAGGTTGTTCTTGTGTTTTGAAGAATTTGAAAGTTTGCAAAATTTGAAATCAAAACATCTAGTTGCAGATTGTTTTCTAGCAGATCCCACAAACACGAACTTATTCCTGGTGGACCATTATACGTCACCGTCTCAATAGCGCAACCCTACGACATGGCACGAAATAGCTCTATCCAAGATTGTACAATTGACGCTTGCCAGCGTCGATGCTATATCTCACTGGGGCAACCGCTGTAGCAATAGCCGGTCACGTCCGGACGCTGTAGCGGACTCGAACCGTTGATAGTGCAATAGTGCAAATGCCCCTGCACATCACCGCGTTCGTAGCCAGCGCCGCGAGAAGGGTTCGTGCTAGTCAATAACCGACTCGACGCCCAGTAACGCGGGCCATCTGACAGCCACACGAGCTGGTAGCGAACAGAAGCAGAAGCAACCTAGAACGAACCTTTATCGGCGTCCTTGTCCAGGTCTTCCTCGCCGCGGCCCTCGACGACGCGCTCGCGTTCGTCTCCGGATACGCGAGCGTCGTCCGCGCTCACGCCCTCGCGGTTCGCTCCGGCGCTGCCTGCTTCGTCACCGAAGCGGATTCGAGCAAACTGCCGCACTCCGGCCGGCTGTTCGTCGCCCGCCGTTCCCGCCTGGACGGCGATGCGCAGATAGCCGACGACGTCGCCTCGTTCGTTGACGACGGCCGCCGTCTGTACGAGCGCCACGTTCGGGTACATGAGGTTCGAGAGGTAGACGAAGGCGCGCCCGATCATCCGGAACCACGGGAAGCGGTCGTAGAACGGATCGCTCTGCGGCGGGTCGCACTCGGCGGTCGGCGAGCCCTCGCTCTCGCTCTGGTACATCTCGCGCATGAGCTTCAGCCGCTGCTGAAGCTTCTCCAGCGTCCAGTGGTGCGTGGGCGCCGTTCTTCATGTCCTGCACCTCGACGGCGACGATCGTCTTGCGGCCGTCGGCCGGACACATGTCGGGCGGTAGCGGCGAGTACGGCGTGTCGGTGAGCAGCACGAACTGGAACTGGACGCGCTTCTTCAGTTCGACGCTGATCGCGTTCGCCTCCTTGAGCAGGATGGCGTTGCCCCACAGGTCGTCGCGCAGCGACGTGAACTGGTGAATCTTCCACTTGTCGAACGCCCAGCGTGCGATACGCAGCTGCGCGTCGTCGAGCGGCTCGAAGCACTCCTCGACGGGGCCCGACTCCTCGGTACCCTCGAGAAACGACGACAGCGCATACGACGACGCCATCGATGACATCATCGACACCTCCTCGACCTGCCGCTGGAGGCTCTCGATTTTGGCCTCGTAGTTTTTGCGCTCCTCGGCAAACTGCTGATCGGCCTCCTCCTTCTCGCGCTTGTACTGCTCCTCGATGGCGACCACTTTCTTCTCCATTTCCAGCTTTAAGTCGATCCCCTGCTTTTCAAGAAGCTCCCGCTGAGCGAACGCCCAGTCGACGCCGGCAGGCTCGCTGGCCTGTTCGTCCGTGGGTGATCGGCCGCGACATTCTCGAGCTTGCTCGGGATGCTGGAAACGGAACACGTGATACTTGCCGAGGATGACGCGCATGCCGCTGCGCAGTTCCGCCTGCTCGCCCGGCACAATCTCCTTGCCGTTGACGAACGCCGTGGCGCCCGCGCACGGCACGAGCGTCACGACACCCTCGTGGTTTTCGAACGTGCAGTGTTCGTTCTGAATCTCGCTGCCCGTAAGCTTGATGTCCTGCGGCACATTGGCGTCTGGCCGTCCAACACGGGTCAGTCCGTCTTTGATGTAGTACAGTAGACACTCGGACATGAGCGGGTCTTCGTTGAGATTCACGAGGTGAGGCGTCTTTTTCGGAGAGAATACGCCGAGCGTATCGCCGTCGTCTTTCAGGGCGACGCCTGCAAGTGTCACAATTTGCAAAGAAAAGGAAAAAACCGTTCAGCACCTGTATGGAGCCTAGTCAACAGCTAGAATGGAGTTCGTTGAGAACCTCATTGTGGGCAACAATTGGGAACATGCAATATATAAGTTAGGGATATATTGGTACTCCTTCGTTATGCAGTATTTTTATTTTTGTTGATATGCAACGCGAGAACCTTGTGATGTATCTAAAGCCATATAAGTTAAGGAATTAGAGTAAATAAATGTAATTCATTGTCAAAAACATTCTCGTAAACAATGTTACCCCTAAAGTTTCTCAAATGCATTTGTACGCTACATCTTCACGAGCGCATTACGGCGCTAGTTTTCGATTGGAAAAATCCATTTCTAATTTCGGCTCTTGAGTACTTTTCATTAAAACCATATTTTCGCTTGGTTTAAATTCTAAACTAATCACACCATTTTGACAATACACCCTTTTGCATGATTAAGTGTACTTAAGCTAAATAAATCGGACAGACAAATCCCTTTCAAGATATATATATATATATATATATATCAAAGGCCGCAAAAAACAGTATATACGAATCCAGTGTCGTAGAGAAAAACGGTACTTACCCATTTCAGCCAGAACGGCTTCGCGCTGCTTTTTGATGTCCTCGGTCTTCTTAAGTTTCTCCTCCCACGTCTCATTAAGTTCAGCGATTAACTTTTCGCTCTCCTGTAGCTGCTCAATTTTGTCCTCAGTCGCCCCGGATAACAGACGCCGACGCACATGGGGACTATTTCCTTGCACTGAGGCGTTGTTCACGTCGTCGATACGAATGCCCTCGGCGATGAGAAGGCCTTTGAGCTTAGCGATCTCCTCCTTGAGTTCGCGGATCATCTTAGCGTTAGCATCCTCGTTGACCACCGCCTTGCAGACGATCTGCTTAGCGCGATCGGCGTACCGCAGAGTGGACAGAGTTTCGTCGTAGTTGATGTCGGCCGGCGAGATGGCTGCGATCATAGCCGTTTTCGAGTTGCCGCCAAGATTTTCTTTGAGCAGCCACGTAAGCACCGAGTCTCGATAGGGGATGTGGTCCGTCTTCTTACGGTTCTTGCCGCCGCCTCTGTTCGCGGCCAATTCGGCCAAGCCCGAAATGACCTTACCGAGGGTTGTGAGGGATTTGTTGATGTTCGCTCCCTCCTTCAAACGCGTACCTTGAGCGCCCGTCGAGTCGGCGCGCTCACTTCCAGCCAGATCAACAAGCGAAATTTTGCTCACCTACACGACACAGATAACATGACAAAATCAAGCGGCCCATTATATCATGCAGCCAAAAGTTACACTGCACCAAGCATTACCAAACAAATATTGCTGAATGGCAATATTTGTTCAGTCGCGACAGCCTAGTGCACACGTTGGTTTGGGGCCAATTGTTCACCTCCGCTAAGATTACTTGAATCAGTGTCAATATCGCGTGTAGTGGCGTGTAATCGCTACAATACAAATCAAAACAAGGAGAATTCTGTCCCATCTATATATCTCCCAGTGTATCTCACAATGTATTTTATTCCGCTATGTTTGCTCAATATCGAACATTGTTCGTATTGTCGGAACGCGTACCTTTTCGCTGTCGAGTCCCGACAGTTCGTCATGTCTTCTTTGGGTGAACATGATCGTAAAGACGGCGTGCGAACGCGATGAAGTCTCGTTCATATTGTGGCGGCCACTGTTCGGGCTTTGTTTCCCTCGTCCATGAGGTTACTGATGTCTTCATACGAAGTCACTGCCAACTTCGATAGGTCTTCAACGTACGGCCCAAGAAGTGGGTGCTCTCGAACTCTCAGGTTATTTTTGTGCTGTGGGTTGAGGAGGTCCCGTACTCGCTCACAGTAAATCTCCATATAGGATACCTAGAAACCAACCCAAGAGTTGTTATCAACGTAACAACGAAGTACAAACCGGATGGCATTAAATTGACTAACATTCCCGATGTTCCAAAATTAAACCCGAACTGCCGTTTTGCCGACTGTCATTTGAGTACATATATATATATATATATATATATATATATATATATACAGAGCTCCAAAAATAATGTAATTAATGAGTCGATTTCTGGGACACGCCAGGAGCCGCGGCTGGCGGCTGTAAACATACCTCAACCGAGTACAGCATGTCATCCGCTGTTTCACGGCGAACTTTATTGAAGATGTCTTTGCATATGTGAGGAATGATACCCTCCTCGCCAGACTCGCCACGTCCCATCATGGTGTAGCTTTTTCCGGCACCCGTCTGGCCGTACGCGAAGATGCAGACGTTGTAGCCGTCGAAAGCATGCTGGAGCATCTCCTCACCAATATCTGCGTACACCTGGTCCTGGCCGGCAAAGTGCGGGTCAGCCGTCTGTAAGAGATGAATCACGTACGCAGCAATTCGCCCGATAACATTATTGTCAGTACTGCCTGTAGAGAAGTACACTGTCGCCCTACAAATCAAACAAAGCTGGCTGCCTGCTTCAGCACTGGCTGCCTAATAATCATTTATTTTTGTCCTGAATTTCATCAGGACACAACCATATTGCACTACATCATACATATGGCTGTGTTCTTGTATGTGTATGTCTACGCCTGTCGCTAATGTCTCTACTGTTCCGATTTTTTACGTCAACAATTAGTATGCGATCTCTTGGCCAGAAGCACCGTAACGGCAAATCTGTCCGGTGATACATAGTTGTGGCTGTAGGTCTGTTATTCTTATTCTACAATATTGCACAATGAACGACTTCACATAGCGTTGGGCCTAGACAGAACATATTGCGATAAGAAGGCTTTCGCCTTGAAAAGACAGGGCACTTCCTTCAAGGAAGTGACAATATAACTTATAGATGAATTAACTTGTATTACAATAATAAATTAATTGGTATAATAACAATGCGTAACGAAACACCCTTTTAACCTTGTACTCAAATATACTGTTTCCAGCTACTCCAGCTCGAGACCGAAGCCACGAGAATCGTGGTTTTCTTGGCCGCATGTGGTAACAGATAAAATCTTTGCTTCATTGCGCACAAAGCCGCTTGCTGGAACTAAACGTCACTGAACAACGCAAGAATAAACAACGCAATAATAAAGTAATTTTTATTGTCACTATTAGAAGATCGAATTTATTAATGATGCCAATGGAGCGACAATTGTCTCCCGAGAACGTGTGCGCCGTAAACGTTACTCAATCTCGTAAAGAGTGGTAATTGTAAAGTAATTGTTAAACAACGTGTCTCTAACGACAGTTCAATGCAAATAATGTCGTATTCAGACAACGCATCAAACGTCAGTGTCTCAGCTTAATCGTACTCTTATTACAGGGTTACAGACCACGACGAAAAATAACCTGTACGACTGACCCAACATAGCAAAATAGGAGAATACCAAAAGACCGCAGTGTACCGCTACGAGAGCGCCAACCGGGTCCTCCTTTTTTAACACCGCCATGACATTATAGTACTTCCCATGTAATTGCGCCTCTAAATCTACCTATCTATAAGACTTGGTCTCTCGCTCTGATAAGGACCGAATCAAGTAAAAAGTAAGCCAGCATAAGCATCCAGCAAAAGAAATACACACCCACACATATATAGGGTTTGCCGTGGTACTATGAAACAGTGGCTCTGAGCGTCTCCCCTTATCAAATCAAATGCGCGCTCGGTGAACACGTAATCAGGCGTCGTATCTACGTATTTGCTCCTATTTACGTCATTCCTAGAAGAATGACTTCCTTAATCCAACGTTACTTCTCTGTAGTTTATGGTTGAAGACTCGACTACACATTTAGTGTATATACTATTAGGTCAGTCGGAAGGTTATGTCTGATCCTTAAGCCAAATTTAGTCCTGTGTATTTCCTATGTTTGGTGTCAATTCAGTCAATGATAATACACCACCTCTTTCTTTGGCCTTTGTATAACGCCCTCTAAATAAATTTCTACATTTAGGAACGTTTTGTTGTTCGTCGATGCAAAAAGTTGTCAAGGTTGATTTTGCTTGACTTCCAAACGTTCGATGATTTTTATTTTCAGAAAAACCTGGAATGAATGAAATGCATAGTCTTAAGGAGAAGAGTAAGGGCGCATGTAAGGTCAGCACAATAGAGTAACTCATGAAACGCTCACCAACTTGTGCCAAATTGCTACGGACGTGTGTAAGCACGCGGTGTCACTACGGAACGCGACGCGTATGCGGACGCAAATAGTTAGGTGCGAATTAACAAAATCAAATTTTCGTCACCGACGTAGTCGCATTCAGTTCGTCGTGGTAGCGAAAAACCATAATTTCGCGTACTTTTTTCTTTCGTTTACTTGCAAAAAGTACGAGGCTGCTGACATAAATAGGTATTGATTCGCTAAAGGAAGGATTAAAATAATGGCAGATAGACCTTACAGCACATGCCTTGAGCAGCATCCGTGAATGGCATGAAGCTCACAATTTGACGCAATTTTTCCTACTGACTATATATATATATATATAAATTATGGAAACCCGAGGGTCAAGAGAAAAAACAGTATCGCAATTTACGCTCGAGTTGGTTAAGAAATTAAGGGCGTAACGGAAAACCAGCGTGAAACGAAGCGTCTAACTTTTTCGGGCTGACCCTCTGAGCTGGTCTTTAACGTTCACTGGTTTGCTTTTGCACTGCTTCGTAAGACAGACCGCATTGACACAAATTTGCAACGGTGGGGATTGAACCCTATATCTCCTAATGCAACTCGCCACCGGGCTCGACGAAACGAAGTGCCTGAGACAGCTAGACGGCTACGTCGCCTCCGTACTGTGCCCTATAGAGTGACCGAAAGCAACCAACCAAGTAAGCACAAAAGAGCCGGCTTAAACTTCACAACTATCGAGAAATACTAAGATTATCATAGGCTTGCATCAGAAAGTAGGTAGCGATGGGGGGATGAGCGGCACACGATGAGTCCAGTATGAGAACAGGATGAACTGGCGAAAAGTAGAGGAGCAGCGGTGGCATATAGTTGTCTTCTACCGGCCAAAACTAGGAATACGTAGGTTTGATTATGCTTAAATGCAATCCCCCTTCCTGGCGGCCTTTAAAGAAATGGTCGCAGTCGTTCCGAAATGAGTCATGCAGGGCCTTTCCGCTGGATGCAACGTGTGACAAGGCGCTACAGATGTATGTCGGTACGCGCTATCATCACGGAACGCGAGGTATCTGCGGGCGCATTTAGTTAAATGCAAATGAACTGATCTACGAGGTGCACTTATTATTATTTAAGGGAGAAATTATATCATCTATGTTAATCGGCCGTGCTCGATCTGTTAAAATGTATATATATATATATATATATATATATATATATATATATAGGTAAGTCCATAGGATGAATGAGCAACAAAGCTGATCCGGATCCGTGGTTTCGAAGTTTTCGAAGCCAAAACAACAATACCAAGCCTGGGGTGCTGAGGAGGAATACTGGTTTAGTGGGTCCCACATTAGTCACGCTAGCTGACGTATGTGCATTAAACATTCCCAAAACGTGGAACCAATTAAAAAAGCAGAGGACCGACTGTCGAGTACTGACAAATTGACAGTTATAGCTATAAACAGCGCGAGCAGAATCAGGGTAGATGGTGAATCATTTTTTTCCAGGCTAACCCTCAGCCAACATCTAACGTCCACGGCTTTACTTTCGCATTGCTTCGTAAGACGGACATTCCCATAAATGCAAGTGTGCAACGGCGGGGATCAAACCCTATGTGCACCTATGTGTCTCCTCCGGTCGCAAGGCGCATCACAAATGCACCCACCACGCCACCACCGGGCTCGACCGGGTAGGTGTCCAGGGACAAGCAACATTGCAACAACGATGAGGGCGGTGGCGCCACCAGCCAAAGCGGCATCATTGACGGGGGACCCACACCGAACTAGTTCATTGGGCTTGACTGAAGCAGCAGTATTAGAGCAGCAGCATTAGCAGTAGAGAAACGACTGACCGCAACTGAGCATCGCAGACGATCGTCGCCGACGGTGGTTTGTGGAATGGGCCATTCGGTTGGCGGTGGAAATCGCCGCTGTTGCTGTCCTCCTTGGTGTACTTGCTGTTGCTGTGTCTCGATGACTAAGACAATCGCGTTGCCTCTCATTTCTGTCCACTATAACGCGACGGTAGGCGACTGCTAACGCGAGTTCTTCTCTTAGTTCTTCTTTTCTTATTTTAGTTCTCCTTCTCTTCTTCTCTTATTTCTTTTAACCCATCCCCATTCTTCTCCTGGACAAACAACTATCCGTCTCTGTCGGCCGGTCTATCTCTCTGTCTGTGGGACAGCCCGTTTGTCCGTGTCAGCCGCCGCCGTGTAAGGACGTCTACCCCCCACTGTCCTGTAGTGGGGTGCCTAGCCTGACGATCCTGCTACGGTTTGCAACACCACCACCGGAAACCACGGGGGCCCCAGCAGCGGTGGTCGTGGACGTGGTGGAAATAGTAGGGGTGGTCCCCGCTCCCCAAAGCTGTGCACCTCCAACCAGTGGGCTGCACTGTCCACCACCGTTGCTATGCGTGCACCCCCTGGCGCGCTGCCTGTTGTCCACATCTGTCCAAACGGTGGTGAGGACGACGGCGACGGCCGCCGCCGCCAATGCCAAAGGCTGTGTAGTCCCGTTGGGGCGCAGAGGTCCGAAGTAGAGCTGGGGTGCGGGGGAGGTGCGGGGGCCAGACTAGTTGTAGTCGCCGTTGTCGTCGTCGTTGTCGTCGCAGTGGTAGTAAAAGGAGTAGTCGTAGCGGAAGAAGTAGTAGTAGAGGGAGGAGGAGAAGGAATAGTAAATTGTACGGTAGGGCTCGCCGTGCTGCCCTTCTCCTCTAGACAGACGCAAGACAGGGCAGATAGAGTAGCGGACTTTAGTCTGTTCTGTCTTGTCTGTCCCCTTCTTCTTCTCCTCAGCTGCTCCCCCGATACTTGCGCACACGGGCAAGCGGCAGGGAAAGGAACTGGGGGGAGGAGTGGATAGATAAACAGACACACAGGACAGACAGACAGGCGGATGGACAAACAAGCGGGCGCGATCGAGCCACGACTGATTGATGGGGGAGAGGGGGCCAGGACAGAGGACCTAGAGGCTAGGGCGTAGGGCCTAGGCCCCGACCCGTGGCGTGCTGGGGCCAAGAGGGCCGAGTGAGCAAAGCAGGGCCACCACAAGCCCGTCTGACCAGACAGTCACGTCACTGGAGACAGGATGGCGATAGCGGCGGCGGCGGCGGCAGCACCGTCACCGCCGGCGCCGGCAACAACAACAACAACTCAGCAACGACCATTAAGCCTGAATGATGATGATGCTGCTGCTGCTACTGCTGCTGCCGAGGGTGATGGTGATGACTCTGCCTTCACCCCAGCGCCGGCGGCTTCGTCATCGTCTTCGTCGGCCGAGGCTGACTCATGAGCCCCTCACGGCCGTAGTTCACTTGGGTACATCGGACAATGCGGCGGCTGCTGCTGCTGCCGCCGCCGCCGTGTCGTCCCAAGCAAAGTAGATTGCTATATCAACGTGGCTGAACCTAGACGTCAGAGCCATCCGCCCACCAGACAGACCATCATTGGTCCACAAGCCTTGATTCGATACTCGGCCTATTAAAACTAAACAAGCGGTTCAATATACATATATATATATATATATATATATATATAAATCCGAGCAAGTTGAACAACTGTTTGCTGGAGGAAAATCTGCCAGGATAAAAAGCATTTGAATGAGCTTTAAATGAATACAGTGCGTCATCATACATTCGTTGCATCATCATTTATTTTGTCGACATTAACGACTGTGCGCGGGTGTAGTAGTTCCAAGTATAGCTCCAAATGTCATCCGTATCTCGAATAATCGCACTCGTCGAACCCGACGGCCCAATCGTTTAGGCTTTGCCTCGTAATGGTCAAGCTGACTAAAGGCCAATCTCTTCAATACATGGTAACTTTAGGATTACGTCCGTCCGTGCATTCGAACCGCAAGTGGCATTTTTTTTTCAATACTTGGCTCGGTCAACGGAGAGAAGCGGCATATAGAAAGACAAAAGAGGAGATAATGTGTCCACGCGTGTAGAAGTGTTAAAAAAAAAGTTAATATAAATCATAGCTAATTCGCCCGCTAATACGATGTACGTTGAGTTAAGATGCGGGCAGAGGGTTCTTTTAGACCCACGAATAAGGTAATACTGGTTCATTTTGAAGCCAGCTAAAAGTGCTGTGTTGGGCTTTAAAAACGCACTAGCATATTTGGCCAGTAACAATACTTTGTCGTGCCTAAAGGCTCACGTTTTCACTGGTATTGTGCCACCTTATAACGTTAATCAATAACAAACCATACATTAAAAATAATATATTCTCTTACGTGCATGTATATATTTTTATACAAATAACTATGACAATAACGCTCTGGCGTTCTCTAATATATTGGATTGAACAGATGTGCGTTTTGAACAGAACACGTGCAAACTCACGTCTAACATTTCACATTCGCACGTCGAAGCAGCCGATATAGTTGATTGCATTTGTAAGTATTGTGGAACCTTACGTACATAAACATAGATAGGTAGCACCTTTTGAACTGCCCGAAGCCGAACATCTAGTCAGCGGCAACGGCCGTGACAGAAGCAATGTCTCAAACACGTGTACACCAAATGTAATCAACGATCCACCAATCAGAGGGTATATAAATAAATGACAAAAAGCAATCACACTGAGGGAGCAAACGATCACTCGCTCGTTCTTACTGATCAGTTAGCCACGTTAAGACATATATCTCTGGATCTGGTACAGTTTATTATTTTTTAAAAACGGTGACAGATGGAAATTGTGATCGGTTTACTTGTAACAGGCTCGAGCTGGCTAGCTTGTAGTGGATAAACCTAATTAGCTATGACGAGACTAAAAAAAACTACAATTGGGTGGATGGGTGGTAATGCACTATCTCTTTTTATAGAGACATCTGTGCTCCCCGTTTCTTTTTCGATCATGGTCGATTTTTTGGTTCGCTCCGGCATTCACCTTGTCTAAACTAGGAACCAGGAAAACCAATTTAAGAGTGGTCGGTCTGGGTCTCGAACCCAGGCCTCCCGAATGCAAGGACGATTTTTTTTGCCACTAAGCCATCTTGCTCGGTAAACAAAACAATACGCACAGCATACAACAAGAACACTCGCCGCCAGGTGAATAAAAAAGAATCAAAAACTAGTTGCTGCCTTAGACTCACGTTTGATGACCAGTAGGAGTAGTCGTAGTTAAAGCTTTTGAACGTGTTGTCTTTCGGGTTCTCGATGACGGTAGTGTTGCCCTTCATCGAGATTATAAGCCGGCAGTCGCGAGAGATCTCCCGTTTGTTGAACGGCCGCACCCGGACCGCCACCTGTACGCACATGGACATACAT
>QVRM01000094.1:20000-38531 GCA_003439945.1 Dermanyssus gallinae
GAGCGGCCAACTGTACTTGTGCTTTAGTTTTGTTTCGTTAGTCGAACGGGGTTAGCCGAACCCTGCTGGTTGGTTACCGGTGGCTAGTTAAAACGCGGTACTAACTCTCCCCCACCCCGCTCTCGCTCTGTTTTGGCATCTCACTTGCTTCCTCTCAGACATCTGTGAGGCAGCTGATTGAAAGCTGAGGATGGCTGTAGTTGTGTTCGTTGTTCTCGTCCTCGATGGAAGATGTTAATAATACTTTTTTAGGAACAAGGGCTTATTTTATTAGTAAGTGCATGTATCACAATTAATAATAATAATAATTTTATTGTGATACATGTACGTATTAGTAATAATAAACCTTTATTAAAAATGTATTATTATAATGAATCATAAGTTAATTACTACTAATGACCACACGTCGGACTCACATCGATTCATCGATTACTACTACCACTACGAGCACGGGCGGCATCAGTTATTATCCAATAAGTATGCTGTTGTCCCGTTTATATGGGCATCGTTTCTTCTGCCGCCATTGTAATTTGCAAGTCCTTTTGTTATTACTGTTGGAACTATTGGAATTACGATTTATTGTTGTAATTGTTGTTGTTGACGTTTTAATTATTCCTGTTGCTGTTGTTGTCGTCCCCACAAGTTGCTTGCTCTTAATTCTTAGTTGCATGGGTCCCAGCGAACCACCCCTGAGTTAGCCAAACGGGATCAGTCATGCTCTTTAAGTAAGGATCTAAGTCAATAAACTTGCCATAGTTTTTGTTACGTAGCGAAATAGGTTGCCTACATCCAATCGTATTTTACGATACACCGTGGGTACACGTCGTTATAGTCGAGAAATACAGTCATTCTTTACATTTCCGTTTCGTTTTTATGTCGCCTTTCAAGGCGAGATTGCGTTCCAGTAATTTCTCGTATTATTATTGTTATTATTATTATTATTATTAATAATAATAACAAATAATAATAATAATAATAATAATAATAATAATAATAATAATAATAATAATAATAATAATAATAATAATAATAATAATAATAATAAACCAAGCTAACGGGCTGTAATATTCCATGGCATACTAGACCAACTCTTGATCGTCATCAGGTATTTGCAGCCTTGACACGGCTTGACCTTTCTCATAATTCTATCCGTCTATCACAAATTGCGCGAGAATAGGTTGCTTCATTTGTTCGTTTCGGACTTTAGTTTGGTGTCAGACACCAGTAAGCATTGATATCCTAAACAATGTACTTAGTTGCTAGGACAGATCGAAGAAGATTGCCGTCTGATTGCAGCCGTGGTCCACCGCAGGCTTTGCCGGCTTAACGTAAGTTTGACCCACCGCCCGGCCGCCCGGCTAAGACTAATTAACGTCAATAGACAGGCAAATACCATTATTACCTTTCTAACTGCAATTCTACATATTACGTTAATCAAATGTCGTAGATGTGTTTATAAACATTATGCGACATTCTCCGGGGCGTTTACAGCATTTAAGATTAAAAAATATAATAAAATAAAAAATAACGATTCGTGACCGGTGAACTGGATGGCGTGAGTGCACTGAAGAAAAATAATTTTCAGCCACTGGAAACTCGGTGTACGGCGTGCAAAGTCCGCGAGAGGGAACTCTACCTCGCAATCATAACGGTGTTGTTTGGTTTGATTTAGCAGGTCCAAAAAGTTATTGTACATAACACCTAGGTGTGCTATGCAAAGTCATCGCACAATATCTGCAACGGATGCAGCGGGATTTGGGCCCTTCAAGCTAATTACTGCCGGACGGGAAAAAAAACTCGCATCTACCGTCATACCGTATCGACTCAGATTTAACCACAGGCTTTTTTTTTTAAATCGTCGTTTAAAATTATTCTAGCTTTACAGTCACATGGAAGGCATACGAAAATACCGATCCTTGCCTTACTGCCCTCCATCGAGTTGCGAACATTCCCCGTTCGAGGAGTCCGGTGGAAAATAACAATGTAATTTAGTCAGCAATTTAAGCATAATCATAAACTACACTTATTGTAATGTGTTTTGGCAAACGAACACCTAAACATGCTAGAGCCGTGTACTGATTGATCAAAAACGAATTTCCACAAAAGCCGGCTTAGTATTGAAACGAACGTCCCTCTAATTTTCACGTTAGGCCAGACGCCAATATAGAGCTCCTCCTTGTCAGCCTCGCTGTTTGCCCGAAACAGCGCAATCTAGATGATTATACACATTACGGAAACCAGAGTGGAATTACCTGTCGGCAAAGAACAGGCCAGAATCAGCTCAGCCGATCCACAGCATATTCACACGTCAGCAGCGCTTCCCTATGGCCAGAGCTGACTGGACACAGCGTGTGTACCAACGGCTGAACCAACCAATCAGAGTGATTATAGTAAGGCCACACGCCATTAAAACATCTACAATGTGTTCCCCGGGGGGCAGAGGGACATTTTAGCTCCCTAAAGCCGCCTGCGTACGGACGACTATCGCAGGGAAGCGGACCCCTCAGTGGTAGAGGAGGTTCGCGGATTGTAACCGCCACAATATTATATGTATTTAAAAAAAAGGGTTTATTACTATTAATATGTCTCACACACAATTACTAATTTTCTATTAAGGCCGTTACTGCGTTCTCGTCTCGCGTAGAACTACAAATCTCTGCATTCGGCGTTCTGGCAGGGTCTCGGGTACATTGTGCCGACGCCCCTACGAGGTGAATTATAAACGTCACGTCAAGTTAGAGTCAACGCTGATTTTAGTACTCTTTTAGGTTGCCTGCTACAAGGGGTAATTATCTACTACTACTACTACGTGTTATGATTAGCTTGAGGCTTAAGGGGTATGCCGGATTATGAAAGTATACTTGCGTAACATAAAGGCACGCATACGTGTTATGGCTCTGGCGTGCCTAAAACCCGTTGCCGTTTACAGAGCCAGAAATTTCAGCGTTGTACTGCGGGTTACTCTCGCAATCCGCGCAGATTTGTCAGCTATATTTTGACAGCGCAAACAAACCCAAGCAAACTCATAAGCTTAATGGCGGACATGATAGTGCTACCAACTGCTGAGCTGCCAACGTGGCTTCTTAGAAATTGCACCCATTTTTGGTTCGAGAATGAGGCAAGCGGACAGGTTCATGCAAAGTCCACCAAAAACACAAACGCTTGTCGGCAGTTTGGTCGCTAACTCAACGGCAACTTCATAGAGGAAGTTGTATCAAGATGGAATACTGGCTTAGTTGCCTTATTGAATGATCCCAGCAAGTCGGTCGCAAAAGAGCATAGTAAATAGATCAAGGATGATATGAGTTGCAAATACTTACATCTGTCATCCTGGATAGGAAAATGTACATCACAAACATGGCCAAGAAAGTACATATATGGCTGGAAATTGGAGTTCCGCCGACTCGGTTCGTACTAAAGCAACCGAAGCGCCCGCATACAGGAACGCGGCCTCTGACATTTGCGGAGCAACAAAGTAGATGACGAATTTTTGGAAGAATGCATGTCTAGAAAAACTTCTTTTCAGCCTACTTCGGTTGGACTTCCCCCAATGTGTGTGTCAGACCCCCGGGCTTACATCCAATGTAATAACTTCAGGGGCTTGAGAAGATAATGTCCCGATGGAATTTGCCTATATATCATTTATTTTTACGATTTCTGTTATGGTATTTGTTCCAGTTTAAACGTCTGCTGCTGGATTCGTTTGAAATGTTGCATGTATTATATATATATATATATATATATATATATACACGAATTGACAAATTCTTGTGATAAAGTTGAATGGCTAAGCACAGAAAACAGGTGCACCACCGAAATGTGCCGTCTTCGTTTTTTGCCCCTAATGCGCTACCTATATACTTCCTGGCATACGGGAACACAATAAGAGATCCCGACACCCGGGATCGAATCTGCGATGAAGCACGCCAGAAGACAGGAACGCATCGCAGCTGCCAGGATACGCACGATTTGAGCACGACCAAGAGAGGTGGAGCTCCCACTTTTTTTGTCAGTGTACTCAGAAATTGCGTGTAGGCCTCACAATATGCAGGTCATACAGCCCAGATTGAGTACACAGTGACTAGGGGCATAATGGCTACTAGTAGTTATGCTCAGTGTCTGGCTGATTAGCGCGATTATTAAACTAAGACGTATCCCGGAATGGCATTTAATTTGATTTTATAATGGCTAATAAGGCCTATATATATATATATATATATAATATATATATATATATATATATATATATATACGAGGACTGGAAAGCTCTCTCGGATTAAAATGCTTGTGCAATTATAGAAATTGATTTTTTTCTTCATAAAATAATCTTAAATCAGTAACGATGTGTGTGCTGGTGCGGTTCGTGATGAAGAATCCAAAAGTTGTTTGCCCGTCGGACGTTCCCGCTCAATCTTCGAAAAAAAATCGCGCTAATAATAGCCGTACAACCAGGCGGCAAAATTCGTGGAAGGCGATTCTCTTCGTAGTCGAGCAAAACAGTCAAAAGAACCTTGTTGTTTGCTCTCTGTCTGAATTTCTACGATCGATCCGTTATTTCTTAACCACTCCTTGAAAGCACCACTGAGAGGATTGGGCTTTGGTTTCGATGTCGTAACCATACAGCCATGACTCGTCCACTGTAATCACTCTCTGAAGCAACCTAGGGTCTTCTGCTGAACCGTCTGAAGTTTCAATTCGGCCATTTCCCGACGGAAATTGGAAAATTTGCTGGAAATTTCGTCGCTTTTGGATCGGACTTCGCTGCCCGTCTTCTGGCGCACGAAATATCGGTCAATACTCTCTTAATTTATCCTTAAAATAATAGTCACTATAATGGGTTCCTAATTTTTCCATCACCGTAGAACATATTATTTGGTTTTTAGCATAGAACTTAATGTAGATTCGTTGCTTCTCCATGCTTGGCTACTTGAAAATCTCTGTACCTTGTTTTCTTCTTCTTTCTTCTTTTATTCTTTGAGCCAAACTAAAAAATATGTATACGCTGCCAGCGAATGACCTGCGTGTAGCAGATGAATGGCGCTTTTAAGCAAACGAACTGGAACACTTTAGTGGTTTTGGTGTGGTTGCGAAATTCAAGTAGTGGAACTTGTATGTATATATATATATATATATATGTTCCGAGCCGGAGACTCTAAATCTTTTTCATCCAACAACGATCGGACTCCACCCGGGGTGTGTGTCTGTGTGACGCACCAGAACTGCATCTTAAGGCCAGAGAATAGATTTTTCGGGTCTTGCTTATGTACGCCTCTCCAAAAGTTAGTTGCTTTAGGATCGAATTGAAACTGAAATGTGTCCTCGGTTTATGTTCGAATGCGTTACAAACGCTTCTGACATTTCGAGCCTATATCAAATAAATTCCCCACACATGGGATTGAACTCCGCGATTGAGCACGCGGGAAGCCAGGGAAGTATTGCGTACGAGCTACCCAAAGAACGCTGGCACAACCGGCATTAGAAATGGTTTGATTCCGGCGCACTCGGCGCGGTGTTTTTCTTAAGACTTTCAGACATGGGTTATGGATATGTATATGTTTTACATATTCTCGGTGGAACGGCAGAAGAACAAATAATTATTATGTTTAATAATAACATAAACTATTTTATGAATAATCCATTTGAGTAAAATAAATATGATTGATTGATATGCTTCAGATGGTGTTTTGCATCGATTTTTTTATAAACGATTACTAAAGATATAGACAGAACATATGTATATATTTATATGTATATATATATATATATATATATATATTTATGTCTTTGGTCTATAGTATATATATATATTTATATGTATATGTATGTATATATATATATATATATATAGTTTTATTTCATTTTGAAGTTACAGTGGAATATGAATATCTAACTACTCTTGGGCTTGTGAGGGGTGGTACCAATCGAGCTTATTGTATATATATATATATATATACATATATATACATATATATATATATATATATATATATATAATATATTTCCAGACCTAGAGGCTGCTTCGCGCACACAGCAAGGCTTTCGAAAAGTAGCTACCGTTATTAGCAGAGAACTAAAGAGGGTGAAATGCGATATCGATATTACGAACTTGCTGATCAAGATTGCCGGGCATGGAAAAATGTTAGCTATTATTTCTTAACACCGCATTAGGCTGTTGGAAAAGTTTCCTATTACGACAACGTGGGCATTAGTGGGCCGAACCGTACTGTCGCTACCCGTCGTTATATTGATGGACGAGCTTTTCGAAAACGACACTGCTATATATAAAATATATATATATATATATATATGCGTGTGTGAGTGTAGCGTATACAACGAGTAAGGCGACTCTGACAGCATCGATTATAAAACGATGGTAAGTACGACAAAAATTTGCCAAAGCCATCGGAGGTAGCAGGAGTATTGAAGTGTCGTGTTCAAGCCGTTGGAGCGTTGAGGACATAGCTCACTGTGGCTTTACAACAAACACACACACATATATATATATATATATATATACATATATACATATATATATATATATATAGAAAATATTGTGATGATTTATTAATCATTTACAATACGTTTGCACACTCGGCAGTGCTCGCCTTATATATATATATATATATATATATATATATAGATATATACATATATACATATATATATATATATACATATACATATATATATATATATATATTGTACATTTTCGTAGTACTCTACATCACTATGTTCTCTTTTTCCTGCACATATCTGGGTTCTCTTGTCTATCCGCTTTCTTCACTTGATTTGGCACCACGCGAGTTCGCTTAGTGTTTAAAAAGAGCACAGCATTCGCAACAGTGATTTACATTGTCTGTCTCCAGAGTTACACATACGGCTTAAGTGGGAGTCTGTTTTGCCAAGGCGGTGTAGGTATTGGCAAAACAGTTACAGTGTCCCGCTAGCATTTGGCGTACAATTTTACAAAGTACCCAGGGCCGGCCGGCTGGATTGGTCCAGCACGCAGTGTGATCGGCGGGATTGTTTCCCATTACTGGATTCAGGGCATCTATTGTGCTGATTAGTAGCCCTCCTGTCTTAGAAAATAGAGGGTCATATTAGAGCTAACTTTTAACTCCTAGTCGTTTTAAAGCCTTAGGCAATCTGTGCGGAACGCCATTGTCTCTCCTTCGAGTAGACTCTCGTCACGGGCGAAAACGATCAGTGCCAGATCGTCTCCGTAGGCGACGCAACAGGCTCTCAGGGAATGCGAAAGTCTATGTGCTCTATCGTAGGATATATTCCAGAGGATTGGTCCCAGCATGGCGCCCTAGAGACCCTGGATGTAACTTCGTATCTCGCGTTTTCGGAGCTAGACCCTCGATCGTTGAAACGTTATATGTTACGTATGGATACGCCTTTGTACATAGGTGGGTTGTTTAGGGGCGTTGTTTGTCACACAAACGCGGGCTAAACGCTAATTTGAGGATGGCCAGAAAATGTGAACGGATTTGATCATATGCTTAGTTGCTTTAGGTAGACGGGAAAGCATACTTATTACAGGGCGGTATGCCGAAAGGTCTTCTTGCGGTTACCGGGTTTCGGGTTAAGGCTCAGTCGTTCCGTTTTACAAGGTTTAGTCTTGTTTCCGCTGGCGAGCATTTTACCCATTATGCGTTCGTTTGAGAACCGTTGGGTGGTCCCGTCAGAGTATTCGTACAGCTTGTAGGGGGGATTGCGTCTATCTATGCGTTTGGTCACGTTTCTGATTTCTTGGTTTGAGATTGGCTGAAAGGTAAGTTCTCTTGTACTTTTCTCAAAGAGCAGTTACGAGAAGAGCGCAGTTACAGTCAGTCGGGTTACTTCTACTGTTAGTGACAGCTGTACATGGCACATTTCGTTACGCACGAGCTTGTACGCTTTGCCCCAATGGTTTGATTCGCCCCCCCCCCCCCCCCCCGCTGGATGAGTTGCAGTGGTCTGCATTGCTATCCTTAATTGCCCTGCATACGCAATTAATTCACTGGCACTATTAGGAAGTAATAATAAGAAATACTTAAGTGCTAACATAGACAAAATGTTCTAAACTTAATAATTTAAATACGTTGGCCGTTATAAAAAAAATAGTAGGAAGTATATATTTGTGTGTGACTCTCAGCACAAAGTGCATCAGCAATATTTCTCTCTCGCTCTCTCTCTCTTTCAATATATATTTTTTAAATATATATTTTTATATTTTATATATTTGTATATATATTTATATATATATATATATATATATTTTTTTTTTTTTTTTTTATATATACATATACCAAGAGGGAAAGAGAGTGAACGGAGGAGATTAAAATGAGGGTGCGGTATTGAGATGCAGCTTCCAGGGGTACCGCATTATGCGCGTTATTATACGCATTATTTTGCTATCTCGCTTGAGTCAGAGAGACTCGTATTGACTCGCTGACTCGAATGTGCAACATATGCAACATAAATAGCATATGTCGCACACTTGTGTGGAAGTGTGTGGAAACAATCCACGACCTCGAGTCACTGATAGAGTAGCAGAAACAACAAGAAGAACAACAACAACTACAACACCTCTAAGAGCACATTAATCATTGCAGCAACAATAAGGAATAATACGAATATGAATAGCAACAACAACGTCAGCGACTATAGCAACAACGATGATGACGAGCGACACACAACAGCGTTAGCATTTGTGGCTGCAATCGAACCTCAACAACCTCGACAATGGAGGCCGCCAAATTGGCAAGAGCCATGTCGCGTACTTCAGTGGCCTCGGCAGCAAACGTACGGCAGACATCAACAAATGGGCAGACACACAAGACGTAAGTTAGTGAGGTAGACCAGCAAAAATAAGATCGAATGAGCTAGAGTCAGATAAAAAAAAAAGTAAAGGATTAATCTTGTTTGTTGACAGCTGCGTCGAAATGTTTACAATTAATTTCAAATGCTCTCTTTCTCTCTCTCTCTCTCTCTCGATATATATATATATATATATATATATATATATATAGTGAAATAGTCCTGGCTTGGCCTAAACGAAACGGACACGTGATAGCCACCATACACGTCCGCTAGACTCATTGGCTTAGCTAAGCCTTCGTGATATTTTTAACATATACACAATGCATTATACAGAAAAAAACAGTATATATATATTGCTGTCAAAATTGCATTGTAATAATGTAGGGTTGCTGACAAATTTGATTACGCGTGTATCAGGAGCGGCCGTTCTTTTTCCAGATATTTTCCCACGGTATCAGGTACATTACACGTTACTACACTGCGCATAGAACATATATATATATATATATATATATATATATATATATATATATATATATATATATACTATATATATATATATATATATATATATATATATATATATATATATTCCATAGTAGCATAAGCGCATAGGCTAATGTTATTATGGAATAGAATATTAGAATTCGACGAACATGGAACATATTTGACTTGTCAGGTTCGTTCGAGCCTTACGTTATATGTTTGTTGATAGAGTCATATTTTTTTTACAAAAAAAAAAAAATATATATATATATATATATATATATATATAACTGGTTTACGTATACGTATAGAGGCACTTATTGTCGGGTTACCTTTGCGACAATCAAATATTGCTACCCGGGTGGCCTATATAAATGGCTCACATAGCCAGCCATAGGGTTGGCATACGCCGGCCGGCTCCAGGTCTTCTGTGGCAGCCACCTCCCCCCAATCCTAGCCACTGAAACTCTCAGCGCTTCTGGACACTGAAACTCTTAGAATGTAGGTTGTTGCTGTTCTTTTTTTTGTAGTTATATTTATGTTGTAGTAATTGATCCTGGAGCTTTTTTTGTGGAACATTAGTTTCTCACTGCTTTGCAAATGCCCATTAAACTGTATGCGAGACAGAAACGATTTTCAGCCGTTTTTTGTTCGTTCGATTCTTTGGGCTACGACATTGCGCAAGGCCGCCTTCAATGATAAGTCGTAGCTCATTACGTCTTAACGCGCGTACGCACTGGTAAGGATGGGAACGACGAAATTATTACCTCACCTAATTGAATGGTCGCTTTACCATTAGACCTTGCTATACGAGTTGCCTGGATCAAATCGCTGTACCCGGCTTAAAGACCCCAGGTTTCGTTCTCATCTCGGAGGTCCTCGGAGGTCTCGGGAGGGATCGGACCAGATGACGGGCCCCCGACGAAGTACGTAATTTATCTTCTTCCGGTTTTGGCCGCGCTCACCATTACGCTGGCTGTGCACCGAACTGTACGTCCTTGGCCCAGTAAGGCCAACTTGCCTAGTGAGGCCACTCAGCAGGATACTAAGTTCCAGCAGGAAACTAACCGTCCCCCCTCACGGCTGACATAAGAAATGTTTCGGCTTCAGGCCCCCAGCATAGCCCCCATGACAGCCCCTAGAGTGTAGGTCGGGATAATCGGGTCAAAGTTCTGGCTAAAAGAGCAGTGACTGCTGCTGCTGCTACTGCTGTTGTTGTTGCTATTGGAAATTATTCACCTGTTCTTCCTAGTCCCCACCCATTAGATGATAGATTCTAGTATTATGTAGGTCGTATTATTTTACGTAATGACAGCATTTGAAATAATAAAACAAAAAAACAAGAAGTGCTTTTATCATTATGCCTATTAAGGCAAAGCGACCCCGGAACTCCTGATTTACACGGTTCGGAACGTTAACCAGTCGGTCTAAAATCAGCGGCAGTCACCTATCCACATGATTATTAGCCTTAATAGTCCTCAAATAGACTACAACAATATGAATTCGTTGCCACATAATCTATATCGTATATCTTGCCTCTTATATATATATATATATACTTTGTATAGGGTGAGTTCAAAGGTGTTGGCCGTTTCTGCAGCCACGTTTGTGCAGGCCAAGCACGATCAGCACGGCAAATATGATCGTTTACCAGTAGTTTAAGCATTGCTGAGTCTGGTCTGCATCGTAACGGCTGAAACCTTCCTGTTCTAAAGAAAGACCGAGGTAAGCGAAACATTTACAGTACAAACATAAAAGCAAAGTCGAGTGCTTTGTTGTGCAACATAGTGGCAGAGTTAGTCAGTAAGTCTCGTTGAAATATCGGCGCTATAACTCTGCTGGACTCTGTGCGCAAACGCGCTTGACGAAAGTGGTCCAAACACTTTCGTCGAACACTTAAGCGTGAGCGGCCGATCAAACCTATGGTCTAAGATCAAAACCTATGGTCTAAGATCAAAACCTATGGTCTCACCCCGGTGAGCTTTGCCTCACCGGGGCACCGCAACATTCTCAAGGGCTATGATTATCTTACAACTCGGGGAAGAGCTTATAATTGATGCAGTTGAGCGAATCTGCAAATACCTTTTGTACTCAGTAACTAACATTCTTACACATCGTACGGCGGCAGCAAATTTGGCTGGACCGTTTAGGCACCCATGCACATTTATTTCACTTCCTGGCCGACCAATTGGCACCAAACAACACGCCTTTATCCGAGGCCAATACCACAGAGACTAAAATCGTACCTAAGTTAATTAAAGTCGCAACACGCAACGATGCGTGTTTTTCCAAGCAGGCAGCTCGCCACAACACAAATGAGTGATTAACTACGTCGACTCCAGCAACCCCTGGGGACTGGACGAATCCACCGGGCTTCTCTGGCTGCTCGTTTTGACGAGAAGAAACCTATCAATCAATAACTCCCACCCCGTTGTTAATGAATAATTTCATGGCTAATAATCGATCGGCACGTTGTCCTTATACCGACGCACGGACGCTAGGTTCACAATCTACAGGAACGCTCTTCCGTTCGTTTGATTCAGTTCACGCGTCTCCTCCTCACCCTCTCTCCGAAAACCCAACGCGCGCAACTGAATTCAAGGTTTCGGCTTAAACAAGCCTGACAGCCCCGTCCGGTGGGGTTGTTTTGTCGCATGGGGAGCGGGAGGGTAATAACACTTTGCCGACGGGAGCCCGCGGAGGTGGGGGTTGGGGTAATAACTCTGCTGCCGAAGTATGCCAAAGTCTAGTCTCTCTGAAAATATTCAAACTCTACTTATACGTAAAGTTTTGACGACGCAGATCAAAGTCATCGCTAGAGCACCATAACTCCCAACGGTGCCAGCCTATTTCGAAGCCACAGATATTGCTGTGCTTTACGCAAGTATGCGTCGTTCTTTTTTTTTCTTATTCTTTTTTTTCACATCACTACTTAATCGCTACTGCAATTTTAGTAGCGCGATTACTGCTGTCCACAGCATGTACCACTTTAAGGAATCTTGTCTAACACTAATGATAGAGTGTCGGCACGCTGTGGCCAACCAAGTAAGTTTGTGAATCGCATTTCGGACACATTTAAGCTCTATAACGTGCTCGTTTCCTGATTTAATTACATCCTTGCTTGAGGGGCTGTCCAACATATCGGCAGCGATACTTTTCAGCTGTAGGTACAGTCATATTCACAAACATGTTTGCAAATACACATATTCAAATAAAATGCGCCAATATGTTTTTGTATATATATATATATATATATATATATATATAGGAAGAGAGAGAGAAACCAACAAGTAAATACTTATGTGCAGTTAGCTTAATCAGACAAACTACTAATGAATATTTGCATTGGCTCAAGCCTCCAGCCTGAGCCAAGGCAAATATTCATTACTCGATTAATTTCCGCTATTGCAGAACATAGCACAACCATAGGGCGAGTTTGCTTTTGATTGCGTTGTATGTAATAGGATCTACTAATTAGATTCGTGTATTTATTATGCCAATGAGGAAAACACTCCAATAACGGCATAATTTGTTTTTATTTTTTTGCAACCGTACAACACGTAAAATGCGTTAAAATCATTTTTCGATCGCTCTATTATACACGTAAATAATTCAATCAGATTTCTATCGTGCGTAGGACCCTTTTTATAGGAAACTTCACTTCAAAAGCCCAATATGAAGCTAGAATAATGCTAGAACTAGACTATGAGCGACATGCGCTCACTTTTCCTTACAATAACTGCCATTCATTCAGCCCTCAAAATTTGCTTTTGTTTGCTGATTGTAATATTGCGCAGTTCTTAAGTTCTGTGTCTGATCGAGCCTCATTCACTGCGGTGTTCAGCAGAAATGTCGCTTGCAAAGCCACGTTGAGACGGAATGCTGTTGTTGTTGTTACTGATACTGCTGTTACAATTTTGCGCGATTTGCTGCCTCACTGACTTCATCGAAGTCAGGCGTTTAAAAGTAATACCAGTATCAGTGCGAAGCTATGCCATACGGTTGGTTAAGATATCATTGACTACTCATCAAGTGCAACTGGCTGCTAATCAAATGCCGCCGCTGACATGAATGCGAAATAAAGTCAAGAATAAGGTCGTGAGTGTGTAAAACAATATATATATATATATATATATATATATATATATATATATATTTATGTATATATATTCTTTGGCGCGGCTTCAAACGAAGGATCATTGCACACTGAAGTAATTTGCTTTATCCACAAAGTCTAGCGTTTTACCACTTCTGACTATTTGGCATGCGCATAGATTTGACGTTGTAAACGATTCTCGCACTCTCTGGCAAGCAATGTTTCACTACCGATAGCATATAAGCATTGCAAAATGCAAATCCGTTGAGTCAACCATGTTTGAACTTGAACTAATGATGTGTAAATATACCTTGTAAAAGTACGATTGGCGGCCCTAGAGGCTCTTTGTTTGCACAACACCTTGCACCTAAGCCTTCCTTACGACGTCTCTTGTTAAGTTCAAAGCTTTTTCGGGCTGACTCTCAGCCAACATTTAACGTTCACGGATGTGCTTTTGCATTGATTCGTACGACGGACCCCATGAATACAATGGGCAACGACTTGGATCGAACCCGTGCATATATCTTGCTAAAATTTTGGATTTACAATTAGATGCGCACGGGTTATTATAGTATATATATATATATTATATATATATAGATATATATATATATATATATATATATATATAATATACATATATTTGTTTCTTGTTGACAAGATGCTGGAAATAAATACCTTACTTGAGTGGAGTTTTTCTTGAGGGACGAGTGTGCCTTAATGCCCGTGTAAACTGCTAAAAATAATTGACTAATTACAGCAGAAACTCCACATTTAGCAATCGCATTTTCTATCCATACGTGATGTTTTTAAACCATTTAGTTTTAAAAATAATGACATACAGTATACGTACAGCGATTACATTGTTTACGCGTTAAACAGCCGTTCAGGACAACGCTATTGTCCTAACGCTTGAACACATTATATATATATATATATATATATATATATATATATATATATATATATATATATATATATATTTAATGTGTTCAAGAGATGTTTGTGACTTGTATGTAGGAAAACACTTAATGACCTGCGTGCTCCGACTCTTTGACTTTTTTTTTTATCATAGGCAAGCAGCAGTTTTAACACAAGTGACGGGCCGTGCTGTTCTGTTTCGCGCATTTAGAGAGAACCCTTCGCCTTTGGAAATTTACGAAACTTCCAAAACCAGGGTACCGATTACTAATTACATTAAAATTGTAACTTAAATATATACGAGTGTGTGAGAGTGTTGCCAAAAGCTTCGGTGATTAGTCCATAAGTCTCGATCGCCGCGAGTGCCGCGGTTCATAGAAAGCCGACCAGACATGATCAAAATCGTCGAGCCCGGTGGCGTGGTGGCATGCGTCTGCGCCTCGCGACCGGAGGAGACACATAGGTGCGCTGGTTCGAGCCCCACCGTTGCACATTTGTATTTATGGGGGGTCCGTCTAGGAAGAAATTCGAAAAGCAGTCCCATGGACGTTAAATCTTGGCGAGCGTCAGCCCAGAAAGGATTTTTTAGACCTGACCAAAATCAGGCTGCATTTAACTGTTTGTTCTTCGGCTAAGGACCACGAATTCGCGCATGGTTTGATAGCCGCCGAGGAGTATTATGGTTAAATTGTAAGAAAATTGCATAAGACAATGCCAAAGAAAAGCCCGGCTTTGTAAAAATAACCTCTGGATTCTGCATCACAACAAAACACCGGCTCATATTGCGATTTTAACACCGAGTTAAAAATAAAATTGTGCTTCCGAAAAATGTTGTGCTTCAAAATTATTTTATTGCCCTGTAACCTCTTGCTGTTTCCAAAAAAAAATTAAACATAAATCAAGGGTCAAAGATTTATCCTGCATGACATCAGAGAACATTCGTACAATGAATGTGCTCAAATAAAAAACTCGGAAAAATCGGAAACTGTATTTTGATAATATGTCGACGACCGGAAGAAAATATAGCACATATGTGTCATTGTCGGTAGCAACCACTTTTAAGAAGACTGTTGGAATGTCGCGACTGAATTAAAACTCGAGGAGTTTGACATAGTAGAAAGACTTTATATAACGTTTGTTTGCACAGTAATAATTCTAGTGACGAGTCCACTAAATTCTAAATTTAGTACAAAATGTTTCTCATAAGACGAGCACTTAATTGACCCCAGGACATCATCTTTGTTCACGAGTGACAGATCAACGCACGAAGTTTTTGGTTTTTAAAGCCGCACAGCCGCCTAGCCTGGCCTGGCCTTTGCACTGATCCTGTGGCTACGATACAAATAGTGGATTTTGCTCAGAGGCGCCCAAGCTCGCGGGTTTAATCTCGACAGCCTCTCCCCGGCGTCCCTAACTCACAAACCTGCTGCCGAGCTGCAAGATAGTCAAGATCTATTAAACGAAAACCGACAACGACGAGTTCACTGTGCGCTTACGCACGTCGTTGAACGCCGTGAGGTCGGATCAAAGGAAGTATTCTTCGCACGCTGTTCGGTCTCCGAACCTTTTTTTTGAGCGAGACCCAGCCTGACTCCCTGGGTGAGTCTTGGTGCTCTACGTAAAGTATCATTAAGGCGCTGCGGGACACCTTGCCTCAGGTCCAAGACGCCTTTCTCTCTCTCTCTATCCACTTTCTCTGTTGACTGTGTTTTTTTTTCGTTCTTTGTCGAAGCGTGATTACTTTGGCCTGAACAACAAGCTTAGAAAAAACAGCTGGCAAAACGGTTGCAGCAAACCGGCAGGCAGAGGTTGGAATACAATACGAAATGCTGCCGTCGCCCTTGTATGGTTGGTTATTGTTTTTGCGTTCTTTTACTAGAAAGTAATTAAAATTCTACAGTTAATTGCTATTACTATTATTACTGACAGACATGACTGTTGCTACTCCTATGTAATAATGTACTGCCGGCAAACTACCAGAGAAGAGCTTCGTAGCAGCAGAACTTGACCAGAATTGCGCCACCTTATTAAACCTGCAGTGCCAGCGAGCGAGCCGCCCTGGCGCAAAGTCGTGAACTTCGCCGACTTAACGAACCTGGCGGCCAACGTCCAACGAATTGATTGTCGTCCCAGCCAGCTAGAACCGATGGATGATACAAATAAATATCTGCATACGCAAATGCTTTGTTGTTGTTCGATCGAGTCGTCTTCAAAATGTACACGTGCGGTGACAGACAACTCTCACACAGTCGACGGGGCAGAGGAAGCCGAGCTGCACAGCACAATACAGTGGAAGAGCGGTGTATTCGTTTTCCATTAGAGACTTCATTAGAGCCATTGTTGCCGCATATAGCTGGCTGTCTGCTTGAGTGGCATATAGGCCAAAGTCGAGCGCAGACATCATCGAAATCAATGCTTCGTCTCACTTCACCATCCACAATCAGAGGTGATCTCTGAGCTCGTATAGACGCTCACCCACAGACACACAAAATCCAAGTGACGAGCTTAAGCATAAGCGAAAAGGTTCCTGATACACATCGAGCCCGGTGGTGGCCTGGTGGGGTCTAAGCATTGCATGCGCCTCGCGACCGAAGGAGACACTGGAGGTGCACGGGTTTGAGCCCCACCGTTTGACATTTGTATTTGTGGGGTTTGTCTCATGATGCAACGGAAAACTAGTAGTCCCGTAGACGTTAAATGTGGTTGAGGGTAAGCCCGAAGAAAGTGGATTTGTGAAACACGCACGCCACCGTACAACACTGAGCGACGCTGCACTGCAATGAGCTGCCATAATAGAGCGTACGGAGCATTAGCTGCGAAGAACTTTTTCAGCTCACAGGAGGGCAAAAGCATCACGAGTACCGAACTGGTAGTTCAGACGCATTATCTCTCGTATAAGGCATCTGTTCCCATTTTCCCTTTAATTATGTGGCGTGTGATATATATATATAATATATATATATATGGATGTGGGTGAGTATGTATGGTTAGCATTGATCCTGACGCACGGCTGCCTACCATTTGATACAGCACACTTCGTGAACAGTATAATCTGATAGCAATGACGATGATGACCAAATGTTTCCGTGTGTCCTTTTGAGTCTGTTCGGGTCCCTTTTAATCGATTTCTCATTTGAATCTGTGTCTCCCTGAAGAATTCTCTCCCCCCCCTCCCCCACACTCATCCCTTTCTTTTTTTCTTCTTCCTTTTTACTCTCTCTCTCTCTATCTCAATTCTGCTGCTGTATCCTAACTTTTCCACCTTCCGTGTTTCCACTCATATTCACAAAAAAACAACAATAGCAACTACCCCGCAGCAATGATGAAGTAGTGATGTCGGCAAAGTCGCCGATGAAGTCAACGAATCAAAACGTGCGTTAAATTAGCCGTGCATACACCGTCTCGTGACGTTAACGATCTCGCTGCCTGCACGGTACATCCGGTTACTCGTTGTTAGAAAACTCAACACAGTCACCCAATGCTGCTTAGGCAGTATTGTGACCGCATATATATCGACGTTATCGTCGTGAGGTCATTCGGAGTCAATGAATAGGTTGTAGTAGTAACAGTAGTAGGTAAAAATAGTCGAGCCCGGTGGCGTGTGGTGGTGGCATGCGTCGCGCCTCGCGACCGGAGGGGAGACACATAGCAGGTTCGGCAGCAGCGTCGCCGTTGCACCGATTTGTACTTATAGGGGTAGTTCGTCTATAAAGCAATGCGAAAAGCAGTCTCATGGACGTCACATTTGGCTGAGAGTCCAGCCCCAAAGAAGAGGCAAAAGTAGTCGTAGTAGTAGTAGTACTATCAGATTAAAGTATCGGCACGTATCCTCGCTGTTGACGCTTGTTTTACCTGGCAGTGGATTCCGCGTGCGCTCCGACCCCGTAACCACATCCGTGGCCGGCCAGTGACCATAACTGCGGTTTAGTGTGGGGGGGGGGGGTTAGAGCATCTTACCCCCCAATAGGCACACACACACATACACAGAGTACACATGCAGCGGACTAGCCGGACGCAGCCTTGCTGTGTCCTCCGTATGCTGCGCGTATTTCCATGGTCATAATCACTCAAAACGGCGAAACAAGAAGGGAGAACGCGAAAAGGAACGGAACGGAATTAATTGAAAACAAGGAACAAAGCAAAGAAGGAAAGAAAACAAGAAACGACAAAGACAAACAAACCAACCAGCAGTCGTATTCTGCATACACACTCTGTAGGTA
>QVRM01000095.1:0-41423 GCA_003439945.1 Dermanyssus gallinae
TGCTGTGGTGATGGTTGTTGTTGTAGTTGTTGTTGCTCTCACCATCATTGAATTGTCAGCAGATCCACGTGTGGATCAGCGGTAGGACGATCAGCTAAGAATGTGTTCGACTACGTCGAGGCAAGCTCACTTACCCTCGAACATATTTGCTTGCTCGCAGCTAACGTACACCCATACACGCTATAAAGACGCCCGGCCAGCCGAAGCCCGAACGAAACCAGCTGTTGATGGTGTCGTCACCGTGTATCCTCTTGGCAGAGGCTGGGACGCCGGGACACATCCATATTTGCACACACGCATACTGCCAAATTGCTTCAATTCCGCCCCAGGGGTTGTCGCACATGCATTATTGCATCGTAGGTATGTGGGTATGTATGCGACAGGAGTAGTTGGTGGGGATCATCGTCACGTACGATCGAGAGGTCCGACCCCAGAGAAACTGTCTTGCCGCCACCTTTGAACCACTGTTCAGCTTAAAGCGACCATAGTGGTCCATCACATACGCAACTAGCTCAACAACGATAAGGTCGATTGTACGATCAAGGCAACATCAAAACAACGGCCGCAACAACAACAAAGTAAACGACAACAACAACTTATATTGCTACTACCAATATACTACTACGGATTGGAGCCGCAGTTTCAGATATAGCTAAGCTAAATAATGATTAATTCCGTAACGGCAACACGATGTAACGTAGGCCCCACTATGGCATACCAGTTAGAAATCATTGAAATATTACTAGCTAAGTAAGGCCTCATATCAGCCGATAAGTGCACCACAACATGGTGAGTTAGTATAATAAAAAATGCGTTTCTACATCCAGCTGAAGCTTCTCAATCTCAGCCCCTTGTGTGCTTCCTGGATTTGACTGGTAATGTACTAGCTAAGGCCATTAACCTATCTGTATGTTTAAACAGGTCCGACCGTGATCGCATTTGTATCTTATGATCTAGAAAATGCAAAACTAAAGGTTTTGGGCAGTAATAATAAATTAAAGTACAGTCATGTATTTAGTAGATATACACATACAGTAAGATTGACTGTTAAATATGCAAACGCGGTGAGAGATTGAGAGAGAGTCGCCCCTCCTCGGTGTATGTATTATTTCAATTCCTTCATTAAGACGGTATGTTTTAACAAACTATCACCTCGACGCACACGTCGCATGCGATGCAAACCTCCTCGTAGTGATATTGCTATTCAACCTCGGACCTAAAACCTAGAACCTCGGTAAAATGCAGTTTCCTCCAATGAAAATTTTCCATTAGAAATACAATGTCCACATAACTAAATATTCGTCCTAGTACTAGCTCCAAAGCCCCAGGTCAACCCGCGAAATTCCACAGCAATATTTTACAAACACTATTAGCGCCCTGCAGTTCCCACAGCGGTTAAAAGTCTCATTGCAAATCCGCTACACCTTGTCCATCGGTAATCTATTGCTAAACACTAGTCTGATATGGCGGAGCTTTCATCCACCGTCGAACACGCACACCAGTCAGCCGGGGAAAGCATTTAAGAGAAATGTCATCACTATTCCCCTTGACGCCTGCACAGAAGATGGAATCTGCCCTAAGTCTCCAAAACGCACTCCAAAAGTTCTTCCGACATTCCAACCACGCATCTGCATGCACTGCCGATGTTAATCGGCTGGAATCCTCCACTCGGAGGGCCATGACAGTAACACGATGTTTTCAGAGTGTAAGCTCACCCATATCTAAATTTGCCGTTTGTAGTAGCAGCTTCGCTTGCTTTCTACGGGCGCGCTGTGTTTCACTTCTTTCTTCGGTTGCCTGCTCAGGGGACCTCACAGCCTGCCTCTTAGCCCTGGACTCTGCCATCCTTTTCCGGGCTGTCTTCAAGCTTCCGTTTTGTGTGACAGTGGCCTGCCATACCTGAATTAGGACGCTGCCATACCTGAATGAGGACGCTGCCATACCTGAATGAAGACGCCGCTATTATCACGCCTCATTGCTACTCGTTACTGTTGTTCAGCTGCGGTGGCACTGCCATTTAACTGGCGACTTCGACAAAAGCTCCTTTGCTCGTGTCGCGCTAAATATTCCTGGTGATAAAGAATCCCTCATATACAGGTATTCCTAGGCTCAAACAAAGAATTTCGCTAGAGGAACAAACTCTCATCTTGATATTTAAGGTGAACACGGCGACTGCTAATACATGCGACGTTTGTAATCGTGTCTAAATGCACCCATTGTCATCTCGTTTTCGTTATTGGAGAGGATTTTCTCCGGAGAAATGCAACAGCAGGACAATCGTATCCCATGGATACAACTAGCAAAGCCAATATATTTTTATTATTATTTTAATATATTGTAATCGATATTTAGATTTTAATCGATATGCGCCTAACCGTTCATGGTTGCCATGGCGCCGCCCCGTTTAAACAGTGCGTTAGCCGCCCAAACCACTGCCGCTGTACGCTAATTGCACCTGCGAAGAAGATAGCCTATGACCCTGATGTCTAGGATAGCTGATTTAAACTTATTACAGCAGCCTCCAGGATATGGTACTTTTTTATATTTATATTATTACGCATTCTATATATATATATATATATATATATATATATATATATATATATATATATATATAAAGATCACAGAGAGTTGTATTTACTTGAGCAAAAACGTCATGTTTGTTTTTTAATTTTTTTAGTTCGTACATAAGTATTTCGACTCATAAAACAACTAAATCCTTTAATATATTCAACGTTAGTTAGTTTTTTACTCTAACACGCAATCACTTTATGAACCACCCAACAAATAAGCTCGGCTTCGAAAAGCTATTGACAATACCCACGCGGAATCAAAATGCGCTTTTAATGTCGTCCGTTGCAACTAGAATCCAATCTGCGGGCTCGTGCTACAAGCCAGTTTTCGGAGCTATTTCCTCTAGGCAGGCATTTCATACAGCCGCTGGCTTTTGTCTGTATAGGTCGAACTATTATTTTTTTTTCATGTCTACGCATTTGCATATAGGAATGCATACGTAGCCTATCTACTGCACCAATCATTAATTTACTGTAGTTCCATACTTACTTAGTAATAGCCGACAGTGTACCTGATTTTAGCGAATGAAACCCTACTGAAAGAGCTGACTTTTTTGGCGCAAACAAGTCGTTGGTTCGACTGTCCGCTTGATTCGGAGAACTCACAGAGCCAATAATCGAACGCGTTCATTACGGCTCTCATAGACGCACAGCATTAAAGCCTTACCGTGCGCTGCAAGGCACGTTGCGACGCGGCCGTCACAATTTTGTAGTCATAACTTCTTTTTGAATTAGAGATCTGATTTGAAATAGAGAGAGAGAAATTTTTTTTTTCTAACTATAAGACTGCATAGATTAAAGACACTATACATAGATGTTTCAGCGCATGTCAATGATTTCCTGTCACCTTCCCTATGTGGAAGCCCAGCTCGTCCAGGTCGCCGTGTAGCTGCCACTGACGGCTCACTGTAGAGACAGAGAACGCAGTGGAACGTTGCAATGAGGCGAACGGCAGAAGAACTGACTAAACAGCAATGGCAGGCGCGGAAAAGTTGTTGTGGCAAGCAGGAGTCCACCGCTTCTGCGCTGCTTTCATTGGTTCGTCTCTCTGTGTGAGGTTCTTGGACCCTTTTTATGTTCAAACTTTGCGCAATCACTCCAACGAGAGAACAACAACGGCGATGGCGGTGATGATAATGGTCGTCAAGGCAGCGTTGACGCGCGAACCCCTCGTACCCCATCTAGGGGACCGGCTAGACGGACTGACAACTCCAGCGGAAAGCTGGCATGGCCGGAAATAGCTTCTGCGGTTAGCTAACACAAGGCTTCGTTCGACGTGCGCGCGCTTCCGGTTTTGGTTTCGATCGACCGTAAATTTACGTTTAAGCAAGTTGTTTTTCGTTTACGGACGCGGCTCCAACCCCCGCACACCTATGTCTAGACCGACCCTCCACCGAAGGGACGACCGAGCAAGCGTTTAATAACAGCCGCCGAATAGTGAGTGTCGTCCACATACAGGCAGGGCCATTGTCTAGCTTTAAAAAATTCAACCTCGTCACAATTGAACCAGCTGGATAAGTGTTAGCTGCGCACTATGACCTAGCGTTAAGCGTTGTCTTTTACATTCTGTACGATATTTAATGAATATATAGAGTTTAACATATTATTTTTAGACGCGTACCTTACCGTATATATATATATATATAAATATATAGATATATGTTTTTTTTTGTAGAACAAGTACATACAGTTACGCACTATTGCTACGAGTCTTTATTCTAAGCAGTGCGGCACTCGACCTCAACGCTGCCAGGGCCTTGTTCTTCAACTTTTAGGAGGATGTCACCTCTCTTGTTAGTAATAACCATTCCCATTTCCACCCCGGTCTACGCTGTGTTGGCAAGTGGGCGCATCGTTTCGATCATGTTTTTTTATGATGGGTCTGCAGCAGGTCTGATACTAACAGAACTAGAACTGTATTCCTTCTGCTTTCTCCGCAAAGTTCTGTTGACGTCGTGTTAGGGCGGCACCGTGAGACCAGCGGCCCTGTACATAGCCAGAGGTCAATTATAGCTTCGAGTGTTGCCGTTTCGGCCATCTGTTTCTTGAATTGTTTCGTCTTGACCGTTTCAATATGTTCATTTCTTAGCTTTTTCTGGCAGGCTTTGCCTCGAGAGTATACCGCAAGTACCGTGGGGTGCTCTGTGGGGGCCGTGTAAATTTCTAAGCGGCTGGTCCCTGTATCTTTAAGGCGAGAGACGCAGTATTTTTCTTTCATTTCTCAGCCACTTTTCTAAGGTCTTGAATATTGCTAAGTACTCGTCGATCTGCTTTTGGACAAATGCTGGCTCCGTTCCATTTTCCTTCTTTATTTATCCCGTTTTCATACTGCGTTATCTAAGCGGATGATGGCTATTTTAATGTCACCTGGGTAGTTTTGTGCTATTTCTTGAGAGCTTTGATGTGTCCTGTAACTGCCTCTAGATCCTCTAGGGCTTGATTTTCCTTGTTTGGAGTCGGCTACTTCTTCTTGGAGGACTTCCTCGTGGTCTTGGTGGTGCGGGCCCGGCCATCCTCTACCTCCTTGGAGCCTTTGGAATCGTCGCCACCACCTCGGCGGCCTCAATTTTGGCAGCCTTTACCTTTTGTCCCCGATCTAGACAGGCGAGTAATCGTTTTCTAGAGTTTCTTAGATTTCCAGGGCTTAGTAAGTGTACCTTAGTGTAGCCGCCGATTCAAATATCAGGATATCATGGGGAGGGGGGAGAAAATTCCACTCAGAGGGTAGTAAACTTTCTGCACATGATCCAAGGGGCACTTTAGCGCACTATTGGAAAGACAACTAATCTACTTTTTTTCGGTAAGAGAGAACACTGTAAGCTTTCTTTGCCCAGGAGTTTGAAACATAGCCAAATGTCAACGCACTATATATATATATATATATATATATGTCAACGCACAAAATACAATTAAAAACATTTTTTACGGAGGTTGTTTTTAATTCTAGACTGTCCTCCGTCCCCTACGGGCTTGGAACTTAACCTAAGGTATATCTGCAATGCACCGAGGGCTGGGCATGTTAAGATATCTAGGGTTTCCCCAACAGTCCTTGTGGCAGCATGGCCGCTGACTCTCAGTGGTATGGTTTGTCATCTATTCTCTAGCATCGCTCAAAGAAAATTCGATCAGCAACAGGGATCGAACCGGCGACACCCCACCGCCATATATATATATATATATATATATATATATATATGTGTGTGTGTCAACGCAATATATACATATGGTGTTCAAAACGTATCGCGACTTTTGTGTTTTTTCAAAAATTATTCATTTATTCATGAATATCTATTTTGTCCCCTTCAAAGTAATCCCCATGAGATATTATACACTTGTGCCAACGGTTTTTCCAATCTTCGAAGCACTTCAAAAAACCATTTTTTTTTAATCTTGTTCAGCTCCTCCTTCGATGCCGTCTTTATCTCGTCAAGCGTAGCGTAACGTCGTCCTTTCATGGGCCTCTTCAGTTTAGGGAACAAGAAAAAGTCACAGGGGGCCAGATCTGGGGAATACGGTGGCTGCGGCATCATTAGTGTGTTGTTTTTGGCGAAAAACTCGCGCACAAGCAACGATGTGTGAGCAGGGGCGTTATCGTGGTGCAAAAGCCAATTTTTGCTCTTCCACAAATCCGGGCGTTTCTGGCGGATTGCTTCGCGCAAATTGCGCATAACTTGCAGGTAATATTCCTTATTGGCCGTTCTACCCTGTGGCAAGAACTCATGATGCACCACGCCCCTGCAATCGAAGAAAAGTGTCAGCAAAACTTTCACATTCGACCGAACTTGGCGCGCTTTTTTCGGTCTTGGTTCGTGCGGCAGCTTCCATTGAGATGATTGAGCTTTGGTTTCCACGTCATAACCATAAACCCACGATTCGTCACCAGTTATGACCCTCTGGAGCAAATTTGGGTCGTCGCGGACAGAGTCCAACATCTCATTAGCAATGTTCATGCGATGCTGTTTTTGGTCGCAATTGAGCAATTTTGGTACGAATTTCGCGGCGACCCGTCTTATGCCCAAATCATTGATAAAAATCGAATGGCACGAGCCAATCGATATGTTTAGGTCCTCAGCAACTTCTCTAACGGTGATTCGACGATTGGCCAATACCATTTTCTCCACTTCATTAATTTTTTCGTCTGTTGTTGAAGTGCTCGGGCGTCCGGCACGCTCTTCGTCGTTCACATCTTCTCGGCCTTCTGAGAACATTTTGTACCACCGACAAACGTTGCTTCGGTCCAAGGTAGCTTCTCCGTATGCCACAGTCAACATTCGGAATGCATCCGCGCACTTAATTTCGTTTTTCACACAAAATTTGATACAGGTTCTTTGATCCATTTTTTTTGAATAGGTAAAAATCGAAGACGATCCAAAACACGTGCAAGCAAAGCAGCTGTCAACAATTAAGTGAACATTCAAAATGGCCGAGCTTGTCGGCATAAGTGAGAGACATGAGTACCAACAAAACGCCACAAAAAAATCGAAATTTGAATATACGTAACCCGCGAAAATTCAAAAGTTGCGATAACGATTGAACACACCTCGTATATATATATATATATATATATATATATAATATTTCCTTTTTGAGCTTAAAGCTTTCCACAATTAGTCCAGTAGTGTTTCAATATTCTGCATATCTTAAAAAAGAAAACGAACGCCCCAAGGCGAAAACTGATATCGGCATTTTTTGGAATCGGCATTTGTAGTCTCCGTGGTACCCCAATTTGCCCCACAGCAAACACGTGTTTATAAGGTGAGTTTAATACCAATTGTGCTCATAGGTTGCCAAAAGACATGTTTTTCATAAAGGTATTTGATAACAAAAGTCTTTTCACTCAAGACAGCCCCCGCTTAACAATGTGTGACTATAAAATCTGGATAAGTAGACCGTTTTCTATTAAAAATATGAAGTTGTTAAGGATCTTTCGAATAGCTTTACTTACCTAACCTAATATTCCCAATTAATTTTTTTAGGTTCTTTAATTGTACATGGATTTTCGACGCCGGCTCGATTCGGCTACGGCAGAAAAGGGAGTACCTTGCCCGTAGGCAATAAATCAATTTTCAAATCAGCGTTTCTGTGTTGAATTTCAACCGATTTACTCTGTAGCAGAAACTGCCGTGTCTTCCTATCGCCGGTTGCCGCAGCGTCTCTGGATCTCAGTTTTGCCAGAAAGCTCCTTGTGATTTTTCCCGTTGGGACTAATGTCTCGAAAGCGATTGGATGAACGATAGAGTTTTGCTCCAGTTCACGATATTTGGCCAACTTGCAGTGCTGTCTGAGATACACAGCTGTCGCTCGCAAACAAACCATGTTAACAATTCCGCAGCAAAAATTCTGCGGGTGAATCGTTTCTGATGTTGTTGTTGTTGAATGTAGCCATTCCATCAATCTGCGGGAGCCATGACCAAGCTTGTCCTCGTGACAGCCCAGCGGGGAGTGAGAAATTTAAGCCCATATTCATGATTAGGATGATGGCAGCGGGTGTCGGGCCGGTACTGTCCTCTGTGGTGTGTGTTTGTGTGGGTGGGTGTCGGGAGTCAAGATTGTGTAACTGCCGGGGGTGATCATTGCGCTGTTGGAGATTGTGGAGGACGTGGTGCGGTGGTGGTTGTGATGATGATGATTTAAAGATGATGCTGGTGTTGAGAGTGTCGATGATACTGATGGCGATGGCGATGGTGGTGGTAGTGGTGATGTTGATGATGATGATGATGGCGTCGAGGACAGACAATGCGGATGTTAAACCCCAACATAACCAGAGGAAGCGCGTGGTGCCAATCTAGCTGGCTGCGGAATATATATATATATATATATATAAAGAGAGAGAGAGAGAGGGGGATGAGGCCTTAGCTATTCGTCGACCGCATTTAGCGCCCCCTCCCAATAAAACGAGCAACCAGCCAAAGACAACAGCAGCACCGAGTCATCTTCGACGGTTGCCCCTTCGTCTCCTTGGTCGCCGCGCGTTGCCCCACTAACGGCGGAAGTACGTGGGAAGAGACATGTATAGGAATGAGGGGTGCGTGGTTTGCGACAACGTCGGCGGCAGCAGCAGCAACAGTCGGCGGTGATGGTGGTAACATCCCCAACAGCAGTAGCAGCAATCGCGGCAGATATGTCAGACCTACGGGACCGGCAGCACAGCGGCGACCTGCGGAAGCGGACGAGGTCGGCGTTTCGGGGGTGCTGAGGCAATTGCGTGCGCACCGAACCCAGGCCGAACAGCCAGCCAGCAAGTTACTGAGCGGATATTGTGTCACCGGTCGTGGCGGTGAGGGCGGCAGCATCTCAGTGGCGTCAAGAAGAGATTGATGCACCACTAGGCTACGAGACACCGAGAGAGACACGAGAAGAAGGAGAGCGTACAGATGGTCAGACAAACGGGTGGACGGACGGACGCGCAGACAGACAGACAGACAGACAGACAGACAGACAGGCACGGTCGCCCGGTTGCATTAGTTGGCCCACGGAGCCAAAATTTCAGGTAAAAGAACACAAGAACTACGACAATAAGAACAACAACGACAACAACAACGACGAAGAGAAGCAGGATAAGCAGAAGACATGCCAAGCAATTACCGCGACAACACCTGTCGCAAGGAAGAGGAAACCAGAGAGAGAGAAATAGGGCGAATCGGGGGGAAGAGGGCGTACATGGGACAGAAAAACTGACTGAGGGTGAAATAGAGAGGCGGGGGTGCGGTAGATAATACTGACATGAGGCTGGCGCGCCAGTTACGAATGCAAGGCAAGCGAGGCCGGAACTGCCACCCGCCTCTTGTCACAGCTGAGAGATAGAGAGAAAGAGAGACACACACATAGACAGACAGCTTTTGTAGCAAGACAAATAGATCCACAAATGATGTTTACTGTGGCTTAGAGCTCAGTGAGCGAACGAGCGAACGCGCGAGGAGGATATGGCAAACAAGCGACATGCAAAGTCAGCAACCACTTTTGCAGATGACTGACTCTCCGGCAAGCTAGCTGCTTTGTCGGTTAGTTGTTCTGACGGTGGGTCCGCGCGAGAGACTCAGGTGCGAGGAGGCTTCGGATTTCAAGTCAAAAATGTTACTCATATCAACAAGCAAGCGAACAAAAGAATGGATGACGCGACGCCAACGGGGCCAGAGCTACGATCAAGCGAAGCATAATGCACGCCTTCTGCCAACTCGCTCTAATGATCTGTTCCGAAATCTAAAAGGGCAGAATCAATCAATTCTTTCTTGTTACCTTTGTCCTTCTACATCTTACATGAATAAATATCAGCAGGGCTATTTAGAATAACCATGAATGTTTAGTTTATAAAGGGTGTAAGTGTTATCTAGCTCTGGGCTTGAATAATTGATCTATGACTTCACAGTGACGAAAAGCGTTCGCTTGCATAACAATATATCAGCTTATATATATATATATATATATATATTATATATATATATATATATATATATATATATATATATATATATATATATATAGCATTGAAATGTCTAAAATAGAACACAAGTTCCATCTTGATTTCACCATGAGTTCATCAAATACATGTAGTTCGTTGTGACAGCACTATGGTAGAGATGAGTCTATCACGTCGCGCCACTGTACGCGTGCAATTATACTTAGGAAAATTACTTCCCGGCCCTTTGTTAAAATAATATTTACCGAGAGAGAGAAAGAGGATAAGATGCTATGAATGTTCTTCATTGCACCACACGGCAGAAAGCAATACCAACAACAGCGCTGTATGCGTACAGGGTCTTTTGGATTTGGGTTATCTGTTGATCTGCGATGCAGCACTTCTTGGAAAAGGTTGAGTGAACTGAAAGTACAGGAAGGAGCTGCAAGTACAGTTACAGCTACATGGCGATCACCAGCCTACGTAACGTAGTGAACTTCCCGAAATGTGGTCCCCGAATGGTGGTCGTTTAAACCCGCTCTGCCCTTCTACGGGTCGGCCGGCCAGGTGTTCTGTTATGCTGGTTACGTGCTGGCTCTTCATAGGCCGTGTTCGTCTGTTTTCGGGAAGTTTCGGCTCGTTGTTCGTGAGACGGGCTTCAACGTAGAATCAACAATGTCCTATGGCCCTTACGTGCTGCCCAGCTTTTAGCTCGGGCATGACCTTGTCCGCCACCTGGGAGCTGTTCGTTTCGTGGTCACCACGAATTCGAACTTAGCACCACATCACCACCACTACCAACGACTTGCTTCACGAACCGCTGAGCGGGTGGGCAAGAAGCGAGGCATCTGGTAAATTCCGACCCTGTACGCGTCCCGCGTTCAGGCGGCGGACGAGAACGGTCGAGAAAAAGGTCGACTACGGCGTTGAAGTCTATTAGAGACTCAAACGCACTGATATGGAGGACCGATGGCCCGCCCAAAAAGCCAATTCCTTGTAGCCGCAAAGTAAAGTGCACACAGCGGAAACTTGTTGACCTTCTTCGGTGCTCCTTCCAAATAGGCCACAGGGGACGACGACGCCGATGCCGAGATAAAGAGACGACTGGAGAAGTCCGGCCCGCTGAAAGAGTAGAAGAAAGAATTCGCCTCGACTCATCTGCCCGAGGGGCTCAAACGACGGTCAGTCTATATCGATTTGACAAAGAAATTCTGTTTACAACAGCCAGCCCTCCACGCTGCAGCGACGCACGAACGAGTTGTGTGGTATCATGAAAAGGAATGATACTCGAAACAAAGTATCTAGTGAGGTCACAATTTTTTAAGTAGGAACGCACTGGGGACTAAACTGGTCTCCAAAAATTACCCTGGGCAGACTTATCACTTTTATTACAGCTGTTTTGTTGCCGTTGTTGTGTTTCTGATTTCTCATCTGTAAATGAAGTGCAAGTGTTAGGGAGAACGATTTGACAAATGAAATTACGTTTACAACAGCAACAGCAGCGATGCACAAACGAGTTGTGTGGCATTATGAAAAAAATAATCATCGAACACGACACGAAACAAGATGTCTAGTAGGGACGCAATTTAAGAATAGAAACGCACTAAAGTAATATCAAACCTAGTTAAACGTATTGCTGTTATTTCAGTAGTTGTTGCTATGCACGCATAAACATAAGTAAAGAACAAAACACATTTCCGAGAGCTCACTTCCGTATGTAAACTATGTAAATTTAGTAGCAGTTAATTAAATTAATGATTGTGGATCATTAAACGTAAGCTTTTTTAATAATGTTGGCTACAATGCGTTTTAAATAAAAACCTGGCGTCGCGGTTTGTTCCAGTCAAATATTATTACTGTTAACGCAATGTTGAGTATATATATATATATATATATATATACACGCGACTACTATACGACCTCTGTCAACAAGTTACAGTAGTAACAGTAGCGTGCTATGTAAGGAATGTGGGGCCCAATGCGTCTGATGCCTAGAAGTTGAGAAAAGTTGCAGCACGTTGAGCTCGGCGCTAAGCGGCTTGGTGGCTTAGCAGTATCGCCATCGCGAGGCTAGACTTTACTCACCACGACCAGAAGTAGCTGTAACTCAGCAGAAACGACAGCCGTCGTTTCTGCTCTGAGTTACAGCGATGATACGGACGGCAGAAGTAAACGCCGCACATAAACGTGCAAAAGTTTTGAAGCTTTTCTGCTTTGTCAACAGACGGATAACGTCATCCGCTAGACATGCGAAAAAAAAATCGGAACGGGGCTCCGGGCCAACGACAGACTTAGGCCAGGGCCGGTGCCAGGTAAGCTCTCCAGCAGCCACGGGTTGTTGACCCTATTCAAAATGAGTTTAGGGGGATCAGTAAAACGGCCCGAGACCAAAAACGACGGCCACTTGCGGTCCTTAGTGAGAAAGAAGGAACTCGCCCAAATCTCTTCTTTTCGTCAGATCGATACGTTTGAGCATCGTGGAGCTGTAGCTAAAGCAACTGCATCACAATGAATGGACCACACACCAAGACATGGACAAATGAACGTCGAATATACTATCTGTTAGGCAACATCTTTGTACAACAATAGTTACGACATACTGGCACTAATACTCTTCACATATGTCGGACTTATTGAAACTTTTCTCGAAATGTGTTCTGTATCGAAGCTGTGTTTGTGCGTCTTGACTAGACGCACAGCATATTCCAAAGCCAGAGCTTTAGAAAATCGCAGAACTTGTTAAAATAAGCATTGATTTTAATGGATTGGGAAAATTTGTTTTAATTAAAGTGACAGCAAAATTACAAAAAGGTGTTATGCCGACGTGGTTAACTAGACGCCACTTTTAAAAAAATGTGCGATTTTAGAAAAACATATCTGCTTAAAAAGAAACTCAACGAACTGCTGTCGGAAAAAAGTATACTTCGTTAAAAATTCACCTGACTTTGGCGAGCCGAATTGATATACTCATAATCGAGAAAATTTGCAAAATCAGATACTCTGTAATGTCCCCGCTTTGGGTCTTTACGTTCAGCAATTAAAAAAATAGTTAATCAAAAATTGAACACAGGTGAATTAGGATGTGAAAGCATGCAAACAGCTAAAAACTTGTCTTGTCAAGTGTATTGGTCATGTTTTGAAAAGCGAGAAATTGTTCATACGATTTGCTCGCCAAAGCAACGGCCGTTTATTACACAGCTTTTGTAACTATCGTTCTCGTACGCGTTTAAACGTGTTAGGCATTTTCCAATCGGTTTTTTTTCTAACGGCGAATTCTCTGGCAACCTGATGGCAACAGATCATGAAATGAGTCAATTGGGTTTTGTACCTCAGACTCCTTGGATGGCCCTAAGAAGAAAAGTCGAGACTTGACAAAGCGGGCAATCACGACCAGAGAAAGGACTACCTTGCTCATTATGTCAAAGCCAACATTCACGGAGAAGCGATCCTTGTCGATAAGCGCGCGGTTTATATGCGGGTTTTTCTTATCGGTCAATGAGAACTGTGTGCATGGAATGCGCTCTCTTGCGTAAACGAAACTTTATCTTAAAAAAGTGTATGCACAAAAAACTGGACCGCACATTTTTTCTAGCTAGCTAGCAAAATGACAAAAATAACCTCGTAGTGAATTCGCAAAAGTCGAGACCCTGTAGTGCCTTACTTTTGAGCTTTAACGTTGAAGAACTTAAAAATATGCTAATATGTAAATACAACATAAACTTTTAGGCAAATACGTATTTTTTGGGCATGCATTTCGTACTAAGGTGATAGTGGTTTGACTTGTGGTTACGGAACAATTAAAGTTTAGCAAACGAAATTGGACTGCATGTGTCGGTGGGCCGGTTTTTTAACTGAGTTTGGGCTCTGAAGCCTACTGAGTAATAACAACGTGTTCACTATAGCTGTTGACTTTTGCAGAAAGAAACTAAAACCCGGGCGGAGTTTTCTGTATGCATGCGCTTCATGGATGATGCCTTGTGTTCACAGAAGGGCTTGTTAATGCGTATAAGTCGTATTTGTGAGCCAACGAAAGTCCGCATAAAACTCGCGTGAACTCGCACGCACCAGGATCGTAAAATGCGGATGTTAGGCCTGGCATAGTATGCAACTATTCCGTGAATAATTAATCTGGCATTGTGAATGATTGCTTATAGGCAGGCTCCTGTTTATATTCACTTACCGAGACGCGAAATAGAGAAGTATACCATCTCTTTGGAAAAGACCTTGCCAGACCTACTGTTCGACGCCGCAAATATATTTGTCGCTGTGAGCTATTACTGTAATGGTTACTTTTTAAGTTTTTAATCGTAAGTCCTTACAAAGTAAAGGTAATTTTCATCGACTTTCCTTATTACGACTATATGCATTCTGCTGTCAAATATGAGTGGACGTTGTTGGACGACTTTTATATGAAGCAGCGTATTGTTCTTTACACCAATGTTTGCATCAAATACACCATTTTCCTGTAATTCCGCACCTTGAAAAGCAATACGATCTCATCGACATAACTCCTATTTGTGTTATTATTTATGTTTAATAATAACATAAACGATTTTGTACATACTATATTTGAGTGATATCTGTATATATATGGTGCTCCTAAATTAAATGTCAATTCTTTGTGGGTTCATGAAAAGCTTGGCACAGTAAGCAATCGTGTCAATGGAAGAGGATCCGGCGGAAATGTTTTATTAACCTATTATTAAATAAAGATGATTGATTGATATATATGCAGATGTTTATAATTATATTAAATCATTTTTAAGAACGCCAACTTAGAACAAGTTAGCGCACTATCTTTAAGTATTTTTAGACATCACGATATATTTATGTGTGTTTTGTATCTTTTCAGCTTCTGGAATTCAAATAGGACAATTTCTTTCATCAACAATTTACATCTACGACGCTTAGAACACTTTATAAATATAGTATACGATTAGAAAGAGCCGTTTTCTAGAACTTAACGTGCGTAAGCGGCATGCACTCGGAATGAGTCTTCGAGGTCCTTCATTTTAGTCCAATGCTCAATTTACGGAATTGTGAAGCTACTCAGAAACACACTGCTGCCGCTTTCATTACGGAACTTATCCCTGCCTCGCATTAAATTAAGAGCTGCAAATTATCACCATTATTGCTCGGATACTCTATAAATCTGGTAGCTTTACATTGCTAATTGAAATATATATATATATATATATATATATATATATATATATATATATGTATAATATCTTATGTTGTTCTTTTTTATTTTTCTATGTTACCTATAAACAAAACCTAAAATTGCAGAAACCAGGAATTTTACTCAATAACACGGTAGAATATCCTCCCAATTTCCAATCAGACCCTGCTAGCAACCAATAAACTCAATTGCCCATAACGAAATCTATCATTTAAACTGTGCTCTTAGATCACTCCAAAGTTGCGCATTAGCTTTTCCGCTAGTGGTGCACCTTATCAAATTAAGCTTAACATTGCAACCGAAAGAAATTGACCGTTTGACACTAGTCAAGATGAAGAATCGTCCCCTCCACCCGGATAGAATGGCGTCCCTGGTAATAGTTACTGCTATGCTGTGATGTTTGGCCTAGCCAAGCCAAGCCCTTCGTCCAGTTCACACAGCCTAATAGACGGCGCGATAGGTACATAGGAAACACTCGTTGTCACGTGATTTTAACAGGACCCCCGATGTCTGCCAACAGCTCCGTAGTAGCATACGCAGCTGCTTATGGAAGTCCAATGATACTTGACTGTTGCCCAGAGACTTAGTGCGTTCGCCTTGTTTTCTGCAACGTCCGAAGCGGCGGTGAACGACCGACCAGCTACCCACTCAGCCAGATGTAGCTAGGCTCTGTAAAATGATTTAAAACATTCAAGCTATGTTTGCTTTGTTATTCCCACACATTTGTGCTCTCGTTCGCCGTCGATTCCTCTCCGGCTGCTTCCGGCTGTTAGACACTTGCAAATGCAACGACATACACATTGCAAGCAGCCGCAAATATCGACCGCAGATGTCAGAGTTCCCACCGATCGTCATGCCAGCCAGACAGCAGCAGTAGCAGTAGCAACAGCAGCAGCAGCAACAATTTCACCAGCTTGCAAGCTTGCATTCAGAGCTCGGCGCCGGCGGATGTTCGGCGTATGCGCGTTTACTCTATGCCTGCCCGTCTGCTCGCTGGCTCGACAAACTCGAGAGGCGTACGGAACGGCTCGTTAACGGAGCCGTTCCGCAAGCGACCAACAAACAAAGGATGCTAAGTAATAAATCTTGGTTGTTTCGAGACCCACATTCGTCGGGCCTCGGTACATCATCGGACGCGGAAGCCGGAGATACCTTGGCTGGTAATCTTTGTAGATCGGGTAGGAAAACTAACAACTAAACAAACAGACATATATCTCAACGATCTTTTTCGTGTAGAGGCAGACAGAGAGCAATAGAAGGCATGCCTAGGTTAGGCCGGCGGTCTATTGTCTTGTTGGTGAAATGCTGTCATCGCCATCATCATCATCATCGCCATCGCGGCCGCCGTCACCATGTGCTCTAACCCGCTTCTCGGGCTTCGGGCTTCTCGGAAAGAAACCCTACATTTCATGGCCGCAGAGAAGACGGTGGTTGTAGATGGGAGCCGATATTTTCAAATCTTGAAATCGACGTGAATCGGTTTAAACAGACAATAATACTAGCAGTTTCGCCGAAAACAATCGAACGCTACTCTTGCCGGTGAGAAGGCCGAGGCTTACGAGGAATTGTCTTCCATTAAGCATTCACACTCACTCGCCCTCTCTGCTATAGTTCTTTATTTTTGCTTAGAATTCCCACTCGTGGGCGTCTCTTATCTAAATGATTACAATGTGCTATAAATACTAAACTGTCTAGCATACATTATTCTAACAAATTTAAATTAAAATTTAGGATTGTTTAGAGCGAGTGGTATGGAACAATTGTGCTGTGTGTGCAAGTTTCACAGCCTAATTCGAAAATGACTAAACACGTAATCACATAGCATTTTAGGTGCCAATAGCAAACGACGTGAATCCTCGAAAAGCTGCCATTGTGTCATGTGATCTATTATATTGGCCAGAATTCTCATAGTTCATAATAAATTGTACCGTCTTTTGATATTGTACGTTGTACCGGCATTCCAACAACAAAGAACTGTTTGCTATCTCGTTATCATCATTCTGAAACACTAGGGGTCAAACAAAGAGGAGATAGCGCGCTCGTATCGAAAGAGTGCGGCCGATATCGATACTAAAAGACTTCGCATCTAGCATTCCGGACGATTTTTTCCTGCTCGAAGCGCGACGCCTGTAAAAAGCAAGTGTGTGATCATTAAAAATGATCAAACTCCTCCTACTTAAACAAATAAGAAATGGGGACACTCTTATTGTCGTGCATTTGTTAAATCAGAATAAACGGCATGTTTATTAACGCTAAGCTGTTTGCCCCGCCTACATGCTTACCTTGATTTTGCTTAGTTAATCGACCATCTCTAAAACTGCGGTTATCACCCCGTCAGGTATTAAGATCGCAGGCGATTTGTGGAAACGTCTTTGTCTGCTTTGTGACATTTTTGTGAAGTCGAGTGTCAAGTGTTTATTTTTACTGTCTGATACTATTGTTGTCCACATTACGGATTTCGTTAGCTTGCATAGGTTAGGACCAAGTCAACATCGATTCTAGCATGGCTGCGGCTCTGCCCCGCTATATTTCAACCAAGAACCGCTAAAAAAGGAAATATCCTGGTACACTATAAGTCGCTCAGACACTTTGTGAAGCAATTGAACAGCCAGTGTCTCGGACGCTAAAGGAACAAAGTTGTGCGGACGATAGAGTTCAGAGTGCTTGAACTTGAATTTGTTTTGTTCGGCAATAGTTCGTCATCTTTACGTCAACAAAATTGATCGTTGCTAAATTGTTAGTTCTCCAATCGAATTCATTCGACCGCCCAAGAACTACAATAACAGATTGGCAAGGCGCTTGACCGCGAGCCTTAGAATGTATTGTGATTTAGTGCCTATCGATGCGTTTTCCAGCGAATTATAGTTATTTAAGGCGTACGTGCAATCCATGACAGAGGAATGTAGTCTCGTGATTACCTGTGTAGGGTGTGATTGCTTATTTTAATGTTTAGCGTTTGATTTAAACATACTTCATATATATATATATATATATATATATATATATGTGTCATCTAAACCCAATTTGGCCATATTTAAGTGGTTGTAGATTTCGTTAAGATAAGCGTGGATTACAATCAAATAGAAAGAGAAAATATTTTATTTAAGAGTGATAGTGTTATTTATACTTTATGTTATCACGATTTAACTGGCCGGAACTACGTTGGCTGCTAAATTAGAATTGTGTCTCATAAATATGCCCTTTTCTGTAAACGAGGCCTCATTCTCGAAGTTTCAAGTGGAAAGAACTCAGCCTGTGTTTCTTTCTTTTTCAAAAACATTTTAAATGCGAAATTCGTATTCATATACCCAAACAGGGTGCATTTTAAATAAATAAAATTTGCTTTAACTTGCTGAAACTAATATATATATATATATATATATATATTTTTTTTTTTTTAATTTTATTTTTTTCTTTTTTGTATTGTTCGCTGTTGATTTCTCCTGAAGAAAGATTTCAGGTAAGTTCCCAGAACTTGTTTTTTCCACAGATTGACCTTGTTTAATTCACACCAAGGGGGTACAATGCACACAATTCTCATTGGCGGGCCAACCAGGGTCACTTCGCCGTAAATGTTTAGACTGGCATAATTAACAACTACCTTGTTGTGTTTCATAGACTCTGGAAGGTTAAGTGAAAGAACGTACCACACATTTCTAAGCAGGGCATAACTAAAACTTCTAGTAGATGGTTTAGAAGGTATCCACTCCGGAATGTTGTTTTTCTTTGATGTGCCTATTCATGCGCTTTATTTATCAATTCATCGTGAATCGATGAATAAAGCGCACAAGCAAACATTATTTCCTAGCTTTATTCATCAGTTCATATTACAATCTTGTGTTAGTGAACGTGTTATTTTTCAGCCTAGAACAACCCGTCTGTACCATTCGGTTAGCAATCCCAGAGTTGAGATCGCTTTGACCCGGTGGACGTCAATGGAAAGTCTCAGGCGCAAGAATTGTGCGGCGATCTTGTCCCCAGTAGGTATCTTCAAACGTTCGCTTATTTAAGTAAATTGTTTCTTAGTCAGAGGAGGCCACTTGGCTACTAGCGAGTTATGCGCTTTTGTCAGTTCAGCGTATTTGTTTATCCTGTTGTTTTCTGCTAGAGTCATGGCCTGCCAGCACTTAGTGAACCAAAACCGAGAAAGTAAGTCGGTTACGGTGGCGTCCCATATAGATTGCGGCCTCGTTCAAAGGTGATAAGAATCCCCTTATCGACATATGTGAAGGTGAACCAGCGGCGTACTAAGTCGGAGCACAACACATATTCTTGTAGTGGCATCATTCATTAAGGTTCTATTGGTGCACTGAGTAAAGCGTATTGCCAATCGATTGCATGATTTGCAGAGAATGCCCTAGTAGAGTCATTGTCAGCTTGATCAGTAAGTAAACGAACATGATCGCCTAGCTGAGAAGACCATTTATTCTGAGGAGCGATGTCTTTGAGTAAAGTTTCAACAACCTCACACAAGCTGCTCGTGACTTGCGATCTCGCATTGTGATGAAGTCGAGCTGACCGGGTTGATCAAGGAGCTCGCCTCTCTGGCAAAAATCTGCCGTTTAGCTGTATCGTCCAGTTCGATGTTGAACAGTTTGGTTAATGTGTACCTGAGTTAGAGCATCTCAGCAAGGCAAAAACTACTATAGGATCCTATCAGGGGAAAGCGCTCTGAAGCGGTACTCAGTTAAGCCTACTCACTTTGCTGCCATCCCTAAACAAGACAATATCCCCCTCCCCCTATAACAAAATCTCCATATGTATGGCCGAACAGGGTGGACCCCCTGGGTATACCATATCCACTGGCTTTAATGTCTCTTAACTACTTATTTCAGACCATTATACACGCGGTCTGTCGAACAATCACAATTTTCCCCAATTTTTGCTTTATTATTATGACTATAAAAAATGTTTAATAGGCGTTTTGTATATAATATTACTGTGGCAAATTAGTAGATTATTACAGCTATGCTCTTATTGATAGACACCCGCTACGCCAAACTACCAAATATCCCTAAGCGCCGCTTAAATGATATTTATGAAAAAAAATGCCCAGCAGGAACATCTTCCGAGCACGACTATATGCGTTTAGCACAATTTACACTTAACTTGCAAGCACATAGCGCTTTTAACGCGTAAACTGCCACCGTGTAAGCTTGACTGACTCTAAAACGCCTGCATCTTCTGAAGAAGTTATCTCAAACTAGTGTGCAGTTTTCACGTTTGCTATCAACGAAGTTCGTCTAAAACATTTGTGTTTCTCTTCCTAAGACAGTGTCTTGGAGCTTCAACGGCTTCGTTTTACCAAATGAAATGACAAATAACCGTCGTTGTTCACGTCTCGTGACCGGATCGTGCCATAACCCTCTGTCACGTTTACTGTTGCCGCCAAGAAGGAAATTGTACACGTGTTTATCAGCGCCGGGACGCCCGTTGCGATCGGGAATGGCCACCATTCAGAAGCGGAACCTAGTCATGTTTCAAGGAGATGGGCGCCTTTGTAGCTTTCTATTTGCTCCGCAGCGATTTATTCTCTTCGAATTTGTTTCCGACATACAAAACGAGCTATGTGTCAATCGACCATTTTGCCTTGTCTTCCTAGGGAAACAAAGTTTAAAGAAGGCGTTAGTGTTTTATTGGCTTACCGGCTAAATATCTCGCTTCACCCACTACGCAACGTTTGTGCAATGATATTTACTACAAGCGTGTTAGCAAACGTGAGGACTCATACTTAACATGGCAATTGCATGCCGCGTGCAATCATATGCTTCAAACACTGCAATTAATTATATATTGAAATTTTACTAGAAACTACAAATGCAATGAACGTGCCTTAACGTTATTTATATTATTTTTTTATATTTAATATATAACGCCTATTATCCAACCCACTGTTTGACATGTCATCAGTACTATTTCAGCTACAGCTCGATGCGAACCAGTTCCACACACACCACGCAGATACGCATCGTTACAAACCACTATGTGGATACGCATTGTTACGTAATTTACTGGCAATATTTTCTTACAAGTTCTGCTTGACATTTAGGGCGCATATTGACGTAAACATGATCACACAGCAGGACAGTATACTTCAGCAACAGCAAGGCGGGCAAGACGTGTTAGTAGTAGGCAGAATAGATAGGTGCGAATAGTGAGCACATCAAGATTTATCTACTTCTTGAGCTGTAGTAGTATTGCTTGGCATTCAACGTGGAGTTCTAACTATGATGCCGATTTAAAGCCTGCAAACGACGACTACATGCACCGCGGTAGTATATATTAGATATTTATTAACATGTGTTGTGTAAATGGTAGTTGTGTTTCACACATATATGTACAGTGTTCTATCGATATCGACCGTTCTGCTAAATTCACCATCGACAGACCCGTCGGGCACCGCGGCATGATCTAAATTATCCATCCTGTGGTTTATGAAAGCTCTCTTTGTTGCACCGTACGTGACAAAATCCGCAGTACGTGAGTTGACGTCAAGTATAGCCTTTGCTTTGCTTGCCGCCACTTAGTGACCCCACTGCCGCTGCCCCATATGTCCCTCGATCAATATCGCTTACCTGTTTTCTTCAGTTTTGCATGCATATGCATTAAAAGCATTCGCCCTTTCTAGGTTCCACTTAACGTGTAGACTCTCCGTCAATAACTAACTACCTTTAGGGATACAATTTTTGCGTGTATTTAGTAGCTCGAAAACCCGCGTTGAAACGAGAAACCTAACTCCGTCTACTAAACGTAACTCGTCCACTCCTAGTTTATTCTTGATTAGTGAGATATAGATTAGCGTTCAAAAAAAGGCGACTACTATCTGTACTAAGCAAGTTCATAAGCAGCTTGTAACATTTTCCCTGCATTGAAACAAACATCTGGATTTTAACACCGAACTTAATGCAGGTCCCCTTTTTTGACCCGTTAAAAATGGCCGAATCTCGTTTTTTCACTCCTTTAAACCAATCAGTAAAATCCCGTACGGATTCACAGATTGTCGAAACTGGAATATGACCTGTGTGTAGCTGATAAATGGCGTTTTTCGGCAAAATAAACCAAACGACCTTGATGGTTTCAATCTGGCGACAAAACTCAAACAAAGTAGTGGATATGCTTTCCGATCCCTCCTGTATATATACAGGTAGTTCAATAAGTTCTTAGAATGAGCCTTTTAGAATTCGAATTGTGGCGCGCTTCCGCCGCTATTAGGAACTGCAACTTTTCGACTGCTAGCACTCAAAATATTATGGTGATTGGCCGTTGCGATTTCGTTTGATAGCTTTTCCCGTGCAACGTATGGGTGTGATTTTTAAAAATGAAGAAAAATGAGTTTCGAGTGGTTATCAAGCATTTTTATTTCAAAGGTTGGAATGCGACCCAAGTAAAAATTGGGTTGGACGAGACGTACGGTGACTCTGCGCCATGTTTTGCCACTGTTTCCAACTGGATTAATGTGTTAAAAAGAGGTCGCAGGAGCACCGAGAATGAACTACGTCCAGGAGGCCAAAAACGGCAACTGATGAGGAAAACATAGAGAAAGTGCGAAACATCGTTGGCACAGATAAGCGAATGAACATTAAGGAGATAGCGGAGGCATTAGGAATTAGTTTAGGTAGTGTGGATTTTATCCTATACGAAAACTTGACGATGAAAGAGCTCAGAGAAAAATGGCTGCCGCATTTGCTCAACCAAGGCCAAAAAAACGCGCCTGTTTTCGCTTCACAGCGAAATTTGGCCAAGATGTCGAACAATCCGTCGGATTTTTGGCGCAGATTCATGACCGTCGATGAAAGCTGGGTCCATCATTACACTCCCGAGACCCAAGAAGCATCTTGCCAATGGTGTGCACCTGATGAAGGACCTCCGAAGAGGGTGCGGACAACGGCATTGACCGGAAAGGTGATGGCTACAGTTTTTTAAGACCAACGTAGAATAATGCTGGTCGACTACCTTGAGAGCGGTAAAACGATCACAGAAGAATATTATGCAAGACTGTTGGACTGCCTTTAGCAAGAACTCATCGTGAAACGGCCCGCTTTGCAGAAGAAGGTTGTCCTGTTTCACCAGGACAATGCTCCTGCACACAAGTCCCGACAAGCATCGGCAAAACTGGCCCAACTGAGGTTCGAACTTATTGAACAACCTTCCTATTCTCCAGACCTGGACCCCTCTGATTATTTCCTCTTCGAAGATTTGAAGAATAGTCTCGGTGGAAAGCGTTTTTCCAGCAATGAAGAGGTTAAGGCTGCTGTCAATGCCTATTTTCAGTCTAAAGACGCGGAATTCTACTTAAGAGGTATAAAAGCTCTGAAATCTTGGTGGGAAAAGTGTATTGAGCATCTCGGGGAGTATATCGAATAAGATAAATTTAAAAACATGATTTGGAAAATTCTTGGTTTTCATTCTAAGAACTTATTGAACTACCTGCATAAAGACCTCGGCGATCGATCTCCCTTGCCTGATTTTTTTTATTGATCCTCTCCTTGAAACCACCACTGGCAGAATTAGGCTATATATATATATATATATATATATATATATTAGGTAAGCCAAAAAGTTCCTCGGCTTTTTTACCCGATTTTAAAGAGCCTTATTTATGCAGACAACAGTATTTTTATTCAATGATATATTGATCGTTTTGTTCGATAACCTTCGCCCATCGCCTTGGTAGATCCATGATTCCTTTCTCCCAGAACGTCTTGTCCTTCTCGTCGAAATACTGAGTGAGGTGATTTTTTATAGCCTCCAAAGGTTCAAATGTTGTGCCATCAAGGGAGTTCTGGAGAGACCTGAACAAGTCATAATCAGATGGTGCGAGGTCGGGACTATAAGCTGGGTGCGGCAGCACATTCCAGTCAAACTCCGCCAATTTTTGCCGGGTGGCCAAACTTTTGTGTGGTGTCGCCTTATCATGTTGAAAAGTCACGCCCCACCTGTTTGACAATTCCGGGCGCTTCGTTGCTACTGCAGCCTTCAAATCTTCGAGTTGTCTGCAGTAGACGACGGAGTTGATCGTCTGACCCATTGGAAGCAGCTCAAAATACACGACGCCCTTAGAGTCCCACCAGCAGTACAGCATAACCTTCTTCTGATGAATTTCGGGTTTAGGGATAGCTGCGGCCATTCGAGTTCTTCCGGAGGAGTGCGTGACAGGTATCGACTCGCCCTTCAAGCTGCCTATCATTGAGGTCGTGTGGTAGCCAGATATTCCGCTTGCACGAGAAACCTGCATCATGGAGGCGATTCCAAACGGTTCCGTGGGAGACTCCCGTTACATCTTCAATTTCTTTTATGGTCAAAACTGGGTTCGAAGTAACCAGGCTTATGACTTCGTCGGTCCCCACAACATTGGGTCGTCCTGACCTCGGTTCATCTTCGAGATTGAAGTTTCCAGCTTTGAAACGGGCGAATCGCTTTTCGACTGTGGATTTGTGTACTGCGTTTTCGCCGTAGACTGCACATATCCTCCGGGTTGTTTGCGCTGCACTTATGCCTTCACGGTAGGAGAACAACATAATGTGTCGAAAATGCGTATTTTTGTCCTCCATTGCAAACAGCTGCCAATTCCGCAAACGAAACGGTATAGTTGGAACCGGTATACCGTCGCGCCGCCACGGTCTGCTCCTGAATGTAAACACCCAGCCGCACTCTCAGGCGGCCCTGCTGCAGAGCGCGGGAATTTCAAAAATGTGGTCCCAGAAAGCCGACGAACTTTTTGACTTACCTAATAGATATATATATATATATATATACAAATGTATACCTATACAACTAAATAAATAATGTTTATATATGTACATATACAAATTTGAACTTGCCCGAATTAAGCTTGTAGTCTTGCCAGGCATCAGAATAGTCGATTAAGAGTAGGTCCCAGAGTGATCCTTATGTATGCGACCAATACGCATTGATCGGTCGGAGACTTTCTCTCAATTGAGCATTAAGTGCCTGGTATGACGACAAGCTTACTCAAATAGACAAACAAAACCTGTAGTCGTGCCAGGCACTTAGTCATCGAATATCAAAGAAGGACCCCCACCGATATGTGCGTATGTATGTAGGGCCAATACGCATTAATCGCGTAACCCAGCCAGGCTGGCCGACCAACGAATGTGCACAATAGGCAGAGCAGAATATTTAAACGCTTCCGTGCTATGGGCTGACCTCGACGAGAAAACCAACGACAATAAATCCATTCGAGAGACACCGACCGGACAATAAATCCAGACATATACAAGACCCTATCGTACGTAGGTCACTTCGATCAGCCGCAGTGATTATGGTAGTGAGCCATCGCTACACTAGCGTTGCTGTAAGCCTTCTTCTCTCAGACCGCAGCAATTAAAATGTGTCTACAAACCTTGCGGTGTCTCTACCCTAGGGGCCAAGAGGCCGCGACTCGAATTTGATTCCCACAAAACACACAACTAATCCAAGCCGACCTCCGTTAAGGTGTTCTAAGTGTTTGTGTCACAGCTAAGCCAAATGTATGCCAACCCTTCCATAAATCAGTTTAAACGATATTTTACCTAAGAAAACGATTTTTTTTCTGTGTCTGTTTGACGCACCTGCTCATTTACCATGCATATAACTAGAATGAGTTGTTTATTTTTAGGTTAATACCTCGAACCCACTAATTGCCCAAGGAGCCGTCGCTGCTGCCTTGAATATGTCATTTGACAAAAAGCAATGCTGCTTAGGTAGTTTAAAAACGTATACTCAAGTTTAGTCTAAGCGCTTATAATTACCACGGTCAACGACATGAGGGGCAAACTTCACGGCGTTTACGGCTTTTTCCAACTCAGAAGTAGTCCATCAAAATGAACATCAGTAATTTTTGGTATGCTAAATTAGCTATCTGCTTCTAGCAGCGTTATTTAATTGCATATGCTTTCCGTGACCAACGTACAGAAAACAGAAATGGTAAAATCACACAAGCAAGGCCTATCGTCTTCGACTCAACGGGCAGTTTCCTTTCTAATATGTTATCCGCTTTATGGCATCACTCTGCAAACGCCAGGACCCTTCATAAAAAAAATGGAACGATTCGTAAGGCCTTAGTATCGGCGACAACAGTGAAAAGCGCGTAGAATCTTTACCCTGGGCATAGTGTACCTCCTGTTTAGAAATTGAATTGCATTGGCGTGTGCTTACGGCGTTAAGGTTCGTTTAGCAACTTAGACGGCAGCACAAATTGCTCGAAATATTGGCATAATTCGAATAATATTTCGATTCACTTCATCCTATTTCATTAGACGATGAGATAAAAAAAATCTAACCAGTTTTTTTTCGTTATAATAGAATAACAATATGCTTGAAAGTGGCCGCTTACAAAAATAAACAAATAATACAAAAATCATTTGTACGTTTCTCATGATGCACACACATATGATCATGTGTTTCTTAATAGTGCCGTTCGGCGCTCAAGATATACTGCCTAGCATACTAAATGTTCCTAAGAGATAACCATGCTGAGGTGTTGTGCCTCTTATTCGAGTATTAGGCCAATGAATGGCATTTAATAACTTGCACTACTGTCGAGAGATGTGTATTATGATACCACCACATACGTATAATGCTATTAAAATGACAAGTGCCTTGCTACACAATACGACACACCCAGACACACCCAATCTCATCGCGCCCGCGGAAAATGGTAGCGATTGTGTGCTCAATTTTTGTCCGTCTCTTTGGTAGCTTTTCAACAATAGCTATCTATGCTTGTCAAAGCTTTCCAGTTTGGGCCGGCTATTCTGGTCCGTTCGCCAACCACAAAGGGACTGCCGGGGCTTCAACTTCAACTGTAATTTATTCTTCCATCGTCCAGCTAGCGGGCCAACATGTACAAATGTCATCTCTCGGCTCCCTTCTCCCTCTCTCCCTTCGTTCGCCTAGTCGGATGGTCCGCCAGAATGACGATAGACAACAAAAGCCGGTTTTTGGCGGCAATCCAAGGCAATCCTCGATTGCCTAACACAATTATCTGGCGGTAGGTTGATAACAATCGAGTAGATTGGTACACCTGACCTGGGGGAGGAATATTCGATGAGGAGCAGCGACTTCACAATCGGGCGGGACGACGAACCGGCACGTCACAACCTCCATATACGTGCACAGCGAGAGGAAGTGAGAGAGAAAGAGAGAAATGCACAGAGAGGTAGAGAGAGGTAAATACAGAGAGGAGAGGGAGAAAGAGAGAAATCATCAAGGCCGGCGGTACGACCGTTTAGCGCGAGAGCAGCGAGGCATTCGGGTTTAGGGTCGACAAATTGCGATAACCGGCGTCGTTGTTGATATAGCCGCGCGGTAGACTACGACCTACACGGACGGCTGGGTCGTTCATGACGTTGACATCTACGCTGTAAAGCCACCACGACTACACCAACGACAGCGCAACGATCCCGCCGCGCATTGATACCCGGAAGCAAGCCCGGGACAATCGAAGGTGACGCTCCCAACTAGCAAATGATCGGAAATTGACGACGAGAATAGGTAGGCAGACTAAAAGGTCATTTAGAGCAATTTGGTCGCGGCCGCGTCGCGGCTGCCTTGCAGCGAGATAGAAACAGTCGTCGGAGACCGGCGACACAGTTGAGTCGCTCAATCAATTGCATGTCGTCATTTGTCGTTTGCGTGCGGATCGCATTACGACACACCTACGTAGGTTTCGGCGTAAGTGTGCCACACGTGCCAAGAACGTATGATGTCGCGCGACGACGCGATCAAGGCACAGTGGTCTGTAGTGTGCAGAGAAGCTCAGGATGCCCGTAACTTAATTGAGATCAACAACAGCATCTACCCGGTGGTGAAATTGGCACATACTATCGCGGCCTGCCTCTCGGCATTAGGACAAGCTGACAGTGTGTATTGTTTTTAAGCTAAATATCGTAATTGTAACGTTTGCTTATACAAATGCTAATAAATAAATCATTGCAAGCATGCCAACTATGGTAGACAGAGCACGTGCGTTTCTTAAATATAAGAAACTTTTTGCAGTTGTTGGAGGTTTGCACCGGATGGATTCCGAGTGATGTTATAACTCTATTTGGTTTTCTGAAAACGTTTATTGCAAGCTGCGTATGAGGCACTGCGTGTGAAGAACCAGGTTTCAACCTCAACGAGATCTATAAAAAAAATAGAATGCTACGTAGGGACTCTAGAAGTAAGTGAATATGCGGAAATACGCATTTTGACGATCTTGGTACTACGATAGACTTCCTGAAAGCTAAGTGTCAACGTATGACATGATTATCAGGCAGCATTACCTCAAACAGAAACTAGCAGGCCGTCTTCGTTTCTTTCCTGACAATCAAAAAAATTAAGTATTTACCTTAATTCGAAAATCAAACCGTTGAAACAATCGCTGTCTTGCTCAGATTCAAAAGATGTCACTGTTGTGGAAGAAACCAAATCGTTAATCTATGTGCACTAATTTACTTGCAAGCGATTAAGGCTTCAAATCCAAGCGGTGATGAGAGTAAATTGAGGTTACATTGAATGAAAATAAGTATTTTAATAATGTCCCTACAGGCGCGTGACGACTATATTATTCAAACATTTCCTTCAATTTTCACTAAGAAAATTTATATATATATATATATATATATTTTGTAGTTGGAGGATGCTTCGCTAGTTTGCGCAGCCAAAAGCAAATAGCCAGATTAAGGAAAGTCATGAAGATCAATATGTTGTTATTTCTTACGTTAACGCTTTTCGAGCAAAAACGTAAAATGTTCCATTGCGACCAAAAATTCTGTCAAAAAGACTACTCTCAGGCAATTGCAAATTTAATGCATCAATTTCGTACGGAAGTAATGGTGCTGCGTTACGTAGCTGCCAAGTAACTAAGCTTTTTCGACAGTCATAGTTGTTATATTTTTAATATTAAAAAGCTTAAAAAAAGCTTTCACTTTCAGAACCGTAATTTTTTTCCAAGGCGTTTCCGCCCCCTCCTTCCATTAGGAAAAATTATTCTCTTGCCGAGTTCTACCAAACCTCAAAATATGTACCTAACTTTCTCATACACCCTATGCAAGTGTGCATGCCTTCGCTTTCAATATGACTGTCGAAAAAGCTTAGTTACTTGGCTACGTAACGCAGCACCGTCACTTTGGTACGAAACTGGTGGGCATTAAATTTGCTATTGCTTGAGAGTAGTCCTTTGGACGAACATTTTTGGTCGTAATAGAAACATTATACGATTTTGCACGTAAAAGCGTTAACGTAAGGCATAACAACATAAATACTTTTTACGACTTTCCTCAATCTGGCGTTTCGCTTTTCGCTACGCAAGCTAGCGAAGCCTCCTTCATTGTGCAGAATTTTCTACCGAACATGCCGGCATGATCGGTTCCTTCATGCGTTGACTGGTCTTAAATAGAAACGTAGATTTTGCACAACTAGGTAGGAGAAAAAAGGCAGAATAACTGCTTTCATAAATGTCATCCTCTCTCCTAAACAAAACGTTTCCGCCCCCGCCTTCCATTAGGGAAAAATATTTTCTTGCCGAGTTATACTGAAACCTTAAAATAAGTACGTATTGTTATTAATGACTCTGTTGATCGGGAAATAAAACAAACGGAAATAAAATCCGGCTTAAGGTTATTAAATTTGGAGTGCGCAGTCGACCGCATGCCAAAAGGGAATAAGGGCTATTAGGATCGACAAGACCGATAATTAGTGAGTCGAAGAAGATCGAAAGCCACGCGGTACACATATCTCTACTTTGCGGTAAAACGACGCTGTTGCCCTAGCCTAGTTAATTCATTTGCTACTATAAGTGCATCATGTTGGGAGAATATATTATGTATATATATATATATATATATATATATAGTGTGTTGTGTGTATGTGTGTCAATGACAGAGACGAATATCTCTGTCTGAACAGGTGTACACTATTAACTGGATTTGGCCGAAGCAAAGAACAATAGGAACAACAATCATCATATATTAGGCATGTGCATGTATTGAGGAGATCTTCCGACGTATATACGACGTGGTACACATCGTCGTGGTCTTTACAATGGTCTAATCAAACCAGCGTACGCTTGCTTGAGTTGGGTGCAAGCTGGGACTGGCTCTCGGTGTCATTGTGTACAGGTATAGTTAAATTTTCCGAGCCGTCGCTGCCGATGCTCATTGTTTGCGCTCAATGAAGTGCTCAGTGAAGATATTGTTATTGTTATCTAGAGGTAGATCTATTTACGCAGGACACGAATGCGTGAAAGTGTCACGAGATGCTGCCGAACCAGCACAGTTCACTAGTAATCTACGGCGAAATCGTTAGTTACGGTCTTCGAGAGTTGTTGGCAAAGCATCGGTGTGTGTGTGTGTGTGCGTGCGTATTCGGAGTCCTAGCTACTTAAGAAGTAGCTCCACCGGCGGAGTCGGGGCTTAGTTCGACTATGACACATTCAAATTGGCTCTAACCAGCCAGTCATTGTGTGAATTTGCAACCCGTAACCTACTCACCCATCGTTCCGAGGCCAACTTGGACTTGCGATGGATGAGTTTGCGTGCATCTTCGGTGTCCCGTATCGTCTGGTCGTAGCTGGCTAACCCATACAAGTTCGAATATTTATTTATTCATCAGTTGTTCACAGTAGGGTGGTTCACCCGGTAGTTGCAGGTGGCTGGCGATCGTTTCGCGATATTCAGACGTCTTTCTTCATACTAAACAGAGTTACGGAGGGGAGGCAAGAGAGAAAAGGAACGAGAAGGTTAGAGAAATTGGGAATATATAAAGGTTTAGAAAAACACTACGTATATATATATATATATAGGCGGGAAAAAAATCCGTCTATTTTCAAGACGCCCGCAACGGGTTCCACATAGTGAGCGAAGAATACGAGTATAGTTTACAATGTGGAAAGCGTTAATAAGGATTGAATAAGTCTTATTTGAACTACCTCGTTTTACAACAAACGAACGTTCGCCCAGTACTGCAGGTCTACTAGAGTGTACTGTAAGCGATCTTCTGCCGAAGCGCTTCTTTAAGCGTGCTGGGATTTTCCCTCGCCTCAGGCGACGCATTCTAGCTTCGAACGCCGCTTACTTTCAGTGCGATATAGCGTTTTTCTCCAAGTTTCTGCTATCTGTTGCAACAAGCGTAGCATTGTGCGAGTTTTATCATTTTCTTACGGAAATGCCTGGCCCTTGCTTTTCCTTTAGCGCAAACCGCTTTCCTGTTAACCCGACGACGGCGCTTGACGTCTATGACCGTTTCTTCTCGTGGCGCCTATTCGTTGAAGTGTGCAATGCAATGTAGTTCAAATTATTATCCCAGCTTTCATTTGACGACTTATACAAGTCGCAGTACTATCGTTGTGTATATATACAGGGGTTATCATAACCGTATTTACTCATTTAAAGGTTTAGCAGAACTCGGCAGAAAAATAATGTTTTCCAATGGATACAGGGGGCGGAAACGCCTTGCATAGGAGTGAAGCTGATATTTATAAAAATAGTTATTCTGCCTGTTTTTCTTCTGCATAGTTGTGCAAAAAGGTTTGCTGGAGGACCAATCAACGCATGAAGGAACCAATTATGTTTGTGTTGAAAGGAAAAATCGGCAAGATCTGAATGGCACCGACGCAAGCTAGGAAATACCAAATAGCCGGATTAAGAAGGGTCATATAAAGCCCATATGTTGTTATGTCCTACGTTGAAGCGTTTACAGTTTAGAACCGTAAAATTTTGCCATTACCACAATAAATACGCCAAAAGACTTTTTTCAGGCAATAGTGACTTTAATGCCTATTATTTTCGTACCAAATTGATAGTGTTGCGTTACATAATTGTTAACTAAGCCTTTTCGACAGCCATAGTTGTTATGTTTTACGTTGGAGCTTTCACGTTCCGAACTGTAATTTTTTTTACCAACACGTTTCTACCCCTCCTTTCATTAAGAAAAAAATGCTTGCCAAGTTAGCAAGCTTAGCAAGCTAGCAAACCTTAAAATATGTACCTAATGTTTTGATACACCCTTGCTGGAGCGGGCCAAAATGTTAGCAAATATGCATGCCTTCACTTTCGACATGGATGTCAAAAAAGCCTACTTACTCGGCAACTACGTAACGCAGCATGTCTTTTCTTAATCCGGCTATTTGCCAAGTTTGCCAAAAAAACAGAATAACTACTTTTAAGAATTTCATCCTCAATCCTTAACAAGACGTTTCCGCCCTTTCCTTCTATTGAGAGAAATTATTTTCGTGCCAAGTTCAACTAAACCTTAGAAAAAGTACACACGCTTATGATAGACCCGATATATATATATATATATATATATATATATATATATATATATATATATATGCACTTACATGCACTTAATCTGGACATCCCACCAAAAAAATCGTAATTAGTCCGCAACCACAGCTCGCATTGCCATAAGTTTGGTACCAAATGAGTGAGGTAATTATTTTGAGGTATTTGGCGTGAAGGTTAATAAAATAACTTCATTTTGGCGAATTCTCTTCTAAGCGACCATGTAGCATCTTCTGACCGGCCTTATGAATTCTTCGAATGTTCTCACGAACACGGCGGTGTGTTTAGCTTCTGTCTAGGAAACCTGGTTGTCTCGCAACAGCACATTCTATGCTCTTATGTCGGGCAAAAACACCAATGTCACAAATTGTAGTAATTTAACTCTCATTCCGAAACAGGGCCTCTTAGAGACCATGTTCCATTGGAAAAAATATTTGCCTTAACGAGCTCTACAATTCTATATATCGTTGATCAAATATTCCTGTAATACCCTGCATATATATATTTAATTGTATGTGTCTGTATCTTGTCTTGTATGTTTATGTCTCGTGTATGTGGTGTACGTTGCTATGACACCGATTCAAAGTAATAGGTTTGCTAGGAGATTGCAGTAGTAGCGCGTACAAATGTCGATGTGCAGGACGACTGCAGGACGGCGGCAGGGGGGATGGGCCGACACATAGAGACACACATGCATCTATCTATCTGTCTTCACACCGGACACCTACACACACACACATGTGAGGAGAGCCACCGAGATTCGTGGCGGCGACGACGACGACCTCAAGTGATATTTGAAAATGGTTTCGACGTCCTACCGCCCTGTCAGGGTAGGAATGCAATAAGCACTTCAGCAGCACGACGCTGACACCGTTTTCAGCCGTCGAAACGACGGCCCTCTGTGTCAGGCAGCCATTCTCCCGCACACTTCCAGCCGTCTGCTTGTCCCGGCAACACGTTGTCCCAGACACGCTGCGTACTCACTCTCACACAGCGTTCTCAGCAGCGAAGTCTTTACTTAGCCAAACATCACTGAATTAATAATGAAGTCTTAATAACATGCCCCATTAGAGGATAAATGGTTCTGGGACGGCCGAGCATATACCCTCCTTCCGGTCCGATCCGTTTACGTAGCCTGCAAGAATGCTTTGTGCAAATACTTCAACGCATGGACCTGTCTCGGACGGCGACAGAGAATTCTAATTGCAACTCAGAGCGTGAGGAGCGTTTACTTATAAAATCGTGCTATATATACATAGAAATATGCATGCATAGTATGATTACTATGGTATGCTGCTTGCTTATTGCCACTGCCTTTTCGAGCTTTGTTGGTAATGTGTCATGTAAAGCAGAAACCTATCAGTAAAAGATTGACACCAAGATAGCAGAAGTTGTCTACATGCTCAACAGACCCCGTACGATGGTAAATACGATTCAAATTTGCCGGACTTCTGCCGAACCTGAAGTTCACTGCTTTGTTTTTGACAGCGTTGACCAGGGTGCAATTATTCTTGCAGTACGATTCCAACCTACGCAATTCTGCCTCGAGGCTAGACTTAGTATGATGTTCATTAATAATCCCAAAAAGATAGCAACAGACTTATACTATCATTTTGGGGATAATCCCTTGTTTATATAATAGGGTCATGCTCTCTTACTCTATCGTCAGTAGTATTTGATTTACGCGATTCTTAAAAAATATTAATTATCTTTAACAGGACATCGATTGACCTCAATTTTTGCAGTACAGTGTAATTAGGGGCTGTATCAAGCGCCGCTCTGAAAGTGGACAAATCCAGCTTGTGGAGGCAACTTGTTCTTTAGGAGAGATACCCGTCAAGAAGTCTCCTGCAGGCTGTCAGTGCTGACCTGTTTTTTTGGAAGCTATGCTGTTCAGAAAGTGTTACCCAGCTCTAGAAAAGAGCTCTGTTGGCTAACGAAAAGCTTGTAATGCAGTATCTTTCAGTGATGACGCGCCACGGGAATAAACTTTAATGTGCAATCTCAGCCAGATCTTGATCATTTGAGCTCCCTGATGGCACTTTCGTGCATGATCGGAACACCATTGTATTTCAGTTATTGGGCCCAATAACGGTGGTGCTTACCCATTCTACTATAAACGGCGCGTTAACCACAAGCGCTAGCTTCCTCTCCTATTTAAGCCTAAAAGTTGTCGGTAAGGCTGTTTCCGATGGAAATAATCTAAAAACAAGTAGAACTCGGAATTGAGATATCAATGCTGCTGGGCCTATTGGACAGCTTTTCAATGCTGTCTGAATGTTTAAAAACGTTATATGGAGTAGCTACCGCTTAATCTATAAGCAGCCCTATTTGCCTTTCGACAAAAGCAATTCTCTCAGTATCTTACACAGTTACGCTATAGTATTGCATGTACGAGAATGAAAGTAGCGCATATTGCGCCTTAATTTTAATAACGCCACGGTTGTGCAAGAACTCATCGCACATTAAACGGTTAAATCAAATCATCACACATCCCGCTAGTGAACGTAGTTTGTTCACTTGCCGCGTTGATAATTTTTGTGAGCAGGAATGTGAGCTGTCCGCTAAGAGGTGCTCGAGGTTCCAGTGAATGACCCTATAGGAGGTGCTCGTACATAATGCCCTTGTGTATCTCTTGCAGGAACGCGGTCGGGGCTGTTTCTCGGAAGGGACTGACCCAACACATCCAGGCAAACTGGTACATGCTTTTCAGACTAGCCATCGTAGACCCTTGACATTTGGAAAACATGCTAATGAGTGTATAATCCCGCTCTACGCTACGTTATAATGAATGCCTGCTCCAGTCTGCAAAGGAAAGTCCGTAACAACGTATCTATGGGCATATATCCCTGTTGTTGTCTATTAAGTTTCTTTAAGCGATGCTTATTGAGGTTAGATAATAGACCATGGCGCTGCGAGTTACCGATTATGCTGCCACTAGGACTGTTGCGAATAATGGATCTCTCCATCCAAACATGTAACCCATACCCCTTTGAGTTTCGTACAACTCTTTCCCGGCCAGTGTGATAGTCGTTGATGGCCAGATGATTACGTTCTGAAGGAAGCAGTTCTGTTAAGTCTGCGGACCCTTACTTACCGCTACTATAAATACCTATAGTGGCTGCTGTGATAAGCACAAGGGCGACTACGGTAAACAGACTTCATTAGGAAGAGGAATGCGGTGGTAACCTACTCGGGGGCCCAGAAAGAAAAAGAGGTCTCCCGTGGATTTGCTACGAGAACGTGCTGATGCGGAACACTGATGGGCATAAAAGCTTTGGATGTTAAATGGTAAAAAAACACTCTGTTACTGATCTTCCACACATCCGCCAGCATATGTTTTAATAGCGTCGCAAGGATATTGTCGTGCAAGTTCACTACTGGTCTTGACATTCTTGGCAGTTATGCTGCTTTGCGAAATGAAAAAGGAGCAGGCGGATTTCTGCGTAGATAGATGTCTCATCGGCTCGTGGGTTCAACCAGCGCTCTTTTGGCATAGCGCACGGAGAACCTTCGCGCCTAGTGTTTTTGTCGGCATATTTCCAGCTAGCTTTTGGAGAGACAACCTTGTGTAATAAGCTAACTCTGGAACCAAGTAAAAATAAAACATTTTGCTCACATATCTCCGCAAAGCCTTCATTAGCCGGTCTGCATTCGGAGCGTCATACCGAAATTGATTTCACGGTTAGCTTTGCCTGCGGTACGCTTGCTTTGAACCGAGGAGAAACGTTAAAAATCTACATAGTAGAGTCTCTCTCGCAATTTAGGCTGAGGCAGTCGTTATGTCATGGGAAAAAGAGTTCAAGCGTGTCATCGTCATGCTCGGTAATTTTGCGGCATGTATACTTCATAACTTGTTCACATGTTAAGTCCTCTAGACATAAAGAGATTAGGCCATACCTATTAGGAATCTAATAGGTATTAATCTAGAGGTAGAGGTACCTTATACTGACCGTATAGATTCTTAATCGATGAGGCGCCAAACTGCAGTCTTTCGTTGACGCGCTGGTGTGCGCAAGATGGACCTCATCCATCAGCCCAGTGGCTGATGGGAGCTGTTCATTCGTTTCATTTTCAGGTGTTTCCGGTTGAGCTATGCGTTGTTCGCGTTGGTCTATGCAGTCTAAGTCTACATCTAAGAAAGCACAAAGAAACCTCGTATAAAATGTTCCGAGAAAGCTTTTAAAGTTAGTACTCGGCCTGCCAAAGTTTTCCAACGATGACTTACTTGGTAAAGAGCTCAGCGGACACGACTTAACTTCGTATAAGAATGGGCTTTGTTTAACATCTACTCGAGATAGGTCATAGGACCTTGGCTAGTCGGGTCCTCGTAGGGCGAGCCTTTTCGTCAAGTTACGTGCATTTGCGAGGACCTCTCGACCAGAAGAGATACAAAAGTGCACGGGTTTGATCCTCGCCGTTGCACATGTGTAGTTATGCGTTCCGTCTTACGAGGCAATGAGTGAGCAAACCTGTAGACGTTAAATTTTGGCGGAGAGTCAGCCCGAACAAGTTTTTGAGGGTGAGCCTTTCCACATATTATATTAGAGCAGCTCCAAAAGTAATGCATGTACCACACACAACGAGGCCAACTCCTGAGCTTCACAGTGGCTCGAAGATTCCGCTGGCCCATTCATTAGCTTGACTCAACTCCTAGGACAGCCAATTAAGCCTATTACTCTGACCGGTCACATAAACAGCAAATCTTCCATTGAAATGGATCAGTAGGGTCTCTGTATAGTCTCAGTCTTAATTTTGGATTTTTCCCCACTCATTTACAGCCCATCAGCTAAGTAACTATCTGCACTATGTTCTGCATTGTCTGCCCTCGTTAGCTTAGGCAGGCTGTTGAAGTTCAGAACTGTAGATACACTGCTCCTTTAGTATTTCTTCACATAACGTAAACTCCACAACGTGAGTGATTTGATTAGCATGCCATTTAATGACTGAGCGTTTGGCATTGCGCCAAAAATTCAGGTGCAGCATTTGGCAAGCCTCGTACAACTCAACCGCCAACAGGTAAACATTTTGGGCCATTAACATGCGTGACTAGATTGCCCTCCGTACGGCTACCTGCAGGGCTACCTCCATAACGCAGTATTAATCGTCTACCTATGATGTACTCAGCAGTAAGTGTATTGGTAGATCGTATTAAATCAACGGTACGATGGCCAAATTTGAGGCAATATGCCAGCAATTATCCCCTAAGAACTGTTCACGCTGTGCACTATCATTACACGAGAAGGAAATACGTCTTCAACGGAATGGACGGCGTCGGCGACCGAAGTTTGCGAGATGGCTAAGTACAGTGATTGCATGCAAAGCACTTAAGCACACACACTCAAACACATCAAATGTTGGTTATCAAAGCAATAATAATAATCAAAAGTCCATCCTTATCCAAGCTGCAATCGCCAGCACGGTTGCTGATGAGGAGTGCAGCAAATGAGGAAAGGTCCATGCGTATATTGGCTGACGTTGCTTCGACTTCATCGTTACGCCATGACGTTCACCGTCTAGACAGAAATCCGGCGTCATTGCGTGCGTGTGTGTGTGTATGAGAACCGTTCATTATCCTCTTTTGACGTTTCTAACGAGCGGTCGTACGTTCGAGCGAGCGGAATCGTCGTTGTTAAACTATTTGTCTTCATGTAACGGCGTCGGCGGCATACTTTCATCATCGCTTTAGCATTGTGTGCAGCGACTCAGCCCATCGTCATTGTTTGCCTCATTCTCTCCATTATTCTCCTTTCTTGTGCTCTTTTGCCTCTCACACTGTGTTAGTGTTGGCAACGTCTTGCACCCGCCCCCGTGCACCCCCGTACACCCCTTTCTCGCATATTTCCGCTGCCCCGCCGCGGAAGCTGTTTAGCGGAGGTAGTCCGGAAGCTGTTGCCAGATTCTCCACAATTGTCCATAATTAACGAAACGACCGCATCCAGCCAGCTGTCAAACTAACAACTATACCGAACTCAGGAGCAGTTGTTAATAATTGATTTTGAGCACCGCACCGTTCTCTCGAACTCTCTAGCGGCCAGATTGTACTGACGATATCGCTACCCGGCAATCAGAGATCTGCCTGACGAGAACCTAAGCAAGCTGGCTTCCTATTCGAAAAAGGGGAAGGGATTTCAAAGTTTATTATAGCCAAGCAGAACAACCGTCGGGTTGGTTGACATACGCCACGCCCTTGATAAAGGTTTTCCGCCTAGTGGGCGGAAGCATATTACTGTTAGGCGTTGTGCATGTTCACTCATTATAAAGTGTGGCATCCTATATAGACTCGAGTAACTAAGCAGCAACAACGAATAGACTAGTCAGTAGTTTCTGATGGTCTAAGTTGCTGTTTTAATTTTGGATTTAGCTTTTGGCCTATTGAATAAAAACTACAATGCAATAATTATACTATCTGAACGAATTTCTTCCATGCCAGCCTTAGTGTAACTGCTATTTGGAAGTAAATGTGTATAACTGAAAATATTTTATAAATTATTCTTAGTTAACTAGTGTGACAACTTAGACTTGTTTCAACATGAAATTGATCGTGATATTGACGTGCGCAAAAGGCATTGTCAAAAATGTCGCTCTTATCGGAGTGTTTTCAGTTTTTGAATCTTCTCAAATACGGCCGTCAAGACAATATACCCTTATTTTACCGTTCCGTCCCCGTAGCGTGCTAATGACTATATATACCGTAGAGCACAATCATATATTAAACATTGCAATGATAGACATCATCATTTGTGTCAAGGATTTTGACAACGCTTCCCGTCACTTACTAGTCGATTCATTTCGGCATGCTGGGGTGGGTATTTCTTTTCTACGAGTGCTTTCCAGCTTATTTGCTGACGACTGCCTTGAAGCAAAAATAAAAGGCGAAGACACATTGCAGCTCAGTCAAATGTAGGGACCCCTCAAGGGGACCTTCTCAGTTGCCTGGCCTTTCCTTTGCTCATCGCAGACTTAGCCCGCCATGTGCGGAAGAAGTTAGAAACGCCGTCGTTGTTATGTATGCGGATGACATAGTAGTGGCCCACCGGGACCGCGGTGCCATTCGTCAAATTATCGGCGACGTAGAAAGTTACCTTCACCGTAAGGGTCTACAAATATATTCGCGGAAGACGAAAGCCATTAAGTTTCGCCGTAGGGATCGATTGGCTGTAGCAGACGTAATACCCTGTTGTGGCCAACCGCTGGAGTTTGTCAACTCCTTCCTGTATTTGGGTCTGAGAAGATATATACGGGAACGACCTTACCCAGCACATCGGCGACAGGTGTCGGGCGACTATTGCCTCTATTCACACAGAGGTGAGAGACCTTCGACGACTGTTTCTGAGTGCCAAGTGCGTCTTTTTGAGCTTAAAATTGTGCCACTGTCAAGCTAGAGTCTTGGCATGGTGTGGGGCCATCTTTCAGCGGCAAATTTTGCACAGCTAGAAAGATGCTTTACAATATATATGAAGCGCGTTCTTTGCTTGCCACGGACGGCAAGAAACCGCTTTGTGTGCCTGCTAGCGGCAGTGGAAAAAATTAGAGTCAGGCTTAAATCACCTATCACTGAACCCCTTTAGCCATTTTGTTAAAGTGGCAGGGAAAAGTGACCGAGGCCACGCGCAGTTAGATGTGTACCTCGCCAGGGAGGCATTGGGATGGCATGTAGTAGCCGGCACGTGTTCACAAGGTACATTGTGCCTGGCTATTATCACTTGGTGTGTTCGACTCAAGGGTTTCACCAAGTTGGCGATCAATGTCGTTGTCGTTTTGCGCAGATATGCGCTAAATACCACACAGAGATTTGCACCTTTTTGCCCGGTGGGACGGTCGCTGAAGAGTTCAAATTGTATATAATGACGACTGTATTGTAATTATGTATCATCTTGAAATGCAAAGTTGTTGAGAAATAAACAATATGTATGTATGTAATGAGTTCAGTGATTGCCTTAGTTGCCGTCGGATCCGCAGGGCCTATAGTACTTTTGTAGACATTTGTACTGCATTTTAGCTAGCTTGCCACACTCAATCAAATGGCTGACTAACCCGGATTGGCATGAATATATTTGTTTTATGCGCCCAACCGTCAAAACGCTACAGCATACCGTTTTAGCTTCAACCGTTTTATGCATACAGCTTTAACCGTTTATGCATTCGAAAGCTATTTTGAGTTTGTCTCCTGATTGTCTTTCCTGAAGACTAGTACCACTCTAATCTTATAATGACGTTATTAGACGTATGATAATACTCGTGTCTTGTTGTGTCTATATAACACGAAATATATATATATCCACCAATGATTAATTTAAATAATGAATATTTAATATTTTTGATCGGGTAGAAATTGTGCGCATAACATTAAAATGGTAATGAATTTCATTTGATTCATGTTTTTCTTTAATTCCAACAAATTCTATATATGAATTATGTTCAAATAATTTTTAATTCATCAATTACATATAAATTTTAAAATTAGGTTGATTGATTGAAACTCTAGAAAGGGTTAGCAGAAAATGTTTAACTATAATTAAATTCAGTAGTAAAATATTTTCTATGATTGATTTCATATGTTAAAAACTTTAAATTTATAAATTTAATAATGTAAAAATTGTTTAAAAAAAAAACGAATGTCTGCTTAATTTAAAATGTATCAAACATATTTACGTATCTTTGTCTTGTCACTTAGAGTTAAGACATTTAAGTTTGTCGAAAAAGAAGGCTGATGAGCGTATCAGTTCAAATAAAAGCAGATCTCCACTGTCATCGGTCAGTAGGGTCGGCCCAAGCCGACAACTTTGCCGCTTTGATTGATATTTTGCTGCTCAGTTATCGAGGATTTACCTACAAAAACTTGCAGTCTGTAATTTACCGGCTAATCTTTTGGATTACTACGTGGATCAATAAAATCAAGCAGTGTGGACCAAGACGACAATGCAAAGCAATGATATCAAATGAATATATAATAAACTAAGTTAATATAGCATTCTGGAGGCGCCACGAACAGCAATAAT
>QVRM01000096.1:0-33566 GCA_003439945.1 Dermanyssus gallinae
ACAACACTATCAGCAACAGTAGCAACAGTAGCAACAACACTATCAGCAACAGTAGCAACAACAACACTATCAGCACAGTAGCAACAACACACTATCACAACAGTAGCAACAACAACACTATCAGCAACAGTAGCAACAACAACACTATCAGCAACAGTAGCAGCAACAACAACAGCCACAACACTATCCCACAACAGCTGCCATCAGCAGCATGCAGCAGAAAAGCTCGAACACACATACTTCTACCCTCTCTACCGACAAGCATGTCCACCGCCACCATCACGGTCCATTCATCCGCTTACGGCATATAGTTTGGCCGTAAACGACGCAGATTGCTACCTGCAGATGCCCGGCCCGCCCACAAAAATCCCGTGTGCTCGAATCTACCTATCCTCTCTAATGGCGCGTGCCAGAAGATCGTCGTCCGCTAGGTAGGACAGCTCGGCTCGCACGCAGGGCCGACAAGAACGACGAGAGCAACTGCTGACCAACAACTGTCAGTATTTTGTAATTAAGCAACTGTAACAGAAATAACAAGTACTACAACGTAGTATCCTAAACCATTGCGTAGAGACCTAAAAAAGGCATTTTGCATTTTTTTTTCGCCTAGTGGTGTTGTGCAATGATCGTTTTCAGCCAACGACGGCCGTACTGGAGTCTTTCCGGTGCGGACGCGTGTAGGTGTCTGTGAACTTTCTGAGCCGCACCTTAAACGTGACAAAAAAGTACTTAAAGGACCATGGGGATATTTTTGGTTTTCGAATTTTTTATAATTCGGCTAAGGCGGATAGCACTATCTTTGTTGTTGATGTTTGGCACACATTCGTCTCGGTTCCCTAACACACGCGGCGTGAAAAAATGACGAACACGAGCTTGTCGGTGCCACAACAGCCGCGTATTGTATAAAAAAGGTTTTTGTTTACTCTATTTCTCATAGCAAAACCAGAATGCGTATGAATAATACAAACATTTCGAACCAATTTAGGCATTTCGATCTGCGCGTCGAACTTCGTTAAGGAAAAAACAAAAACAGGAATAAATAAGTAAATGGTTCGTCTGAATGCTGCGATCGAACAAACTTGAACACAATATACTAGGTATTTTAAAAGGTCTTAAAAAGAGCTACTTTGAACTTAATTTTGGCGCGCTCTTACCGCTAATGGAAATTGCAACCCTCTTCGACTGGCAGCTGTCCAAACATTATGGTGATTGGTTTTTATAGTCTCGTTTGACCGCTTTTCCCGTGTAACGTATCGGCGTGATTTTGGAAATACAAAACAGTTCCGACTGGTTATCAAGGATTTCTCTTTCAAACGTTTGGAATGCGAACCAAGTAAAACAATTTTGTTCAAGCGAAAAAAAAACTCAGTAAAAAGTGAGTTAGACGGGATTCACGGTGAGCCTACTCCATATTGTCGCTGTTTCCAACTGGATTAATGAGTTTAAAAAACGTCACACGAGCTTCAAGGATGACACCACGTTCAGGGCGCCCAAAAATGGCTACTCACTACTGCGTAGCCGCAGATGGATGCGCGAACATTGGAGAGATAGCGGAGGGCCTAGGAATAAATTTTGTATCGCTCATTCGTCCTGCCGTCGGATTTTTGGGCGCAGACACGTGACCGTCGATGAAAGTTGGGTCATCACTACTACACTTCGGAGAGACAAAAAGCATCTCGCCAAAGGTGTGCATCCGGTAAAGGTGCATCTCCTCCCAAGAGAGTGCCGACAACGGCATTCACCGGGAAGGTAATAGCTACAGGTTTGAGGCCAACGTGGAACAATTCTGGTCGACTGCTTTGAGAGTGGTAATTAAGGTTTAAACGTAGTGAGCAACACTTCTACTCCCTCAATTGGCCCCCCGTGAATGTTTCCTATTCGAAGATTTGACGAATAGGACTTGGTGGGAAAGCGCAATTTGTCCAGCAGTGACAAGGCTAAGGTTGCTGTCAGTATGCATTTGTAAGTATATGTCCATAGTTTTTATTCCAGACGGTAAATCTGCGTTTGAACACAGTGCCGAGAGCATTCTCCTAAATAAATTAGCTGCGACTATGGCAAAAACAAGCGTTCACTTGTTGAAGGCAGTGCTTCAACAAAGCGCAATTATCTAAGATGACGGAGTAGAAGTGCATTACAGGTCTCGAAAAATAAAAATAAATATTGCTCCGTGCGCGTAGGAGGATCAGATCTGAGTCTGCTACTATCAGCTCTTTCTTAGTCCGCTTGCTTCATTTTTAAATGCGTATGGACGACTACTACTGCAGTGTGGAAGAATCTAACAGCTAACCAGATTAAGACAACGGATAAGCTTAAAGCCACATTTGTTAAACGCGACATTTGCCTGCTTCGATTCGTCCCTAATCGATTGACTTAATGTTTAGTTCGGATCACACTATTTACAGAAGGCGTCGTTAGGTGGTACTGCCTTTCAACTCGGTTCTTAAATAGTTCCGGGAAAGGCAATACACAAATGCAAGATAATCGTTCCATAGAGTTTTAGAGGACGACGGCTGCAATGCTATCGTCTCCCTGGAAATAGTCGCTTCGCAAATAGAGACACATGTTCACTAGATACGCATTGCATGGGTTTCACAATAGGCTTTGTCAAACATTTGTCAAATTCTGCGTAGTAAACGATAACTGCCTTTGTAGATATTGTTAAGCTGGGCAAACCTGTTGTACCACGTAAATGTTTGCTGTTTGCCGATATGTTGGAGTCGCATACAGAAATAGCAAAAAAAAAAGCAACATGGACAACCGAGATTGTGACGCAACTGTGGCCTCATAGAGACGCTAACCATAGTGTATTAGGCCTTTCAGAAAGTTTTGTTGAATTCCCACGGCAAATTCATAAATGTATTGCATACATACGGTGTCACTTCAGTCAATCAAATATACACCACATTTTGCAATAACCAACACTGTCTCACTGAGAAGATTCCATCCCTCTAAACTTTCTAATTTTCAACAAGCAAGTGGCCTTAGTGGCAAAAGCCTTTGCCTTGCATTCGGGAGACCTTGGTTCGAGACCCAGACCGGCCACCCTTAAATTGGTTTTCATGCTTCCCAATTTAGACAAGGTGAATGCCAAAGTGGACTAAAAATCGACCATGATCGAAAAAAAAGGGTAAAACCCCTTCAATGCGGCACGCATTTTCACAGCCGTTACAGTGCAAATATTCAGCCCCTCGTAATGGCAAATAAAGCGTCATTTCAACCAATATATAATAATATGTTTGTTCTATAAAAATAATAACGCTTTTAAATCGAAATACGTTTAATAATAATTGGTTGGCTTAAACACTCTGCAGCTCACGAAACAGAACATTCTGACATACCCCTAATATATATATATATATACACACTTTTTATTGCGCATCTTTTGTAAGCACCGCTGTACAATGTGTTACATAATGTTGCTTGTCGTACAAAAGGTTCGGCTGTGACGCTCTTATATAATACGCACCTGGCACGAACAGATATTAACGCAAGGTTGTTGGAAATATCCAATGTATGCTAACAAAAGAATCGTATAACAAACGTAAGATACGTATTATACTGTGGTAAAAAGTGCTGCGTTTATTATAAGGAGTATTGCTTCCATACGGAAAGCAATATATATATATATATATATATATATATATATTGGGGCATTTGGGTTGATCACTAAACTAATAGTCTAACTACAGGTATTTATATAAGGGGTTATTATATATATATATATATATATATATATATATACGGGGACTTTTCTACGAAGACATCCTTCCATATAAATGCAGAAGCAGCCTATCAGAAAGCTTAGCCAATGACATCAGAGCTATTCGAGCAAGAATAACTCCGAAATGACGAATCGTGTCATCAGCAGGCAACAACGTTCGATCAGGCTGTCGATCGGCTATAGGGTCCAAATGATCTAGAACGGTGGGCTGTGGGACGCTATCGTCTATCAGAAACCAGCTCGAGCAAAATCCAGCCGCCACGAGCGCCCGCCCACCCGTAGGCTCAACTCGTCGCGAATGGACAGCGGATAGTATTCTTCAGTGCTAGAAAACCTTTTTCCAGATCGAATAGAGAAAACTGGCAGCTTTACGAATAACTCTACACTAACTACACGCTATGGCCGAAAGTGGGTTCATGCGTGTTGTTACGGCCATCGCAATGAATTAATTCAGGTTCGTGTCAAAGTGATATGGTGGCCTTTATATATATATATATATATATTTATATATATATATATATATGTATATATATTATATGTATATACATATATATATATATATATATATATATATATGTATATACATATATATTTATATATATATATATATATCTATATAGAGAGAGAGAGAAGAGAGAGAGAGAGAGCGCGAGGGAGAAAGAAGAGAGAAAGTCTATTGCAGTCTTGCTACTACTCAGTGTGCTTATACGAGTATTAGACCGAGAGACGCGCTGAATTAGATTTGTTACCAAACTTGAGTTGGGCGTTGCGCGCACCGCATTTTTTAAGCGTGAAGCGGTCCTATGTAAAACACTACACATCGCGTCACCAATGGCGTCTGCCTGTACACGGCGTTTTAATTAATAGCTCTTACCGGCGTCAACCCGTGCTTGAACTCCTGAATGCGCAAACGTGTGCAAAGTATCTGCGTTCGTCTGTGGGCGCGAACAGTGTGTCTAGCCAGATAGGTGATCGAACAGGCTGAAAACACACTTCATCAGACTGACTAGTTTGTTAGTGACGGTGTGTGTCCCAATGAGTAATTGAGTATAATCGACGTAGCTCAAACAGCGTTGTGCATTGAAAATAGCATATTAATAATTTCAGTTGCTCACCTAAGTTGCTTATGTGTGCAAGATTTCCGCTACGAGACGCAAAAACTAAGAATACGCGAGTATGCCACGTGCAAGTGGGTATGCTGTAAACAAACCTAATGAAACGTCAAGCATACCACTCTATGTATATATGAGAGCTCTGTAAGATTTTTTAGCAATCCGGATCTCATTCAAACTTGACAACGTGCGCGTTTATGAAGTGGATAGCGCGTGAACTACTCTAGATAAGGACTTTGTTTTCACTAATACTTTTAGTAACCATATGTTTATTGAGATGTGTAACTTTCTATGATTTTAGAATGTTAATCGTGTACCAGTGTATATATATATATATATATATATATATATGTAAACATATACATTTTATTTTTACGACTTAATGCTGACGATAATGAGTATTCCGCCAAAAAGAAAATTCATTAACAGCTACCACCTCCCGGACGTCTTTTTGCATCTGCTGCTACTGCTATTTATTTCGTGCAATTACTCGTACCAATCACTTCGCAATCGGTGTGTAAGCATAAGCCGTATGTGATAGTGATGATAATGATGACGACGACGATGTACATTTCCCTTAACATGCCAAATGTGCTGTTTCGCACCCCGGGACCGTCGAATAGATAGAGAAGATAGGTGGATAGATGTGTCGATGCATGTCTATATATACCAGGAAGAGACCATAGAGCCCACATCGACTTTGTACCGCCTACGATACATAAAGAGGCCACGATGTGAGATGAGAAAGCCCGGAGCAAGTAGGCTGTCAACGACATGAATAGAGTGCGTCGTGCTCGCCTGAGCAGAAGCAGTGTTTGTTTGCTTGCCTGTGCCACTGTCCTGCCACAGGAAGCCTGTTTCAAGAGGAACAACACGCCCATACACACACACACACACAGAATAAAAGCGTCACTCAAGGGTGCTACAGACATTCTCATCCGTGCCACCAAAAGTTATCATCTCTTTCTTCTTCTTTTTCTTCTTGTTCTTCTTCTCTGTCATCATCATCACCAGCATTATCATTGTCAGCATCATCATCGGCATCATCACCCCCATCATGATCAGCGTCAGCATCATCACCACTACCACCACGACCACTATCAGCGCCGTTAACGTTTCTGTCACCGCGCCACTTGGGGTGTTGGAAATTGAGACACATTCTGCATCCACAGAACAACTATCAAGGCAGTTCGGTAGTAGTTTCCGTGGTAGTAGTAGTAGTAATAGAAGTAGTAGTAGTAGTGTCGAGCCCGGTGGCGTAGTGGCTTACGTCTGCGTCTCGCAACCGGAGGAGACACATAGGTGCGCGGGTTCGAGCCCCACCATTGCACATATATATTTATGGGGGTAGTCCGTCTATGAAGCAATGTGAAAAACAGTTCCATGGACGTTAAATCTTGTCTGAGGGTCAGCCCGAAAACTTGACTAGTAGTAGTTGTAGTAGTAGTAATTTTGTTCTTAGTAATAATAGATGTAGTTTGTAGAAGTAGCAGCAGCAGCATGTTAGTGACCATCGTTGGCGTCGTTCGCGTAGCATGGTTAGGCTTAAATCGTTTGCGCCAGACTTGAACAACGTCACAGCAGCAGCAGCATCGAAAATCCCTGCACGTACAATCGGCGGCGGCTGCCGCTACTGCTTCATCTAAAACATTGGTGCATAATTGAGTGAGTAACTGTGCGCGTTCGATAGAACGTCAGTCAGTACCCGGGCGACGACGCGAACTAGGAGGACAACGGTTCGGTCGTTGTTCGGTGAGCAGTAAACGACGAACTGAGGAGGAGCGGAGAGGTTATATGACCATCGGCGCAATCTCGACCAGGCTGGAAGGCTAACGAACGAGCGAGCGAGCGAGCAAGAGAGCCAACGAGCCGGCGAAAGCCTTGATTTGCGGCAAACTTTACATTTCCATAATGATAGGCTAACGTCTAATGTAGCGTTCTAGTTGCTGTTGTTGTTGTTGTTGTCGTTGTTGTGAGGCGAGCCTTCGGTGGCAGGGGCGACAGAGCCAGCAAAATCAATAGCTGATCCACGCGAGCGAAAGAGAAGTCGATAGACCCCCTCCCGCCGCCCCCACGAACATCGACCTTCGGGGGTGGGTGGGGAGGTGGCTGGTAGGGGCAAACACCCGCATCCCCGCATCCTATGAGTCCGCTACTCTCATTAGTTTGTCATGTATACGTGTTTATATGACTGCCTATGTATGTATATATATATATATATATATATATATATCGTGTCCATGCACAGAACAGTCCGTGCACATGAATGTGTTACAATTATGGCAGAACGACAAAAGGCTATGATGAACATTTTGAAGAACCATAGCAACACGTCAACAATATCAGCATTCAAGGTCGAGGATTGAGCGAAAACAAGCGCTGATAAATATTCAATAAAATACATTCTGCAATATTTATGGTGAGTTCCAATGAAAGGGTACGAAACGACACTGTGGGTATAGCTACAGTATTTTGCTAGAAGTAATTATTAGAGGCCTGGGTAAAATTATTTCACTGTTTCACGAACTAAAGTCTTTCTATTCGCCGAGTTCCTGCGGCTGTGACAAGAGCTAGTTATCTACTGTGTTTTTCAGTTCAATGTCCGAGATTCTTCGGACCCAACTGCGCCCCCGTCGATCACTTCTCACAAGGTCGTTCACCTTGTCGATGAGTTCGGCCGTGATTACAGTATTTTCCTGATCTGGCCTTGGACTTTCGCACAGATTTGTCAAACGCATAGTCTAACCCGTATACGGCCATTCCTGATAACACCTCGCTACAACTTTATCGTCGAATTGTGTCCCTGGCGACACATAATGGATATCTGCTATATATATATATATATATATATATATATATATATATATATATATAATTTAAAGGAAAGCCAGAGTAAACAGTTGAAACAAACACGCATAAACACGCATTTATCCGTTGGCGTTCGAGATTACGGGAACTGCAGGCCCCCTTACGCTCAAACTGATTCAGCGCGTAGGTAGAAGCCTTAATCTTTCGACAGGAGACTCGAGAGGATCCGAATTTTTGCGTCAGAGGCTGTCGCTCGACATTCAACGAGGAAATGCAGCGTCTGTTCGGGGCACATTGTTGAACTTGGCTAACCCTGGGTTAGAGAACTCATAATCACACGTTCGCGCGGAGACAATTGTCCACTCCAAAGTGCTAACATAGCAAAGTTATATGAATAACAACAAACACGCATAAATGAACGCTACACGTGCCATATGCAAAACAAAAAACGAAATTGACTAGAGTTCAACAGTGGTTTGCAAACGAAATGTTGGGAGCTGACTGTAGAAAGAGCCGCAAGCAATGAAACGACGATATTTGGAGAATGACTCAAACCTGGATCCAAGCATTACGCGCTAAACTTGGAATGGTAATTCATAGTATTGATGCGTCGTTGAAATCCATCTAGCCCTGTCAGATATACCACGCAAGCATCAGCTAGGAGGGTTTCGTCGATCAAAAGCAATGCTATTTGTTGCAACGTCGGACCGGAATCGCTGATGGAGTCTGCTCACTATTCATATCTCCCTCTCTTGTTTTATCTACTTCTGCATCGTGGAGTAGATTTGAACTTAATTTCTTTTTATTGCGCATATTACGCTCTGCGCATGTATTATTGTCATCATCAGCACCACCATGATTATATGTCTAATCTTAGTCTTCATCATGATTACTATTGCAATCATCATAATACAAATCAATGGCAGCTACGTGACTGCGGCTGGCAGCAACCAACAACATTAGCCAGCCTCCGCTTTAAGCAGCTCTCTCTCTCTCGGCAGCTAGCATGGTTAGTTAAATATGCGTTTGCTGGAGCAACATTGCCGTTACTTCTGCGTCAGAGAGATCGCCTGGTGCTCGATCTTCACCAACGAGCAGAAGCCGGGACGAGGCCTGCCTGCCTGGAGCCGGCTGTGCGCCTTGCCTTCATGAAGGGGGGGGGGGGGGCGACAGGCAGGATAGGGTGACGGGAACAGAACGAGGGCAGAAATGGATGCAGTCCGCGATCCTTGCTGAGCCGCCTGTGCGACGGCCACTCGGCCACTGCAACGCCAACTCCAACGTCAGCGGCAGCAGCTGCAGCAGCAGCCGCAGGAGCAATTCCAGAAGCGGCAACTGCAGAGCTCGACGTCCGACTCCGATTCACTCAGTTGGCAGGATGTCCCTGCCGGATCCCAGCCGAACTGCACCCTGCTCTTCTGCTGGATGGCTAGCAGCTACCCGCTGGTTTAGGGGACGCACGACGAACGCGGCGCCGCTAACTACACCACCGTTCGTTGCTTAATGATGTCCTTCTCCTCTATATTGCTGTTAGTCCTGCCGGTGTTGTTGTCGTCGTTGTCGTCGTAGTCGTTTTCCTTGTTGGCGTTGCTGCTACTGCCGTCGCCACCGCCGTTGCCGCGGCCAGCTGAAAGCCAACCGTGCCACATGCGCCAATCTTGTTGCGTCTCTCTCCCCCCCCCTTCTAGGATAATGATCTTCATCTCTCCCTCTCTATCTCTACCCCTTAGGATACTTTTCCCTGTCGCTGTCGCCCTTAGGGTATCTTCTCTTGTTCTCCTGTTGCCCTTCCCCCCCCATCTCTCTCTCTCCCCATCTATCTCTCTCTCGATCTGTGAATACTGCCCTATTCCCTCCTTGTGTACCCTCTCTCGACTTCTCTCAATCGTTAAATTTCACCGCTTTTTTCCGCAGGCTCTCTACGAACGTGGCTGCGTGTCTATGCGCGCGTGCCTCAGCAGTCTTCCAGCAGCGGCTAGCGCAGGTTCGGCGGCCCGCATATCTGGCCGTCTGCTGTTAGCGAGCCCGGCGGAGGCGGCGGCGGAGGCGGCGACAGCGTCGCTAAGCAGTGGTTCGTGGCGGTGATCATGACGACGATGATGGTGATGATGGTGGTGGCGGTGGTGGTTTGCGGGCGGCCAAAAATATAGCCATCTAGCTACCATCAAGACCGCCACATGCCAGCCGCCGCCCATGTGGCGGCGAGGCAGCGGCCTAGAGAAACCTGTGGCCGCGCGACAGTGGTGGCGCGTCATTAGCCGGCGGCATGGTTCGGCTACCTTTACCACACTACGTCGGTTAAGATGTCGTTGTCGCCGTTGTTGTTTCTGCTGCTGCTGCTCTTGTTGTTGTTGTTGCTCTAGTAGTGGTAGTAATAGTAATAGTAGTAGTAGTAGTAGTTGTTGTTGTTGTTGTTGTTCTTTCTATTGCCGTTGTTCTCGTGGTAATCGTTAGCGGTAAATTGGCCCAAAGCGTTTCGGAAACAAGGACGAAAGCGAATCATCGTGGCGTCTGCCTTTTAAGGGAAAGATTCTTTCTCGTTTAGCGAAACACATAGCGATAATAAAAGTGGTATGGAGAATAATGTAGAAATAATGCTGCTCGTGCGACTAAAAGTAAGACTAACGTGGTATGAATAGTGCATACAGTAGTATTAACAATTGATGCAGCGAAAGCAGTCATAGAAACAGTGAACAACGCCGTATCAATGTGTGTTAAGCGCACTATATATATATATATATATATATATATATATACGAGGTGTGTTCAAAACGTATCGCGACTTTTGAATTTTCGCGGGTTACGTATATTCGAATTTCGATTTTTTGTGGCGTTATGTTGGTACTCATGTCTCTCACTTATGCCGACAAGCTCGGCCATTTTGAATGTTCACTTAATTGTTGACAGCTGCTTTGCTTGCACGTGTTTTGGATCGTCTTCGATTTTTACCTATTCAAAAAAATGGATCAAAGAACCTGTATCAAATTTTGTGTGAAAAACGAAATTAAGTGCGCGGATGCATTCCGAATGTTGACTGTGGCATACGGAGAAGCTACCTTGGACCGAAGCAACGTTTATTGGTGGTACAAAATGTTCTCAGAAGGCCGAGAAGATGTGAACGACGAAGAGCGTGCCGGACGCCCGAGCACTTCAACAACAGACGAAAAAATTAATGAAGTGGAGAAAATGGTATTGGCCAATCGTCGAATCACCGTTAGAGAAGTTGCTGAGGACCTAAACATATCGATTGGCTCTTGCCATTCGATTTTTATCAATGATTTGGGCATGAGACGGGTCGCCGCGAAATTCGTACCAAAATTGCTCAATTGCGACCAAAAACAGCATCGCATGAACATTGCTAATGAGATGTTGGACTCTGTCCGCGACGACCCAAATTTGCTCCAGAGGGTCATAACTGGTGACGAATCGTGGGTTTATGGTTATGACGTGGAAACCAAAGCTCAATCATCTCAATGGAAGCTGCCGCACGAACCAAGACCGAAAAAAGCGCGCCAAGTTCGGTCGAATGTGAAAGTTTTGCTGACAGTTTTCTTCGATTGCAGGGGCGTGGTGCATCATGAGTTCTTGCCACAGGGTAGAACGGTCAATAAGGAATATTACCTGCAAGTTATGCGCAATTTGCGCGAAGCAATCCGCCAGAAACGCCCGGATTTGTGGAAGAACAAAAATTGGCTTTTGCACCACGATAACGCCCCTGCTCACACATCGTTGCTTGTGCGCGAGTTTTTGGCCAAAAACAACACACTAATGATGCCGCAGCCACCGTATTCCCCAGATCTGGCCCCCTGTGACTTTTTCTTGTTCCCTAAACTGAAGAGGCCCATGAAAGGACGACGTTACGCTACGCTTGACGAGATAAAGACGGCATCGAAAGAGGAGCTGAACAAGATAAAAAAAAATGGTTTTTTGAAGTGCTTCGAAGATTGGAAAAACCGTTGGCACAAGTGTATAATATCTCATGGGGATTACTTTGAAGGGGACAAAATAGATATTCATGAATAAATGAATAATTTTTGAAAAAACACAAAAGTCGCGATACGTTTTGAACACACTATGTATATATATACACGTCAATTCTGTCATCAAGGCAATATCAGAATAATTGCACGACGTAGTCTACATCTTAGGCTATACAAACATCAATTCAACGTTTAACGGCGTCGAACAAAACTGGTGGCGTTTACGCAAAAATCCACTAAATCGCTTTCAGTCTGGACGCCACCCGGAGGTGTTACGACGGTATGATGAGTCAATTTCGGCCTGCAGCAAACCATTAATCGGCAACATGATAGAGTACCTGCTCACAGCACGGATGAAGCAGATTAGAATAGCAGAATAGTCGGCCGATTGACTGGGGGCTCTTCAGTCAGGACCGTTTGGCGCGCTATTATCTCATATGGCAAAGCTCCAATAGTTTTCTCGACCATCCACAAACTGTGAGACTCGAAGTGTATAAATCGGAGATCGTTGAGAACGCTCATGTTCCCTGGCCGCAGTATCACTTTGGTGACGGTCACTGGATATTTCAGCAAGATGGTGCGCCGGCAAACACCTCAACAGCTGTGCAAGAATGGCTGAAAAAAGCACTGTTCCTAACTATATGGACAAGGCCTGCTAGCCGCCAGGTCTCAACCCAATGAATAACCGCATCTTGAAGGGCAAGATTGGACGCACACACGACCAACATCTCGGCCAACTCAAGCAAGTCATGCAGCAGGCTTGGGATGGACCGGATGGATGAGACCCAACTGCGTCCGTAAAGGTGAATAGAGTGATGAAGCTCTTGATGAGTGGTCACCTACAATTCATTATGGTGGTGAATGATGAACACGTAATAGTGTTTGACCAAGAAGGGGCGATCGATTCGAATGAATGTGTTTGTGCGTGCATAAACGTGGAAGGTCTGCTGTATATAAGTAAACCACAATCGTTTTTTGAATATAGCTTAGCTTTTCTTTTGCATGACTTTTATCATTAGCACTCTCTCACTACCACGTCAGTCGTAGTCCACAGTGAGTCTGGCGCCGCTTCCTTTGAATGCGAACGAGGGGACACTCCTGCCCGCCGCGCCCCGCCTTTAGGCGACGCTTACAGAGCTGGCTGTGTCGTCCGTGTGTCGTAAACGTGTATAGAGAGCGAAGCGGCGGTTGTGGCTGTTGCGAGCTATTGACGGCGACGACCATGTTCTGGTCAATTACGTATCCTACCCCACATTCTTCCCACAGCGAACACAGTGGCCGGGGGGGTATGGGGTGGCAGCCGCTGCTGCTTTTGCTGCTTCGCCTGCTACTCCCGCTGTAACGTAATAGTTGCCAATGGCACGCTTGGCCTCTTCCCGTCTCCGGGGTTCTGCCACCCGACAGCCACGGACGTATACGCCGGGAACGGGTATGGTTGCCAATGCAAGTTGCAAACCAGTTTGAATCGCAGCTATGCAAAGCAATGCTGCACTGTCAGGCAATGGTTGTAGTACCTTCTCGTAGTAACCGCAGCAGCAGCACCACCAGCACCAGCAACAGCTGTAGCTGTGGATGCCCTAGCAGTAAGCGTTGAGACGCAGTAGTTTGTGTTCCTTTCGTCTCACTAGACCAGCTTGGAATCTTCTCCCTCCTCATCTCTCGCACTGGCGCCCCGTCCTGCCACCACGACCACCACTTTCACCACCACCACCGTCTCGTCAGACGCGGTCTTGCTGTAGTATTCTTTGCCGTCATCGACAACGTCGAACTCCTAGTAACTCGCGCGTGGGTGTAGAGTGCGTGACGCGCAGCGCTTGGCCGGCCAGCCCGCCAGCAGGCGGGATTCGTCAACGAGAAACGGAGCTTCTCCGACACGCCCTGCGTAACAACTTGTCCTCATTCATTAGCTCGGCAAAACTCCCCCCTCCTAAGATCCGCTCAGGGACAGACTTCCCTCTGCCCCTCCCCCCTCGGCCATCCCCTTCCCTCTGCCCCTCCCCCCCCCCGGCCATCCCCTTCCCTCTGCCCCTCCCCCCCCGCCATCCCCGTTTCTCTGCCCCTCCCCCCCGCCATCCCCGTTTCTCTGCCCCTCCCCCCCGCCATCCCCGTCCCTCTGCCCCTCCCCCCTCCATCCCCCTACCTAGCGCCCTGGCCCGGCTGTCCTCTTTTGATGATGCACCACTTTCTGCAGGGATGCTGTAGCAACCTTGTTCTGTCTGCCGAGCGAGTTAGATGAACGTGTGCCGGAGGACGGGCGCCGGAGGTGGGCACAGCGCCGAGTCGAGGCGCTACTAATGCTACTGCAGTTGCTACTCTACTTGTGCTGTCTCTTTGAGGTCACAATTTACGGGACGTCACCTTGGCAAACGAGGGATCATTGAGGGAGCGGGGGGGGGGTCTAAAGAAGGACCAGCACGTCATAGGACGACGCCTTCATTCGCTAATCCTGTGTGTCCACAGAAGTAGACAGCGTTCGTTGTGCAGAAATGCACAGCTCCACAGGTATTATATGTATGTATATATGCCAATGTACCTATATGTATGCATATATGCCAAGGTACACCATATGTTAGCCAAACATCAACGAAAAAAGGGTTGTCTCTCACTCTGCTTGCAAAGAGCGCATATATATATGTGTATATATATATATATATATATATATATATATATATATATATATGAGGCGTTCGTTGTCAACAGGGTGAGAGACGACATTTTTGTTGTTAATATGCGGCTAATGTTAAGCCTGCGTAATCTTGACGGAGCTGTAGGCAGTGAAGGGCCAAAAAGGTCATTTGCATCATCACCGATTTGCCCTAAATTAAAGCAAATGATGTGAGTGTACTGCGCCTATGCCATCCCCACTAAGATAATTGTCTGCTTACGTTTAGAACTCTTCAAAACATCTTCAGCAAGTGCGTTTCCTCACAAAGTCTCCACCAAGATGACGGATATTCGAATTCAGGTCGGTTCAATTCGACCGAACTTTGGTAATCTCGCTAACTATCACTCGACATTTTAACGGAATAACCAAGCTTGAGCGTTAAAACTGAGACTACCTGACAAAATAGTTTCTTCTTTGTAAATAGGCCAAAACCATTCAATGCTTACCTTGCTTTACAGACCTTTAGCCGTACACGCATCAATACGGAGAAGGAGGAATGCACACGGACAGAGCCAAATTTGAGCGTACAGTTTATTTATACAAAAAATATATATGTATCGGTATGTGTGTATCGCATGTATGTTTGTTCTGGTGTATAAAAATATATAAATAACGTATACTTGGAAAATCACATAAGCGCACGTGTAACGCTGGAGTTAGAGTTGCATCCCTTACTTAATTCAAATATGCGCACCCCTGCTGACCTAGTAATTAGAACACCATACAAGCACGATATAAGTGCACTTTTATGCTCTAACATGCTCTAGGTAACATGACATTTCGAATTTTTAAGCATTTTATTTGCTCGAGCAAAGGCTGCGAACGCATTTTAATTATGTACCATTAAATGCCGTGTACTTGTTGTGACACAATACCATTGAAAGGCAGCACTCGGTGTTCGGCAGAATATTCAAGCCTAATTAACGCAAAACGCGTCTCACAGAAGTCATTACATTACAAATAGACCTAATAAATGGCTGCAGGGTTAGCTTAGTCGATCAAGAAGGCAACAAGAAGGTCAAACACGAAAGCACACAAGAAAATTGAAGTAAACGGAGAGCCGGGAAAGAACTCAAGCCTGGATAAGGCGGAGCCGCGTAGCTACCTCAAGGAGGAGTTCAATCATTAAGTAGTCTGGCGCCACAGGTACATGGGCGAGGCACGACATGTTTAAGAAAAACGAGGCTACGACCAATTTGCATATAATTATCCAGGAAGTCCGAAGAGCGATTTAAAGAAGGAGTAAAAGGCAAAAAATGGAAAACTGGCCCGAATAAGCCTACCGATACTACCTCGACGCAGATATATATCATACTGATCTGAGAAACCTAGAAACTCACAAAAAATTTAGACGGAAAAAGAAGATAAACAAGCTACGAATGTTCATACATATTTATTTATACCAATAGTATTACCATAATATTGGTAGCAGTATACATCGGATGTTGTGCAAAATCTGCACTGCTTCTATGTAGTGTGTACGTGATTCTAGTGACGCTGTTTCTATTTCGGTCCTTTGGAAGCATATGATATCTATCAATATCACATTCTCCACAAAATCTACACACACAACCATCGACCTCAAAACACTGTCCACTCAAACAAATGTGGTGATGGTGGTGTCCGTGCCATGTCACTCAACAAATTTGCTTGGTTCTTCTGGGCTTTTCTCTTTCATTTGTCCGAAAAAAATTCGGGTCCGTCTTTAGGTTGCGCATCTCCCGAACTTTTTATACACTGCGAATAAGGCCCCACTAAGTTGTAGTCAGTCTAGGGCAAAATTCTCTCTAAGAATTCGTTCGCGACATAGTTCAAGCGCGAAGGTAGCAGATGCGTTTTTGGGTAGACCTAGCACGCGCTTAATATAAAATTCCTTTAAACGGTCTAGCCTTTTCGGATCGCTAATAGTAAGAAAATGTGCGATTGTAGGCAGGGCGTATAAGTTGTTATACAGTCTGGCTAAAATATTGACGTATCGTATAATAAAAACGTCGTTAACTAAATGATTTCTGTTTCTAACTATGTTGGAGTTATAGTGAAGCATGTCCCAGACAAGGTTGCACATTACTCCGCGTATTAAGAGTTTGCTTCGAATAAAATACGGTCTTTTGGGACAGAGCCAAATGGGGTCTTAAAATCTATGAATACGGTATACGTCATTTTCTTACATTGGCGACGTCGTTCCTAGGGAGACATCCGTGTTGCTCAACAGGTTTATGACCGTGACACTGCGAGTGATGTAAGTAAATTGTATAGAGTGCTCGTCAGTGCAATCCCTCGGTAATTTGTTGGGTCAGTAGCATCTCCCTTCCGCTTATATATTGGGTTCATGAAACTCTTTCAGGTATCTTGCCTTGACTTCGGCAGTTGTCATAAATATATGTTAAGACTGGACATATGGTATTAAGGTTTGGCTTTAAGTGTTCATAGAATATCCGGTCCTGCAGTTTCATTGTTTTATTGTCTTAATTATGTTTTTCTTAGATTTTCCGTAAGGCTAGTTATTGCCCATGTACGGTTTTTTCATGACATGGCTAATTTTTAATCCACTCCGGCATTTGCCTTGTCTGAATTGGAAACCATACAAGCCAATTTAATAAGAGTGGCCGGTCTGGGTCTCGAACCCAGTCCTCCCACACAGTAATTGCTAGCATGACTTCCACGTTAGTACAAAGTATAAACTTTCCTGGGTAGTCATGTCAGTCAATGTCAGCTCCCTCTTTAGTAGGTTTTTAAAATGTGTTTGCCACTTCTCGTCGGTAATTAGCGGATTAGCTGATCGGGGTCTCTTGGGTAGGATGCGCAGTCAAGATGTCTTAACACTATCAATTTGTATCAATTGCAGGCGTTGCTTTTCTTTTTCTTCATGGCGCTTCTTGGTCTTGGCTTCTGCTTCATCATATCCGAAACACCCGCTTTATCTCTGCGAGTGGCTAAGTCTATAGGGGCTCTTGTCGTCATGGCTGCATATAATGCGCTTTATCTGGTGACATTCTGCGTCAAACCAGGCTTTGCGCGTATTTGGTTTCACCGATCGTCTAGTAGTAACTGACACGTAGATTGCCTATCGTATCGTCTCTTCGGCGGTGTTGGTGTCGTCATCGGGTCGCATGAGTTGTATGGCCTGTTGGGGCATGTGCGCGTTTATTGTGCGGTTTGGCTGTGGCATAGGTGCCACTGCTGTTGGGCCGTGAGTGCGCGAAAGCTCAAATCTTATTTGACAGTGCTTGCGGTGAGCTGAAGGTGTGGACCTAACTTTACAAACTATTGTCCCCGGCTGGCACGCTGACGATAACACAACGTCGACAGCACTTGAGCCGTTCCAGTCTAGGTATATAGCGATATGACGGTCATTCTCCATTTAAAGTCCCAGGTTTTCGGTGTCTGCCACGAATGCTGCGTGGCGTTTATTTTGCTTTTTGTTCACTTGTTTTTCTAGTGGGCTATTTATAATGTGTATAGTGGAATCACGCACGTTAATCAAGCTATGAATATTCGCACGCGTCTAAGCACTGCAAAAACCTCAACGTGGCGAGGTTTGTTTTATAAGAAGTGCCAAAACACGCCTGCCGTAAGACGGATACTATCAGACCCAGCATCCTCGCACGGAGACAGGTTGATTGCCAAAGACGCCGAGATGATGAAGCACCTGGAAGCAAATTTTTCGGAGACAAAGATAACAAACACAACACGTAGATTCCGGTAGCTTTCCGATGAAGAGCATGAATCCAGAAGAACGTTACCAATAACAACTCCAGAACGCAGCCGCCCTGTTCAAGAATCCTCACAATGACAGACTCGAGGGGGATTGAGACCTGGCAAAGGCACCTGCGAGGTGGTGCGCCAGGTACAGCAAGAAGTAGCCTTAGCGCCAGGGAGAAGAGACGCGGAATTCCAGAAACGACACCGGCCAGCCAATTCCCATCGGAAAACTATAACCAGAATAGAACGGAAAAGGTCATGTAGGGATGCCGGCTCAAAAGCGCCACACTCGCTTGCCTGAATCGAGATGAAAGGCAAAGAAAGAGAGAACGAGATGACGTATTCGACGTCCGTGCCACACGCCTTACGGCCCATTGAGAGCGTCGAGACATGTTTTGTACTGAATATGTGTTAAATAAATATGTATGTTATATTTAAAAAAAAGATGAAAGGAAAAAATGACGGTCGTTTGAAATGCCGCTGAGCGGTCAAGGTAATCAAACTTTAAGGGAAAAAAAATATGACATATGCGGACACGCAAGGCCACACGTCGAACAAAAGCGGATCGGATTTTGGCCAGCCCTTATCGACAAAAAAAGATTGATTAAGGTCCGATTAGTACTCTGCCGGGCAAGCAAGTGGTATGTGTTATAATTGTCAAAATGTTGCTAAAGAATGCGCGGAGTTTCGGTCAAGAAGCAAGATTTATTGCAGAGAATTGCAAGGCGAAGAAAAGAGAGTGCTATCCCTGTGATCTGGACGGGCACTGAGTGAGCAATGTGGATTGCTTTATATAGAATGTAGTAGTACTAGTAAGAATGCTACTCTAGGGAGTTTCAAGAGGACACCCTACAGTAAAAAAAAAACAGGAGACGGAAGTCGCCTCAGGTAAGAGGAAGTGAAAAACAGGAAAAGCTGGTGGACGCACGAAGACAACTTGGACAAGCATCGGCCCGACTAAAAGAGGCTTTGTCCGGCAGAGGAATGTAACAACAGTTAGCAGCAGGCTTTAGCCGCCCAAGCCACCACTACTGCTAGTACGAAGAATTCAATTCACTGTACTTCCGCAACACTAAACAACCAGATGATAACTTCTTAAAACCCGTACAATATAAAGATTTCAATAAAAATGGAAGACAATTGCTAAATTAATTAGGCAGTTCTTCGTAACACTTGTTTTTATCAGAATAGAGATGTGTAACAACATTCGGGGGAATATATATATATATATATATATACATATACATATATATGCCTGTTGCATTACTTTTTTGCACGTATATATATATATATAATGCAAATTGAAGAAGGTAATAAAAGTATTACATTTGTTATAAATTAAACAGAAGTCGTCATTCAAACACTGCCGTTTCGGCAGGTGATATTCGTCGGTATTAAGGCGTTTTGGTACCCAGTGCGCCTTACTGTACTGCAGCATGATTGCTACGTCCCTTTTGTCGGACTCAGTGTTGTACAGATTTTATGTAGTAGCCGTGGATTACTTTTAATGTTTTTTTTCATCAACAGCATCAATGGATTCAATGCCGATTATGGTGTTTGTTTGATGTGACCTGCGCGGAAGCTCTTACACTATTTACTCAGAGCTGTTCGTTCTAAGCAGCGCTGAGCTCGGCATAAACATCCACCATAACAGACCATCAATGACGACATTAAGATCATCTTCTTTCATTATTTCTCGCACAACTCTCTAAATGTTGCCACATAAGTAGGCGAATCGGCTATATATATATATATATATATATATATATATATATATATATAAGGTACTGCAGAAATCTATTATGTGTCGCAATGGACAGAATATCTTGTTCTTTAAATCGACAACAGGTGTGATTTCAGTTGAAATTCGTTTATTCTACAGCCGAACTTTTAACGACTTGTAACTTTAAGACGAACGTTTAAAATGATCGTGTTATGACGTTACGACAGCTGAATATAAAGAACTAGACCTAGTCGAAGCGGAAGTATTAATAGTAGTAGTAGTAGCAGTAATAGTAGTGTCGTCGTAATAACAATTGCAGTCATGGCAGTCATGTCAAGTGTCGGTGATGGTTGTGGTGCTACCGGCGGTACCGTCAACATGTGACGTCGCCGCACCGAAGCCCTTGTCTGAAAGCTGCTAACTAGCGAATTTAAAGTAAACGAGCCGCAACAGGACTACAAGAGAGCAAACGAACAGGCCTTACTGGAGCGCATACTGACTGGGCTGCCGGTTGCTTCGGTTGGCGGCCGTGTTCCTTGCCTGTTCCGCCTCGTTCTCCGATGACGACAACAATGGCGACAAACAAACGCAGTTCATCCTCAGCCCAAGGCTCAGTCGGCAAACTTTGCAACAACAATAACAACCACAGCAGCAGCAGCAACAACAACAACAACAACAACAACAATAGCAACAACAGCAGCAGCAACAACAACAACAACGTTAACTGAGGAAGAACAATGGCAATACGCAAACAGCGAGGAGCGAGCAGCGGTCGCGCGACAGCGATCTCGGTGCTTCCAGCCAGCTGGTTGCCGGGCTACTCATCCTTGCAAAGCTCTCCGACCGGTTTGCAGTCTGTCTTTCCCGACTCGCGGTTGAAGATAACGTCCAAACGAGCAGATCCCAACCTTCCCGACTTCTCTCGTTCTCCCGTGGCGGCCGCCGCTGCCACCGCCGCTTCCCAAAGATGTCCCGCGACAGAAATACCCAGGGCGGTGGTGGTTGGAGATGGATAGAAAGAAATGTAGATAGACAGAAAGCGAGGGGGAAGAGAAGGGAGAACAGCTGAACCGAAACAACGATCTAATCGTTACCTGAGCAGGGACTAGCCTGCTTGGCAAACCGTGTGCTCCGAGAAGGGTATATACGCGTTGTGTGGTTAGAGTACTGACTGTTGGCGCTGCCGTTACAGTCAACAGGAAAAATATGATTAAAAAACGCAAGAGAGAGAGAGAGAGACGGGAAAGAGAAACAAAGACAAGAAAGAGAGATAAATTGATATTGACTGCACGCCAGTGCCGCGCCTTAGAGAAACGCAATATTGCAAAGCCGAAATAGATTACAAAGCAGGGCTATTACAACGCGACACAATTAGACAATGCGGCGCAAAAGTTGGACAAAAGTCGGACGGCAGAAAGCGGAAAGTGGAGCGTATGATGATGCCTAGACCACGACGCAGAACGAGGTGCTCTCGCAGAAGGACTTGGGCTTGCTGTTGCTGCTGCTGCTGCGTGTGTGTGCTTAGAGCTGACGAATTTTCGCGTTTTCAAGTGACGCATGGCGTTCGTCTAATGAGCAAACACACAATGAGCGGCTAGATTTATGCGTCCGTGGCAGCGGCTACTCGCCAACAGCGCGTTCCGTCCGAGCTGGTTGCCTCTAATCCTGAATCTATAATTTCGGGCGGTGAAAATGGGCCCACTTCCTCGGCGGGATAAACGTCGTTACGCCTCTCCCTCGACGTGCTGAAATTAGTTAGCCACAGCGACACGACAACGGTAGCGAGCGGCGACGACCACTATAGGACTCTAACCAGTAATTAACCAGTGGAACTGTGGACCGACCGGCACACCTAGCTGCAGACAACAACAACAACAGCAATAATAGCAGCAGCAACAACAGCAATAACAAAAAACAGCAGCAACAACAACAACATTTACAACAGCAATACATGTAACAACAGGTGGCGGTAGTAATAGTAGTGGTGACGTTCGTTGCCGTCCCGCCACGCCAATGGAGATTGGTATTCATATGCTCACACTCACCTATTTATGCATCTGTCTGTCGTAGTGTATAATAAGCGCCAATTGGCACATCTGTAAGCATATGCGTGCGCCCCGCACCCGTGTCGATGGGCGTGCTTACGTGATGGCTGCTTCTACAGCAACGTGTGTCGCGCTGGCTCAGTAGTGCATTCTCTGCCGAACTGAATTAGCATTGGTCTGCAGTATGAATTGACTGTTACGTAGTATTACGCAATCGGTTAGATCGATAAGAACAATGGTCGCTTAAATGTTTCGCATCGACTATCGACTAGCGCGCAAACTCTTTTTCGCTTGCCTGTTGCCTGAGCGAAACACAGAACTGAGCGGCTAAAGTGGTCTAACTGGTTTATTGGCTTGCTCGGCGTTCGATAAACCAAGGGCCGAAATCTGCACAAGAGCGATTCTTTGGTACAGCCTTCAGAAATTTGTAATAATAAAAATCTTTTGGAGTATTGCGCAAGGGCGCAAGGAGAAAAGCGGAACACCGTAGGATAGATATTTCTCGTGCTGACTCAAAGGCACTAGAACAAGAGCATGATTTTCGGACATTACTTAGCAGTGGCAATAAGGCGCGCAGATTACAGACTTGAAGATTCGACAGGCTAAAAGTTATACATGTTTAAGTTTAACAAAATTATAGGTATAGCACATACTTAAAAAAATTATATATATATAGCATCAACCTTACATATTATTATGTGTACATTAAAATATTTTGAGATGTACTTAAATTGTCACGGGTATATAAGCGCAGATCTGATAAGCATATATATATATATATGTGTGTGTGTGTGTGTGGATTGGGTTCTGGCCCTAGCCTAACCACACTTTCCAGACGACAAAATTATTTTGTTAAACAATCAAGTGCCAGATGAAACGTGTGAAAGATAGTAATGCAGCACACGTTTCGACCTAATTCGTACCTCTTACATTCGCGTGGATTTAATGAGCCTTAAGACCGTGAGAAGAACGCACTTACAAACCGATGCTGCCTTTGACCGCGGGATCGAGTCCACAGCCCCATCCAGTCCACAGTCAGCATCTGTATCTGAGCAATTTATGATCTCCATATCGAATCAAGCTATTGACCATTGGCCGCGACGTTACGAAAGATCCCAAACCAATCTCGAAGTCGTGTGTAGCATGTGCACTTTAAACGCTTCACATGCTCGCATCAGTCCTGCGGCGTTTCGTTCGTCGGGACCGTCGCAATAAAATGCAATGAAAGTATCACTCTGTTTACGTTTGGCAATGTTGTACAAACCTGCGAGGAGAGTATTGGATATTGGACAGTCGGCCCGACCGTACGGCCTGTTGCAACAAAAGAACCTTGCGAATAGACTGCCGCTTTCTAGGCTTTTCAATGTGTAAGCAGTACTCGGCAATACCGACATCGTGAATAGACAAACGCTTCCGTGCACAGTGAAGCTTCAGATGAATCCTTTCAAGCAATGATGCTTTCGATGAGATAAGCAGAAGTTTTTTTGGCGCGAAGCCCTGGTAGAGACGGCCAAATAAGTGCTCTTTCAGGGCACGCCTGGAGCAGTGACTGAGCGGGTTCGACAACAATTTGTCAATCAAGCGAATGAAGCACTACGCAATTTTCGTAAAGTCTTTACTTCTTGTTGCTGTTGTTGCTGTCGTTGTTAATGACGCAGTGCCACAAACGAAGGATGTCCTTTGAGGGAACAAAACAAAAAAAAACGCCAGCAGGAGATATAATGCAAGGGAGCGAGAAGAAGGACAGATAGAGGCGTAGGGGAGGGCGGACTGATAGACTGAACGACACGTTTTTGTTTACAATACGCTGGGCGCACACATACGATGCTGATGACTCGCAGCAGTCTGCATTGAACTTTGTTTACTCTATTTGTCTGTTAACTGGTCGGTCGACCCAATTCCAATCGAGTGGAGCTCGGGGGCCCAACAAGCAACGTCTCATCGAGAGCTATCAGCTAAAACGAGTGCGTTTACCTTGCTGCTGCTGCTGCTGCTGCTGCTGTTGTTGTTGCTGCTAATGGTATAGCGTTACCTCCGCGCAGGCGGTCATGGCCCACAGTCCACGTACGGGCCCATAGGACCGTGTGAATTGGGCTTGGGGCTTCCGTGCGACAACGATCTAAAGCTTGCTCGATACGATGTGTACACTGGCCGGACTGTGCCGTCTCTGATGTTGTTCGAGTCGATGAATGAATGAATGAATGCACGAAGCTCAGCAATGCTTGTATTATCGGTCGCCCTCTGCGGCCGACCGAAGCAGCAAAAGAAAAAGTCCGTGTCTACTTAAAAGTGAGCTCACTGCTGTAAATAATGTTCTAGGTAGGTATACTGCTGTGGGTATACTCCCTCCACTGACCACCCGCATCGCCCTTCTTTCCTCCTTCAGGCTATCGCTGTAGGCGTCCAAAGTCGGAGCCGCTGTATTAACCAGCATCACATTAAGTAAATCTGAATGACGTTCCATCCCTTTGGTGCGACGTGGCCCGACATAATAGAGCGAGTAATGGAAATAGTTAGTTTCATAGAATTGCTTGCAATGAACTTTAAAATGACATCTGCTCTAGTATTTGTATTCACACGTTCTAAAATGTCTAGCGCTAATCTTGGCTGAGTGTCATTGACATTTGCTAAGTACAGATGTGTCTACAACTTTGTAAAATTGAAGCAATGATAACATTATCTTTATCACGATGGCATATGGAGGCCGCTTTTCTTTTGCAAGTCTTTTGTGGTTTTTCCAATTCCAATGATTAGTTCCATGTAGATATTAGATAAAGTTGCTCATAATGTTGGCTCTTTTATGGCAAATGCGCTGATTGTTAAATCAGGTATTTGGCTTACAGACAACTCTACGCCGGTGGTTTATTCGAAGTACTTCAGTGAAGTTGGCATGATAACACCAACATCCAATATTGCTGTCTTCGCCCGCAGAATTTGATTGCCTATCGTGTACTACTGTCGGGCCTAAAATGCATAACCGTAAAATACTTTTCAGCCGAGAGTTTTAGTCCAGGCTGTAGGTCCATTCCAAAAGCATGTTTAACGTTTGCTACATTGTGCGTCGATCGCTGAAGCTATTGGTACGGTCATACAACTTTCATACAAGAGATTTACGATTGCCCAGAGTAAGGCAACCCCTGACTTAACGTCAAAACATACAGCGTAAAACAGATGAAACTTGTCGATTCCCGATGCCCAAATAAACTGAATCTTTAACAGCTGTAGCACAGTGTTAAGGCCCGACCAGTACAAACAATTCCGCAGCGCTTCCGATATCTGTGAGAAACTGCCGCATCGTTGATCCTGCGCATTAGCATTTCTTAAATGACCCTACCTATAACACTTACCTCTGTGATCAGTGCAGATCACAGCAGGGTACTGCCGTCAGGAAAACTGTTCGCTTGTTGTAAGTATCCACTTAACCTATTTTCTGTGGATTGGACGCACAATACTGGTAGATACAAAGCCTGATGTATCACCAAGTTTTGATTGCAGCTTAGTGAGGTAAAGGAATTTCGTTTGACTTGTCTTTCCTTTAACCGTTGTTTGCAAACTACGAATACAATGGTCAGCTCACGCTTCGCGTTGGTGGGAATGTGCAACTTCACGAAAAAGTTAAAATACTCGATGCACTTGTTATACATGGCATTTAAAATTCGTCACTCACAAAAGAATAGGTGTTAGTGAGTGATTTTAATGTTAATTTGCATTAAGTTATAATCGAAAGTTTCCCGCTCTAATGTCGCATCTGAGGGAACGCCACTAAGTGCAAATTTGACCATGCGATGGTTGAAGAATGTGAGACTAGCATTCATCCCTACCACAGTGTCGTCGTTGCCCAGTATTATGTCTAGAAATCTAATGAAAATTTACACTTTTTCGTTGTCTCTGCCTCATAGCCTTAAGAGTGTATCCCAGTTTATGTCAGGCTGATCTTCTCAGTCTCCTCAGTCCTTTTCGGACCTATATATATATATATATATATATATATATATATATATATATATATAGTCTCCTCAGTCCTTTTCGGACCTATATATATATATGAGAACTTTCTCAGCTTCGTTTTTTTTTACATTTCAGTCTAAGGCAGTTCTAGAGTTATGTTGGCTCTCTCTCAGGAATCTGGGTAACGATCGCTGGCATTCTGGACTAGAGACTCGTATTTGATCTAGTGCCCCGCATAGGTCATAAGAAGTTTATGCAAGTGCAGGGAGTTTGCCGTTTGTGGTAGTAAAGAGAAACTTTCAAAAAACAGCTAACTTGCTCAGTATTTTGTATCATGCAAGTTCACGCAAAAACGTCCCCAGTCGTTTTATCTTGCCTCATGACGACGTCGTCGCTTAAGAGCCACTTGTTGATACAGAATTACTATATCGGGCTATTGACAGGTGACATATACATATACGCATATGCGTATATAGAGATGTATGTATAGGTATCATGACATCGTTTAGAAGTTTGTGAGAGTTCCTATGCTCTGTGCCCGCTTCGGGATAGCTGAAAGTGACACTGAGAACAGCAGGGAATTGAGTTCGCCCCCCTAAGCGTATCCGGCACTTTGCGGGGGGTAGCCGAATTCTGCCACATAATTATGATCAGAGATTAAGTTTTTCTATAAGACTGACATCAAGAGCAACAAGATGCTTGCTGGCTTACCCGTCGAAATTAACGTGTGATGACCTTATTCCTAGAAACCAGCGTAGAGTTTCTTGTCGGAGATATCGTGGATTATTATCGTATAATGTACCATAATAAAAGATACTTATCTATTATTTCATTTTGGGGTTACAGAAAAATGTGCATATATATATATATATATATATATATATATATATGCACATTTCTCTGTAACCCCAAAATTAGTTATTGCAGTCAGTCAATGACGGTGCTGATATTTGTAATAATTAATATCAGCACCGCTTATTGACTGACTGCAGCTTCATAGACTTGTTTCCATAACTGTCTCATGCGACATTTGCCAGCTCACCACCACTACTGACGGACTACTGACGGTAGACTTATTGTTTTTATACATACAACTAGTAAGAGATACGCATCTATCATTCACACACAAGCATATCTATAGGCTGAAATTATTCTAATATTTAAACCTTCGAGTCCAGTTGGCTCAAGAAGTCATCTCAAGAAGCCTGCAAATTGAAGATGCACTCACTTCAGGTCAAAATACAGGTTTCGTATGCCGTTATTTCACGTAGCGCTATGTGTACATGTGCAATCTCATGCTTAGTTGACCAGAACTGCACTGTTATTATTGCTACAATGGCGGCTGGTGGTACTACGTAAGTAAGTACGCGTTCTACAATATAGAGCGAACTACATATTTCTGGCAAGGTCACTGGCTTACAAACCTAATTACTGAGTAACAACACTTCACTTGCAAAAATATGCACACGGAGTAGACGTTTATTAATGCGTTCACCATTTGTTGCTGTTATTGTTCTTGATGGCAATCATATATTGTTCTTAGGTGTTCTGTCGTTAACCTTTAGGCCGCCGCAGCGATAACCCTGGCCCATTACGCTCCCTGACACTCTTGACTCCCCTATATATATATATATATATATATATATTTAGGAGAGCTAATTCGTAAGTCAGTGAGCATTTTAGCCTGTGAACTGTCAGGGTGTACAGCATGCACCGATCAGCTGCTGGCGGTCGCCATTCACCGGCCTAAACAGCTGCTATATGACCCATCATGATCTGAATTGGAGCAGCACTAGACTTTCGCATCGATCGTCCGTGAGCACTCCCTCCCCTCCCCCTGCTCCGCAACCCCTGAGCTCTATGAAGTGAAGACCGAAGGGTGGATGACGTGGATGAAGACAAGAACTCAGAAGGAGGATGCCTTCCTTGCACTCGTGCAGCGCTTCCACCATGGTGGGGGGCGAACTCACGCACTCGCGGTGACACAGATACACTACTCCTACTGTGGCCCAACAAAGGCAGCAGCAGCAGCGGAAGAGGAAGATCCGGACCAGCAGCACGTACTAGGGATGATAGACAAAATTATAGTGATATTAATGTACACGACGTCTGTCGTAGATGTGGTCTGTTCTCGACCCATGTTCTCACAACACCCAACCCACCCGTGCCCCGCCCACCCCATTTCCGGGCCTCTTCACTCACAATACTCTCTGCAGCTTACTATACAAGTATACACTTCTTGACCTTCGAGCAACGAACTCGAGAGCAAGCGTCTGTCTGTGGTTGAGTTGACGCTCGAGCCGCCGCCGGTAATCAAGAGAAATTCGACAGAAATTTCGGGCCAACCGTCGACGAGCAGAATTTCGGCACCATTTCGGCAGAACTTCGACTGCTGATTCCGACCTTGAATAGTTGGACCTGGATGGCTGATGGCCAACCGAGCCAATCGAGCGCACAACACGACCAATGATGGGGTGTGTCATGTCTGTGTCTGCTTCCATTTGTTTGCCTTCTTTGATACCTGCCAGTCCACAACACAAGGCGACCGACCAATCTCTCGATAGCATCTAACCGATGAAGTGGCAACCTCCCGCTTTCCTGGGTTCTCCCTATCGGGGGTAGGTGGTATTTGGTTCGTCGTCGTCTTGGCACGTTGGCCCAGCGTCCGGCGACGTGCATTTGTGTCTACATTTGTAGGTGCATGTACGCCGTATGTATATATATATATATATATATATATATATATATGTGTGTGTATGTACATCGGCACTAATGTCTTAAAGCTCTGCAGACGGGTAGGTGGCCGGGAAGCGAGCGAACTAGCAAGAAACCACCATCACCACCACCAGCCACGCCGTCGTGGTCCGGACGTGCGCACTTCACGAGGGGAATTCGTGACTTTCTCAGTCACGGGCCGACACAAAGCAACCCGAGCAAAACGAGACAACACATTGTCGTCGAAGGCTGTTGATTGAAGCTGTAGTCAGTCTGCTGGTTCACTGCAGCCCGCGTCGCCTGTTAGCGCTGGTGATGGTCGGGCCGCTTCGAACGCTTTAGCTGGACCTTAAGCCGCTTCAAGCCGATCTGGAAGCCGTTGAGCGCTTTGATGGCCGCTTGCGCGTGTATGGAGTTCGAGTACGAGACGAAACCGAAGCACTTCGAGAGCTGCGTATGCTTGTCGATAAACACTTTCGCCGAAATCACATCACCAAACGGCATAAACAACTGCACCATGTCGTTATCGGTGAAATCCTGAAAAACAGATCGATTCGAGGAGCAAGTTAGAAGCGTTTTCCGAAGCCACAGCAGCAGTTACACTAGCAGCATTTATGACAAAACGACATCTACCAACAACGACACAGCAATAGTGAACTCACAACAACGACAGGAACAGCAGTAGCAGCAAACCCATCGCAACAACCAACGTTAACGACGGACACAAACCAACGACAAACAATAACAATAACAGTGTAATTTCTAGCGCGCCCATGCTAACACTTTAGCTATTAGTTACTCGATGGCAATGTATAGACTGCAGTGGTTTTTGTACTGACGCAAATGTACAGCAAAATACCACAGCGTACAGGCACCCATATGCATCCAAACGCCCACACACCCACACTTAAACCTGATAAAGTTTTGCGCACAACCAATCAAGTAGTAAACGACAACAACGACAGTGGATACGTAAGAATGTCAGTATGAATTTAGTGCCGACCCGGTTGCGTCTACAGGGCACAAAACAGGCTGAGTAGGCATTTAACAATTCCTACTTAGCCTTTTTTTTAAATGACGTAAAGAGCACGCGGTAGAATTTTCAGAAAGTACATTTCATGTGGCAAAAAAGGTTTAAAAAGAAACTAAAGTAGTGGTCGTTGTTTTCCTCTTCCTGTGTGCTTTCGATTGTGATTGTTGTTGTTGTTGTTGCTGTTCGTATTGGCGTAAACCATTTCAGAAACAAGACCAGAAGCAAATAATCGACGTGGCTCTTTTTAGAACAAGATTCCATTCCGCTTGCATTAGAAGTAAAAGCGCGAAGTACTAGATCTCCCTCCTTCTCTCACAATAAGCATAGGTAATGCAGCCAGATGTGTGGCTTTCAAAAATATGAGCTACAGGACATACAAGCTGGTTAGTGATTGCCGTAGAAAACGCGGCTTATGCTGCCTAGAGCCTAGTAGATGCCGTTCCTTTTATAGCTCAATAGTTCATCTAGCGTGGCAACATGGCATTCCTGACTGACATTCTCTAGTTTGCTCCTTGCTATAGCAATATACGCCATTAGTGTTTTTTAGGGCTCTGCAAATGACTTTTTAGTGTACGGTGCTATCTGTTATTTGGCTTGTTATTGCGGTTTTTATTGTTGACGCTGTTGTTATAATCAATTTATTCAAGCTATTTTTGTCGTCATGCGGCTACTTTTATTGTTGTTATTGTTGTTGGTGGTGGTGGTCTTGATATCTGCTACTACAGGAAGTCGGTCGTTCTAACGAAACAACATCTTGTTAGCTTGTAGCTTAATTGAAGTTTGTCTGGTTGTGTCGAGTGAAGCCTTCTCACCTGTGGCAAATGGTAGATGAACAGGTTTGACCCTTCGGGGCCCTCAATTTGTTTGCCTGCCGGGTTGTTGAGTGATGCGAGGTGGTGTGCCAGTGCCGGCGGGATCTGCTGCTGGTATTTCGATGGCAACAGCGAATCTGATAGGACAAGAGACGGCAATTGAAAACGACCTGTGAGTTCAGAGGACTAGGATGACTCGGCGAAAAGCCGGCCAACGAGATACGAGATCTGCTGACTACTAGTATCTGCTGTAGGCATTCATGGTGCGGGTGGTTTTCTTCTCTGTCGATCTCTATTTCCTTTATCCGCCCCCCTCTCTTTCTCTCTCCCATCGCTCTCTCTTGTGGTATCGCTTTCATCTCACTCATACGCTGGCAAGCCTATTACGATCTTAGCCCAGGTTCGAAGGGGCCCACTTCGAATGCAGCCGCTGAGGCGTGGCAAGCGGGATAAAGCTTCACTGACCCACGTGGGCGGACTCGGCACCTCATAACGAACGAAATGAACTACGCACAAACTATTAATTTCAATTTCGATTGGTTGGCGGTGGTAATGGTGGTCGTGGTCAATGTGCAGGCATGCTTTCTGAAATATAATACTTCGATAAACACTGGCTGGTCTATGTATTACTAACGCAGGCGAGCGAAATCAAAACGCAAACCATTAAATCGATTGGCGGCGTGTCAGTTGTGCAAATACGGCTTTTGGATAAAACTCCCCGTGCCCCGCTTCCCGAAAGATACCGCACTTTATTTACAGCTTCGCCCTTGGCACACTTTGCGATCTGGGCGTTGTCGTGGTAGCTGTAGAAATTGTAGAGTACATTGAAATTGTCGTAATAGATCCAATCGCGATATTTTTATTTTTAAGTCGTTTCGCATACCTTCCCATTCCTCTACATAGTGCTGGCCTCAGTCCCACGACTACTTAGTTACACATTTTCAATAAGCTATGACGACGTTATTGGATTGCTACTGCTGCTAAATGTATGAATAACAATAGCAGCAGCAACAACACCAACAATAATAATAATAATAATAATAATAATAATAATAATAATAATAATAATAATAATAATAATAATAATAATAATAATAATAAGTAGTCAGTTTCCACACTCGCCTTGAGTTACGAAACTTGCACCACGACCACCGCCACCGAGACTGCCTGATCGACGAAACGTCTCGCCCAATGCTTATCCTATATGTCTAGAACAGCGCTTGCGAAAGCAACCATTGTAATACATCTGGCCGCATATATAGTGGCAGTTGACTTGACTTGATATCCCTGACAAGAACGACGACGACGACAACGACAACAATGGCGTGTGCAAGCGTCTTCGCCGGCATTTTTTCTCCTTAAGAACGTTGACGGCGATTAGGTTGCTATTTTTGTAGCCGTCGTCTCTAAAACGACACTCAAAGCCAAACAGCCTTTTAACACTATGAGGCTATGTAGACACAGCACTAGCCGGAATCGCTCATAGACTATCTAGCAAATACAACTAAACTACCTAGAAAGGGAAACGACAAGATACAACTACACTTATGAAAAAGAAGCTCGCATTTGCCGCGACCAGAAAAGAGCAAAATACTGAGCGAAGGGAGAGGCAAGAGAGAGAGAGCAGGTGCAACAACAACAACAATTTCGTATATGGGGGGGTTGGATGGTAATGCACCATCTCTTTTTATTGAGACATCTGTGCTTCCCGTTTTTTTTTTCGATCATGGCCGATTTTTAGTCCACTCCGGCATTCACCTTGTTTAAATTGGAAACCATGAAAACCAATTTAGGAGTGGCCGGTCTGGGTCTCGAACCCAGGTCTCCCGAATGCAAGGGCAAAGGCTTTTGCCACTAAGCCATCTTGCTCGGTAGATGGACATACATGGATACAAATCGCCTACCGTCATCAGATCTACGAACCATGGTTTTGTTGTTGCTGCTGCTGTTGCTGAGGTATTGTGCCTGCTGTTGCTGGCGGGTAGCTGTGCGGGGAGGTGACGGGAACTCCGCACGTCGGTACAGCTCCGAGATTGATCGGCGGCGAGCACGATGGATGATGAGCCGGTTGTGTCGATCCGATGAGCTGACCCAACAGGTTGTGCACGGTGAGTAGCTGTTCAGGACCACAGCTGGCCGCCGGGACGGCCCTGAACCGGAGGGCCTCCCCTTCCACCTCCTCCGGCGGCAAGGCCCAAGCGGCTCGTATCTGAATGAGACGCATTTGTAGCGTAGCCGTATTTGTTAGATCGCTGACCTGAATCGGGCCTAGTGTAATCGTGTGTATGACGGGGCCTATAATGGCGGTGATGATGATGGTGACGATGATAGCCATGGTGTCCATGTATGTACTGGCATGTCTCGTCAACCCTGCCTGGGACAAGACAACCATGGAAAAAGGTGCTTAACGCTCTACGCAACGCAACAGAACTAGAAAATCTGGGCTTGCCATGCATACAGAAGCACTAGTGTCGGGAAGGTCTAGCTAGTCGGTCAGTGTTTGGCTGCAAAAAATCGCTGGAGGATGACTTACCGATTGGGCTTGATTGCGGGGATACTGCCGGATATCTGGTACATATTACACGCCGTCTGAAAACGAAACAGGAGGACGTTAATCAATAGCCATTATCATCATCATCATTATCGCAATCATCACCTCATTATCAGCATCAACATTAGAACACGACAGAATAAGATAAAAGTGAGGTCAACATCAGTATTGCCACGTACAACCGCGCGCACTTCTACTAGCATATTGCCCCGGGATCGCGAGTACAACTTTCGATGTGGTTCGGCGCAGACCAGAGAGTTAGGCTCCCATAGGACCATCAACTATGCAAGACTGAGAGTGACCCAAACGCCCCCTCTTCTCCCATTTCTAGAACGCTCTAACGAGTACATCGTCAATCATGGCAATGACTGAGTGCTGTAGCAGGCATGAACGAGTAGTTCCAAACATCGCGTATGCAAGACAACGCTAACAGCGGTAACACAAAACAACACGAACGGCACTAAAAACAACACAACATCAACGACAACCAAAACAACATCAACAACAATGACAACAACTACAACATTTCACTCTTACCTCAGGTCCCGAGGGCTGTGCGAGTACACCACCTTGGTGGACAGCACCGAACTGCGTGGTAGCCGCCGCCGCCGAAGCAGCAGCAGCGGCGGCGGCAGCGGCCGGACTGCCAGTGCTCAGGTTGGTTACGAGACTCTGGACGATCTGCTGCTCGAGACGATTGGCGATGCGGTATGAGGCTCTTGGCGATGTGGCCCTGTAACTGTTTGGT
>QVRM01000097.1:0-40178 GCA_003439945.1 Dermanyssus gallinae
GTCGATTGAGGCGAGGGTGAGCTCACGTCCTGCAGACTTGGCATCGTTAAGGCTACCATCCAGAACCGCAAGATTCCCGAAGGTACCATTATAGGGAAGAAACGCTCGCTGGATTGGGAGAAGCTGAATAGAGTTCTGGAGGCGTCTAGAGATAATTTTGTTAAGCGTTTGTTGTAAGTATGAACTAATAGATAGGAGTCGCAGATCGCTTGGGGATGTGGCATTGTTAATTTTAGGGATGAACGCTAAGCGAGCAGTTTCATGGGCTGAGGCAATATCGCTAATTAATAGTATGTTAGGAATACAACAGACTACTTCTAACGGGAGTTTACGGAGGGACGAAAGACAAATCCCGTCCAAGCCTAGTGTTTTAGAAAGTCCGCGGGGAGCTACATGGGTTTCCTTTAGGGAGATAGGGAAGGAAACCTCGAAGAGATCAGAGTTGGAGTGTATACGGGGCAAGGGAGTGGTTCAAATGGTGGTGGTGTCATTGTGTTGACCCAGTGTTCTACAACTTCGGTGGCCTGCATGTTGTGTATGGTGTGTTTGCAGTCCAGCACCTCATGAGCGAGTTTTTGAGTGGTTGCGTAGTCTTGACGTCGTTGTTGCCTTTTAGATACTCGCGCTTCAGTGGAAGGAGTTTCTCTAAAGGCACGACGTCGGACAGTGTGTGTAAAATGTTTGTTCAGAAAGTCGTTTAAGGCGATAGTGTGGTCCTCACCTGAGCAAATTATATTTGACAGATGAGTAAGGTCTGTTGAAATTATGTTGCGTTTGGTGTTTGTGAGGGCTTGTATTTTGGATATAATAATATCTTTTTGGGATGGATTATAGGGGCCATTTGATTCAGAGTATCGAGGCCGACTAGGCCCAGGAAGCTCAGATCTGTGAGGGTTGGAATCCAGGTAAGACCTCTTTTTACGGAGGTCCTCTACCAGATCCTTATGCGCCTGAGAATTACGTTGGCTTCTAATCGCCCCAGGTGTGCGTGAGTTAAAATTAGTAGCTAATAGGTGGTCAATTTCTCTAGGTGTTTCGTTATTATTATCTAATATAAAATCTGCTTCTAATGTTGCTAAAAGTTCACGGTCTTGTGGGTTCTATCTGGTCTTCTTAGAGAGGGGGGCTAAAATGTTCTCGTTATATTCGTCCGGATGGGCACGACGACGGTGTAAATTAAGACCTGATTTAGAATTAAAAACCTTTAAACAAGTACCAGATGGACATTTACAATTTGGCTGGGAGACGCGTGAAGTACTAGGGGGGTTAAAACTATTATTAGAAGCAGCAATGTCAATTTGTGAGGAACTTAAAGTCAACTTACTAGTCTGGATCGGTTAGGAGTTGGGGAGGTGGCACGAACTTCCCGTTGAGTGTGAGTCAATCTAATGTGGCTCGCGAGGCCTTGCGCCAGATTTGCATACTCGCCCGCAAGCCTGGCAGCTGAGTCTTCCGGCGGTGTTGTTGCCGTCACGTGATGCCATCGTTGTCTTGGTCCACAGCGGAGGTAAGATTTCTTTAAAAGTTTCGTACGTGAACGATGGCGCGATTTTACGCAGATGTTGTTGTTAAAATCGCGAAAATGAAGCGGTCTTTAGACCATCATTCTGTTTGTCTCTACCCAGGGAGCACTATGTCATATTTCGTCACGCACTGTATTTATGCAAAATAGCGTCGAAGGTAGAAGTTAAAAATTGCACATCAATATGTACAATAGTAGTGTCGGTTTAAGATATATGTTTGTGGTAATTAGATGGAAGACTAGCATCAGACAGATTAATTACTGTCTCTTCGATTCAGTGGAATTGAAGCATCTATCACAAGTATATAATAGGTATGTAGGTAGTCAATTAAAATATATAGTGGTTTAATAACACGATATGGCTACCCAATATATCGTTGCTTATTGTATTCTCTACGCTGTGTTCTACGCTGTTTTAGAGTTCAAAACAAAGCGTATCGACACACCACTATATGTATGCACTGTCTGGGTTTTGTAGCCAGTGCATAGACTATATAATAATGTGATGATTTATTAATCATTTACAATACGTTTGCACTCTCGGAAGTGCTCTCTCTCTCTCTCTCTCTATATATATATATATATATATATATATATATAGTCTAACTATCCGTATTCTACTTCCATCACTAAGGTTACGTTGAGCAATACGGTGAACACAACAGGCACGTTTATTGAGTAATCGAAGCTAATATAAGGTGCGATGGTACAAGTAACTCTCAAGCAGGTCCATCAAGTTCTTGGATGGAAGGCGATATTGAGGTCTATGTCAGGTGTGTTAACAAGCTTTCCCCTGAAGTCCATCGGGGTTCCTCGATACTCCAGGCGGAAATTCGACATCAACTATTAAAAACGACATAACGAAAAATCAAGCGAGCGTGGTTAGACTTGTGTTCAGCTTGCTGACATTATGAGTATTGACTTGCGTGGTCTGGATAGCAATGTTTTTTGCCGCATGCGCCCAGGTTACAAAACAGTAGTCGTACCATCATTAATTTTCAGGAGTGTTTTAAAATATTTCTATTAGCAGAGCCAACTGTGTGCCATCGGATAAAACACTCAAGAAAGAAACGGCATACATAAAGTGGTAAGATACAAATGTATGACTAAAGCATAAAGAGCAAACGAGGTTATGAAATGCACGTTATATTAGCTACCTCTGTGCAAAAATGCTGCATGAAACAGCAGGGCTCTACTTGGTTAAGCTACAGTTCTACCCTGCTGAGAATGTATCGTCAATTACTGTCCGTAGTGTAACGTCTCTTGAAATTGTAGTTTAATATAAGTTAACACTTTTCGGTATAACTCAAATAGCTTTCTTAGTTTGTCTTGTTGTTAGTTAAATTGCTAACAACCTAGCTTTGTTGTTTGTTAAATGTACCTACAATTTGCGGTGTATCATATCCACGGATTGACGAAGCGTGAAGACCCGACTGACCTTAATCATGAGAGTCCAGAGCTCAAGTTCAGCGACGCGTCTCCCGAGACACATTCGGGGACCGAAGCTGAATGGTAGTGAACCATATGCGTGGCCGGCCTCGCTTTTGTTCATCCAACGTTCGGGCCAAAAGCGCTCGGGTTCAGCGAAGTACTTCGGATTTCGACCTGTAATGTAGAAGTCGGCGAACACGACCCTGCCCTTGGGAATGTTGTAGCCCGACATCGTCACGTCCTTGTCAAACTTACGGTATACCCCAGTGATTGTCGGGAAAAGGCTGTAACAGTACAGTACAAAATTAATTTCATTACGTTAATATATACAAATATATATAAAAAAAAAATATATATATATATATATGTTCATAATCTAGCATATTTCCTATACATGGAATTGGGTCGCAGGAGTATGAGCAAACCATATACAAGCATCTTACCATATGTATGTGTATATAGGGCAATTTACCGTTGTTCTTCCATCTATATAAATATATATATATATATATATATATATATATATATATATATATATATATATATACAGGGTGTTCCTATTTGTGTGTACAAAACGCTAGCGTATGGTCAAACTCGGTGAGAAAATCATTTTTGCCAATGGGTGGAAGCCGGGAAAACGTTTTGTTTAGGAGTGAGAATGAAATTTATAAAAGCAGTTATTCTGTCTTTTTTCTCCAACATAGTTGTGCAAAATCTACGTTTGCGGGAGAACCAGTCAACGCACAAAGGAACCGATCATACCGGCGTGTTTGGCGGAAAATTATGCACAATAAGGTATACATTACTGGCTTGCGTAGCAAAAAGCGAATAGCCAGATTAAGGAAAGTCATAAAAAGTCAAAATGTTACGTTAACGCTTTTTTGTGCAACATCGTAATTTTTTCCATTACGACCAAAAATGCACGTCCAAAAGACTACTCTCAGGCAATAGCAGATTTAATGCCCACTACATTCGTACCAAAGTGATGGTGCTGCGTTACGTATTTGCCAAGTGACTAAGCTTTTTCGACAGTCATAGTTGTTATGTTTCACGTTGAAGTTTTCACGTCCAGAACCGTAGCATTTTGCCAAGACGTTTCCGCCCCCTCTTTCCATTAGAAAAAAATATTCTCTTGCTGAGTTCTACCAAACCTCAAAATATGTACCTAACTTTCTCATACACCCTATGCAAGTATGCATGCCTTCGCTTTCGATATGACTGTCGAAAAAGCTAAGTTACTTGGCAACTACGTAACACAGCACCATCACTTTGGTACGAATGTAGTGGGCATTAAATCTGCTATTGCCTGAGAGTAGTCCCTTGGACGTGCATTTTTGGTCGTAATGGAAAAAATTACGATGTTGCACAAAAAAGCGTTAACGTAACATTTTGACTTTTTATGACTTTCCTTAATCTGGCTATTCGCTTTTTGCTACGCAAGCTAGTAATGTATATTTTATTGTGCAGAATTTTCCGCCAAACACGCCGGTATGATCGGTTCCTTTGTGCGTTGACTGGTTCTCCCGCAAACGTAGATTTTGCACAACTATGTAGGAGAAAAAGACAGAATAACTGCTTTTATAAATTTCATCCTCACTCCTAAACAAAACGTTTTCCCGGCTTCCACCCATTGGCAAAAATGATTTTCTCACCGAGTTTGACCATACCCTAGCGTTTTGGACACACAAATAGGAACACCCTGTATATATATATATATATATATATATATATATATATATATAGCTATTTACCTTAAGCATTTCATCTACCTAAGACGTACTTCTACATAAACTAATGTATAGTACCTCATGTAATACAATCGTTTTCAAAACAGAGTTCTCTTATAGCCAAATATGTGTATGTACATATAGAGATGTTCCTAAGCGAAGAATTAGTATATCTGGGGGGTCGCACAACTTGCACAAATTTGTAGTGAATTGTCTAGAAGTAACACTGAAATCACGAATAGGTGTAATATCAATGTGGCTTGTCATTATACAATTATTAATGAGGGCTCAAAAACGAGATTTTGTGACGTCTCATGTTTGAGTTCTCACTTCAGCAACTTGAAAATTTGCAATAATCGTCATAAGTTACAGCTTTGCTGCTTGAAACCGAAGGAGAATGCGCATGTCGTCATTATTAACATGATTTCTTTTATCCTAGCAAACTTAACCCAATTTGCTCAGGAGCGCATCTAAATGGCCAACATGTTGAGATATTTAGGGTTCCCCCAACAGAGTTTTATCCAGCACGGCCGCTCTGCGCTATGGTTTATCATCTACTGTCAATGAGCATTGCTCAAAGGGAGTTCAGTTGACAACCGGCGACACCACGGTATGACAACCTTGATAGCGCACTGGATTTGTGATTGCAAAGCAATTAAGGTGCAACGGTAAAACTATTCATCTTACAAACGTGCTTCTTCTGTCACGCAAATTTCCTCGCCACACCAAGGCGCGCGCCACGCAGCGAACCAGAAACGAATACCCTTTTTCGTGTAGACGCATACCAACCACGCTTACATGCTTAATGCAAGTAATGGCGAGTGATGTGACAACGCCAAGTGCATATGAGCTTTTTTTAAAGATTTTTTTTAATTTCAAGGTTTTTGCAAAATGACGAATTTGACACGGACTCCTCTGAACGGATATTCTTCTGAACGAAGGCTTCGTTTCACAATAGGCACCTGCGCTTAGTGTGCACGTTGGACTTAGTGATGGGCCAACGAGGGTCACGCAACTTCTTTAAACGTTAAATGAAGATCTACATATGCTACGTTTCTAGCCATGTGTATCATTATACATAAGATATTTGCTCGAGATTCACACGGTTTCAATACGCGGAGAGTTAGTACAAAACGGCGATGCGGTATCTAGATTTAAACTTCGGGAATGGGTGAGCTCATACCGCAGGTGAACTGCGACACCTCGGTTGCTTCGAGTAATAATGCGAAATACATGCGATGCAGATGTTGGAATTGTTCGAAAAATGCTTCACTAATTTGAATGGGTCATCATCATCACATCATTTGAGAAGTTCGATGGCTAATGTTATAATTCTTGAACTTGAACGCTTAAAAACGAGGAGTCAAACGATACCGATAAGGTAAGCTTTCTTCAGAAAGATAACTTCCCTGTTGCTAGTTAGTCAACCGATGGTTTTCAATAACATTTCGTCGTGAATGCGTCTTGAACGAGTGCATGCTTGGTACCGTCATCGAACAAATAACTTGTCTGTCAATAAGATGTCTGACCGGCGACATCGGTAAAAGCACCCCCCGGGTTTATTTACACACACGTGCATATACGTATATATGTATATGTATACGCACGCGCCCTGCGTGGGCAATGTCTCTATTTGAACCCTGCTTGGGGGGGGGGTTCACTTAGGGGATCCTATTGAGACGACCGAAATGTTATAAGCATACCCTAACGGACAGGTCGGTCCGTGCAGGCATCTTTCCTTTTGATGCTAATGATGGCGACGTCGATCGTAGATTGATTGACTGTGTATAGAAAGGTAGCCTCACCACGACAGGTACCACGCCTACCGTACGAATAAATTTCTCTCGTTGAACAACAATAACAGCAACAGCAACAACAACAACAACAACAACAACAACAACAGCAACAACAACAACAACAACAACAACAACAACAACAACAACAACAACAACAACAACAACAACAACAACAACAACAACAACAACAACAACAACAACAACAACAACAACAACAACAACAACAACAACAACAACAACAACAACAACAACAACAACAACTGATCACCGGCCAGCCTCATTCGAACTGTTCTGCGACCTTCATGTTGATTCCAAAGGTAGGCCAAGAGCGAATAAAGGAAACGGATGCTTTAATAACGGAGACAGAGAGACTCAATGATGTCTAAGGAGGTCAAGAGAGGAAAGCAAATACATAGAGATAAAAGGCAGTAAAGGGGTAAAGCAAAGGACAGATATAGTGAAAAGCATCGAACGGAAGATTACGGCTGTGTAAGATGATGCCTCGGGTGATCAGTCGCATCATTATTATTACCCGACCGGTTAACGTGGTGGTCTTTTTCCTAATGCTTTCGTGTCGCTACTACGTTGTTTTGGTTATTTTTACGGTGATGGCTTTTATTATTGTTGTTGTCGTCGTCATCGTTGTTTTTTTGTTGCACTTGGTGGTGGTGGTTGAGGTTATTATGCTGCTATTAGTTAGATTGTTACCACAATGTTTTCTGTATTTCGTGGCTACCGTTGGCATGCTACAATTGTTGTTTTTGTTGTTAATTTTGTTGCTGTTGTATTTGCTGCCGCGCTTGTTATCACTATTATTGTTAGAACTATATGCTTGTCACGGCCAAGCGTTCCAGCGTTCAAATTCAGAGCCCGCCATGTTTGTCGACTTAGTTAATAAATGTTTAGTATGGTTGGCCTAAAGAGTTACAATCGACACTCCTTTGAAGCCCTAAAGACAGACAGATGCACATCATAAGGTAGCGATATTGTGTACGTAAAGGTTGCAATGGTGCGTTAATCGATCTGCATAGTGGGGGCAGCTAAGCATTAATTCTTCTGTTGGCAAGTAGTCAATCGTTAATTAGTTATATTTAAGTGTCCGACGAAACGTCAATTAAAGGGAATGCTCTAAGGTGACGGTGGAAGTAAGAGGTGATGCTCGAAGGTAACAATGCGTTTGTAACATAACTTACCGAAGCGATTCCTTCAGGCACGCCTTAATGTAGGGGATGTTGTTAAGGTCATCCGCGGTGACCTCCTTCGCCGTCCGGCCGATCATCAATTGCGATACCTCCTTAAATGCCTTCTCCTGTGCCTCAGGATGTGTCGCCATATTGTACAACAGAAACGAGGCCGTATTCGACGTCTGTGTACAAACCCAATTTAAGCACGAACAAAACAAGATATTAGTATGTGGCTGAATACTTTAATAGTCTACTCGCAGTTGGTCTGTACAGTTCAATATATATATATATATATATATATATATATCTATATATATATATATATATATATATATATCCTAGGAATATTTGTAAAGCTCGATAAAGTTATTTTTTTCCACTAGAACATGATCTCTGAGAAGTCTTTCGTTTCGGAGTGAGAGTGATATTACCGAAAATTCATAACACTAGTGTTGTTGCCCGACATAGGAGCACAAAATGTGTATTTGCGAGACAACCTTAGCACATCGTCGTGTTCGTGAGGAAATTCTACTTTCTCTGAAGGATATTTAACGCTTCTTTCAACCTTAAAGTTCTTTTATTAGTTCTCACGCCCAGTTCCTCAAAATCATGACCATGCGACTATTCGCAGCTAAAACCTAACACATTTAGGCAATTGCGCATTGCGAGTAGCTTGGTACAAAATATATGGCAATGCCATACGTGATTACGGAATAACTAAGAATTTTTGGCGGAATATCGAGATTGAGCGCATGCATAAATGACTTTATCCCAGAAAATTTGAAGATCGAAATAGATAATTGTAAAGGCAACTTCCTTGTGGAGCATCAGGAGAAGTGTGAGGCCTTGTGAGATTCTTATACGTAGAGGTCCACTATTCCCATCATTGCAGACACCGCCCATCAGACTTGCTCATTATCTGAGGTGTAAGTGCTTTTCGTCTGAGATGCAAATGCTCTCGTGATGTCCACAACGCACCGTCTTTGGCAGTCCGATATTCATGCAATATATGGACTCAGTAAAGCATAATTTCATGACACAAGTTCGATTCAAGATCTATGCTCTCCACCTTTAAATATATGTACGTGGTATGAACGCAGAGGAACACAGGATTCTTTAAAATGCCGCTGCAGACTTCATCAAGTGGACGGCGAAAATGTGATTAACCATATTTCTCAGCAAGAATTGCGTTTTCCATCTGGGGCAAAGAACCCCTAAATGTATCTATTACATTGGAAGAGTGCAACTTGCTGGGAAGACTACGATAAAGAATCTCGGCGTGCACATATCGGATGATCTTGATTTACGAGGCCATGTAACTGCTGATGCTCAAGAAATCTACCAGGCTGACAAATTGAATGATTCAGGAATTTGCATTATTAAAATGTGCAATTGCAATACTCCAGCGGCCATGACTTGACCTGTACAAGCGACTGGTTCGACCAGTTAGTATGTACGGATCACAGGCCCGGTCGCTGCTCTACAGCCGGGTTATAGAGCGTCTACAAAATTCCCAGGACCGATAGCTCTGAAGAGTACGACTATTAGAGTAAACTGTCACCTCGCCATCCGTTCGTGCTCAATTACGTGAGGCGGATCTTTGGAACTACCAAGCCTTGAAAAGAAACCCGGACCGCGTCGAGAAGCTGTTCATATTTGTGAAACAAATTTCTTATTATTCAGGTGCGATAGCAAAAGGCCACGGCAGTCACTAAATCGGCCAAGGTAGCCAACCCACAGCGAATCTTGCGCGCTCCAAATGCCCTCTACCTCCAGTGACTTGTACGCATGAATTATCGTTTTAAAAATAAATTATGAAAGTTTGCAACCCCCAATTTACACGTCCAGCGTCCTCCATCTTTCCGATTGTCGTTCGTCTTATCCCGTTTTCTGATTAAAAGCGAGGTACCAAAAGCCGGTACTAGAAGATCGGCGGAAAACAACCGATCGGAAACACGAAAGTAGCTGAAAAGTGCTCACAATTATCGAAAAGAAAAATCGGAATTTCTATAGTTTGGACTATTATTGCGCCGAGCAATGATGTACTAACAACTAATGGTTGTATGCGCATATTAAAGCTTGCTTCACGTTTGAAATATATAGCGTAAATAATGTTCTCCTTTGACAAAATAAAAGTGCATTTGATTGCAATTGAATTGAAATCAATAAATAGATAGGCTGCATCCGTGTGCGTTTAAGCGCACATATAAAAAAACCCACATTTGCCAAGAAGGACCAAGCAGCTTAACTTGAGGCAATTCTCAAACGGTCAAGGACAAACGAATATGAATACTTGCTTTGGCAGTGCTATGCTATAACGGACAAACCAAGTAGCGTGAACGATTTCAAACTGCTTTAATTCACATGCATGTATAAATAAGCAAATATTTACATTATATACAGGGTTAACCGGGCTAGGTGTTCCCTATTTGTTAAAATTTGCCGCGCCGGCCTAAATGAAGCGGTCGGGTATGGTTGCAGCAAGCATTAAACAAATGCTTTTTATTATTAACAGGGGAGGATTTTGATGAAATATATAAAGATAGCTACAAGTAACTTTATGTTAAGTTTGTGGCCATTCTCCCAGAGGACACCTAGCCTGGTTAATCGTGTATGTGGTAAGTCCTAGATCTATGTTAGCAGAAGCCGTCATTACTTGATGATTATTGTTGTTTGACAGTATAACTAACGGTGACTGCTTTGTACCGTGTCGGCGCCGCCGAGCAGGAAGTCGCTCATCAAGGCGACGATATCCTCGTAGAGTAGGTCGTCCCGGCAGAGCATATGTTGTAGAATCGTCTTCTCCTTATCTTCATCGGACGTTTTCTGAGCTCCTTTGATGTTGCGAAATATAACCCTGATAATGCGCACAGAAACACACACGTGAATGACATAACATATTCGTTAACTCGGCCTGTTTTCTAACGGCCGTCCCGTATGAAAGGTATTATATATAATATATATATATATATATATATATATATATATATAAGTATTGTTTTTGGTGTTGTTATCGTCGTCGAGACCCAAAATAAGTAAAGTAAAGTTTTCGGGCTGACCCTCAGCCAAGATTTAACGTCTACGGAACTGTTTTTCACTTTGCTTCGTAGACGGACCCCCATAAATACAAATCGGTGCAACGGTGGGGCTCGAACCCGCGCACCTATGTGTCTCCTCCGGTTGCGAGGCGCAGACTAATGCACCCACCACACCACCGGGCTCGACAGACCCAAAGTACTAGGTATTGTTAGCTATCATGTGTGTTGTCTTGAAAGCGTTCTTGCTATGACAGCGAGAGTGCAGATGACGGCGTTCTTTTTGTAGCTGTTGTTTACATCATTGAGCCGACGCCTCGTGGTCGGATTTAGTGGGTGTTGCTTTTCTAGTTACGTTTTTATTTTAGACATAAAACTGCAACCCTGACTGTTATGGCTTAGCAGGTATCCTATGGCGCCTGAGTCTGAGTGGATGACTGAGTTTGTAAGTCTCACATTAGCTTTAACAGCAAACCCGGTGTAAATCATACATTTTACCGGCTAATGTCGATTATATGCATATATATATATATATATATATATATTTTTTTTTATTTTTTTATATATATATTATTTATACTGATTTTTTTGACTGATTTATTTTTTGCTCGACATGTTTACCTAAATACATATGGCGTTCTTTTTTTATCAGGTGCGCTTAGAGCAGTGCCATATATATATATATATATATATATATATAAAACTAGAGCGCTACGTCACTCACTCGGTGAAATCGTCCATAGCGTTCTCAAAACGTCGCCAGGTCGGTGTGCGGAAGTATCGCCACATCGGCATACGATAGCCAAAGATCTGCAGACACTCGAAGATGACGTCCATCGACCGTAGGATCCGGTCGCCATCGCTGCCCGCTGGCAGCTCGGTGTGCATACACTGCAGGCGCTTGTCTAGCGCCACGTAGAGGACGCTCTCGAGCGACCACTTGTACAGCAGGCGAAGACAGTTCCACTGGCCCGGCCCAAACTTACTCTGGTAGTCGCGGATGAGTTGGAATCGCCTCCTCGGCGACGTCGTTCATGCTCGGCACGTACGACATGATCGTGCGTGGTTTCAGCGTGTACGGCTGCGTCTTCGACCGATACTTATACCACTCCTCACCTTGCCTGTCACGACAATATATATATATATATATATATATATATAATATATATATATATAGGATGTCCTAAAAATACTTTCGGAAGTGGTATAGGAATTGAAGAGCTCGTTAAAGCAAATATTTTTCAAGTCGTGCCTAAGGAGGTCTTGTTTTGAAATGCGAGTGAAATTACTAATTCAAAGCGTGGCCTCTAGAAGGTCTTGTTTTGAACGAATTTAAAGCGTGGCCTCAAGGAGGTCTTGTTTTGAAATGCGAAGTGAAATTACTAAAACTTGTGCCACTGGTGTTGTTACCCAACATAGTAGCACAAGAACTTGCGGGACCAGTCTTTCCATACAGAAACTAAGCACACCGTCGTGTTTGTGAGAAGAATATTTTTTTTCCAAAGGGGACATGGCGACACTTAGAATATAATTGCAGGTTATTCCTGACGCTCATTTTAGTAAAAAGTCTATGCCGATAAGATTTGTGGGTGCGGAGTAATTATGGTATTTCGGCGGGCATATCGATGACTTAGTGGTTTCGCGAACACCTTCTGGAACGCCTTCCTGTTAGGAAGCATGTGCGTCCGGTATAGCCGTCGAATGGCATATCTCAAAACACGCAACAAAGTCTGCAAACGCTACCGATTCTGCCCAATCGTTCACGGAGGCACCTTCGAAGAGCTAATGTAAGATAATAAATAGTTGTATGTGCTTCTAGAGATGTGACAACCGACTATTATGATGGAGTTGTTCACTTATGCGAATACTCAGTCGCAACATGCTCGCCGTAAAACCTTAATTCATTCGTAACTACGGATCGGATTGCCATGGACTTGATGCTAGAATGATCGCCATGAGAAGCGCTTTTGCCCATAAGTTTTGAGGTGAATGGTCGTCGGGTTATGATTTAAATGGCTTTTAAACCTAATAATAGAAATGTAATCTTTGTGAATTAATTATTCTAAACGACCACGTCGCACTTTCTAGTCGGCGTTGTATGTATGCTACGAAACAAGAGTTCTCTGAACCCTGTTCTATTAAGAAAAGTATCTGTTTCAACAAACTCTACAGTTCCAATATCAATTTTTTCACACCCTGCACATATATACATATGGCAACAGCGTATTATTGGATATACTTGTTCAACAAGCTTGTTCCTGATAGAAAATGGTGACACGCGTATTTAGGTATGCATGCCAAACAAATATGAAATCAAATAGATCAATCAAATGCCAAATGGTGCTTTTAGCGTTCAAAGTAACGAGTATACCTAACCGCCCTGAACGGAGAAGAAACTGCGCACACATACATTGTAAGGTAGCCAATGTTATGATACCACTGCGGTCTGCTCGAGCGGTACTTCTTAAATGCTGCACTGCCGACACGGAACGGCGTTTTTCCCTCGGATTTGAAACAGCGTCTCGATGTCGTCGGCGTCAAACAGGTGCACCAAAGGGTACCGTCCCGCCGAGGTGCTCCACAACAATATTACCATACTTGGCGTGGATGTCACGAGCCACGTGGTGTGGCTTATCCGGATTATATCCACCTGGCGACAAATCACACGACACGAAGGTACACAGTTTATCGTTTTTTAGTATATATATATATATATATATATATATATATATATATATATATATATATATATATATATATATATATATATATATATATATAGCGTTTTATTAGGATGCAAGTGGAGCAACAATTGTCTTCCCGATAACGTGTACGCTGTAAATTTGCGACAGTTTGTCGTTATACTAATACCCAAGTTCTGGTCCGGTACACACAAGCAGTGTAAGTGAAAAACTGGTAACAGGCAACCCAAATTGCCGAGAAGACCGAATACACGCGGAATCTGAGATCAACTGCCACATACACTTTGAAGAACGGAGAACGGCTCAACATTTAGATAAAATATATTTTTTTAGGGTATTATAAGAACGGTTTATTTCTGAGGTTAACAATTGATTATAATTATGCGGATAAATACAGTATTGAATATTTTTGTTTCTATTATATAAAACATTCTGTGAGAAAATATATATTTATATATCATACATTATAGCCGCCATTTACTCAAATTACAAAATGGCTTGTTTAAACCCGTACGCAAACATGCGATATCTATATATATATATATATATCGATTGGGCTTTTTAGCAGCAATAGACTTACGGGTTTATTTTTGTACCTATACGGACATGAAGGTGGATAGTTCTATTTTGACCCACTCTAAATAGACTGTGAAATTTGCTATAGTAGCGGCCGACGAAACTTGAATTGTGCTACGTCTTAACTCCGGATAAGGAGTTAGTTGTGCGACTCAGAATGTTTACAATTGATTCCGAGCTGTACTGTCAGTCCTGCACGAAATATATATGCTGATATATATATATATATATATATACACTTTGTTTTTAGATTATTGAACCTTTGTTTACATGCATCGATCGATTCCGGCAACGCTCGGCCACAAACCGTGGTTGGCGTGCGCCGAAGGCTTGCCTGCAGCCGGCCAGGCTGTCAAACGGGCCATCGAGTCGTAGGGAAAACGTTGTGTTAGTCCGCGTCTAGAGCGGGCGACGATACCGACTTGGACGATGTGCGACCAGCTAGAGGACTCTCGTGGAAATCACACGATCCTCGGCAAGCGACAGGCAATAGCGAGAGAGGGAACTAGCCGTTATTGGGCCGTGTTGCTCCCAGAAGGCCGCCGCGAGGACCTGTTGTTGTCCCTAGCGCAAGCGGCGGAAAGGTTTCTCAAAGGCGGCGACCGCTAGAGAAAGCCCAGCGACCGACTAGCAGACAGACAGCGAGACAGACTGACAACGGGCCGCGGCGTGCCCTACTGCCGTTTTACTAGTGGGTGACGAAAATTGAGCGAAAACGAGCCCCCCCCCTTGCTCGACATGGAACCAAAAGCAAAAGTTAAACATCATCAGAAGAAACATAGCGGGTCAGCTGACGACGCCCAGCCGGGCAGTCCACTTCTACTGAATACGCGAGACCAAGCAGGGTCGGCTATCGAGATTGAGGCGGCGTTGGCTGGCAAACGTAACAGCTTTATAAGCGGGCCGTTTCCTCGGATGAAGACCGTCTACGCGGACGACATACCTGACTGCTCCCCGGGCGGGACGCGACAGATCGGCCCATTTCCCACACTGAGGGGAACCGACAAAGGCTCGTCGGTGAAACGTTCGCGCGGCGCTCGTGTTGGCTTGAAGGACGGAAGCAGCGCAAGCGATATAATGCGGGGCGCCGACCCGAAGCTCAACAAGGAAAAGAAGCGCAAAGGAGAGACGGCAGGTGGGAGCATGGTAATGGGAAATCAGATGATTGCGAGCCTCTTGAAGGGAGCCAAAAAGACGTCCCAGGGATCGATTCTTGCCAGAACGACAAAGACAATGTTTGGTCTCAAGAAGGACAAAAAGCGAGCCTGTGATGGCCTGGGCAAGAAGTCGGACTCGGAACCGACCACTGTCGGGGACAACTCTCCTTGCATCGTCAAGGATGGCAATGCGCCGAAAAAGAAGGGCAAGAAGAAAGCCCTAGAGGCGACGAAGCCGATGGTCGAAGTCGAGAGCGCCGACGGAGAGAACGCCGAACAGAAGGCCAAGAAGAAGAAAAAGAAGAAGCATAAAGAGATCGAAAAATTGTAGCAATGCTAGACTGCCACGAAACTGTGTGTGTGCGTGTTGTCCTTTGTGTTTTCTCTTGACAGCCATACCATATGAGCGGACGTCTTCTTGAGCCGCCCACCATAGGTATGTCCCGCGGTATTCGTTTGCCAGAGCTAGACATCTAATCTAGGCAAATTTGGTGGAGCTGCGAACTTAGCTCATTGCGGCTTGTATATATATATATATTTTTTTTTGAGAGAGAGTCTAGTCTCTTAAGAAAATCCTAAACGTTACCTCTTGTGTTTTACTACGCCCTTTCCCCCACACAGAACAAAGACTCGTGTGCACATCGGGTACTTGTGACTCCGCACCTCGCCTGAGACCTTTCCATCAAGTGATGGTAAGAGCCGCGAGACCTAGGTCGAATCATGCTTTTTCAGTGATTCATTCGTACTCTTCACGCAAACTTTTTCTACGTAGTCTTTCAGTTAAGGATGCAATTATGACACTGCATGTATAAGAAACAGTTGTGAAAGAATGCGTTGCTTTCCTCCGTTGCTAAGCGGGGTTGAGGCAATCGCCGCGTCATCAGTAGACAAACAAGTACCATATATAGTTACATCAACACGTATAAGTTTATATTAAGTCGACTATGCACGCCACTTAAAAATAATTGAAAACAAAAATTTTGTTCAATCCTTACTCTAATCTAAATAAAAAGAAACGCTTCTGGTGTACGCAATACAGCTACACGCGCAAAAACGAGATTGGTTCCATAAACCGGTCCAGTCAATCTTATGTCGCCGGAGCGCCTACACCGCTGAAAGACACAAGTACACTTGTTGTCAAAGTCGTTGTCAAAGCAAACGAGAGGTACCATACCGACAATCGGCCAATAGATCCAATTGCTGCCAAAGTAGGGCAGGTTGAACATCTGAGGTATTTCCGAGAACGGCTTCACCGGCTGTTTGGTGTTGGCGCTATTGCTGCTGCTGCTACTGCTGCTCCCTCTGTTGTTGGGTTTCGTCGTTGATGCGAGTGAAGGCGCCGTCAGTGAAGACGCATCGAAGTCTGCCGGTATTGTTGCTGTTGTTGCTGTTGCTGCTGCTGCTGCTGTAGCTGTCGTCGTTGCCGAAGTCGATGATGACGTTGTGACATTGTTAGCGCTTATTGTGCGTGTCGCCACGTTTAGAAGAAGCCGGGCCCCGCCTCGTTGTAGGCCTCCCATTGTAGACTTCGTTCAGTCTGGTCGTTGCAGGCTTCTGTTAGCGAACGCAACAATGACAACAACATTGACAACAACAACATCATCACCATCATCTACTACAGGGTTTGCATAGAAAGCTGCGTACACAAAATTATTATACACACACACACATATGCAGGCTCATATGCGTTCATTTAGAGCTAGATACACATTTCGAGCTAGACACGCCCTTGCACATAGACAAACACTTTAAAGCATAGCTCGTATACAGAATCGAATAAAATGTATGCAGGATGATTAGCATATATATTATATATATATATATATATATATATATATATATATATATATATATATATATACATATATATACATATAAATGGCATTTTCATCGTAGTCTATCGGCGAATCATAGCCCGGCAACTATAAACTGCCACGGTTGTGTAGCACTTTTGACCGTTCGCACTCTCACATAGACACCAGCGCACTAACACGCGCACGGAGTAAACGCAGACGTTGCATAAATAACGTCTTGGACGTTGTAGCTTTGACAGCGCTCTTGCTGTTACGAGATGTGTCTGCTGCAGCGTGCAGGTAATGCTGTAGTGTTAGTACGAGGTCGTTAGTAACAAAGTGGTGAGCAGCAGGCAGATGATTTAGTAGAGTCACAAGTGACTCAATTTAGCAGGTGATTAAAAATACAACTAATTTAGTAGTAGTACCAGTATCCGTACTAGCTAGCAGCTGTAACTAAAGAAACTAAACTAAGTAGCAGCTTATCGTCGCGAAATAATCGGCAGTCAAAAATGAGAGATTCATGAGAGTGGGTGGGAGGGAGACGTCTAGCTAACAATTATAAAATTATAAAAATAAATAGTAAGATGTGTGCTAGGAGGTGCAGCTGCTGCATCACCAGAGGTGCCTGAAACTCTTTCGGGTTGACTCGCAGTCGAAATTTGACGTCCGCGGAGCGGCTCTCGCAGTGCTGGGAATACAACATTGAATTTATTCAATAATTGCACATTTGCACACTGAGGCAGTGCCCGCCTAAAAAAATAATTTAAAATCGCCTCCCGGTGAGTTCGCCTGCTCCTCCTCCGCGACGGACCCAGCTCTTGTGGTCCCGGTGCGCCCGGAAGACCCGTAGGGTACCCTGCATGGCCAGGACGGTTAGGTCGATTAGGTTTTTCTTCGATAACCCGAGAGTCAGGAGATCCTTCACCGACTCGGGCTCCCATACACCGGTCATCGACACGGTGATGGACCCGAATCGGTGAGGAAGCGAGCTGGGAAGTTGATCCCTGACCTCGGGTATATCGTATTTCCTGATCTTATCCCGTCTGGCCAATGCAAGGTCTCTTGAGGGGCCGCAGACCTCGGCGTCCAAGACCCAGACCCTCGTAGGTGTTGTTATGACGAGGTCTGGTCTCCGAGCCGGTGCGGCGGGTCTTCGGAAGTGCGCTCTCGTTCCACCTGCATTCTTTTAGCACGGAGTAGGCGGGTGACTCGCTCACATATGTCATCGTGGACGCTTGATATAGGGCGATGGTGTGATCGCACACTTGAGCGATGTGGGCCAGCGTCTCGACAGCGTTGCACCATGACGACAAATTTGTCGTACCCGGGGCGACCCTTGCGAGTCTGGCACGCGTTGGTAGTGCGTTGATCCTTAACTTAATCAGGTTTATGTACTCCCTACCGGATAGGTAAGTAGTACCCTTGACCAGTCATTGTAAAGGGGGTAGGGTGGTGTGTTTCAGGTGAGCCCCCATCGACTGTGTTATGTAGTGTACGAGACCAGTACTCGGTCTCGTGTGCGGCGTCTTCAATGGTCGTGTCATCGAACACACAGAGAGCGCTGGTTTTCGCCAGCTCCTTACTGTGATACTCGGTCGACAGCAGCCATTGAGTGCCTATGTGGGATGATCTGTTCAGGGCAGTGAGGCGGGAGAGGCGAAGTCTGGGAATTAGTGTACGGAGACAGGGGATATCCAGACCGCCGTGTGAGATGTGCGCGTATAGGAAGGCGTTTGGCACGCTGTTTTCGAGTTTGAGCCACTGCAACTTCACCGTTCGCCTGATCTCACAGTCTAGTTCTAGGAGGAATTTTTGAGACGGTCGGGGACCAGCGACGAAGCTTCTAAGCCAGCTTCTAAGACAAACCTCAATGTATACAAGTGTGCCACGGTGGGGATCGAACCATCCATGTGTACTATCCATGTGCCTCCTCCAAGGTAGCAAGGCGCACGCGAATGCACTCACCACAACACCGTCGAGCTCGACCCCAGACAGGTGTCTACCGACGGCTTTGTTGAGGGAGTAAAATCTCAATGACATACTTGTATGCCGTAGAGGCCGTACTTGGACACTCGACGTACTGACAGCGCTACACTGATGCGGATTCTCATTGACATTGCGCTTGTTTGCATTGGTAAATTAGCGTGCCGCTGTCGTGCCGTAATGGTATTCCATTTGTTTGGAGGCTGGATATTGTGAAAAATATTTTTTTTCGGACGTGCGGTTAGCTTGCTTAACAGCTCTGCGAGGCTGACGACTTTTACGCCCGCTTGAATTGCGTACGTTTCTCGGCACCGCAAGTAGTAATAATAATAATATCATAAATTGATTGTTGACGCCGTCCGATCTTTTGCCGTAGCATCTGGACCTGGATTAGATGGGCTGCGTCCCCGACACCTCCGGGACATGCTCGACAACTCAGTACTCTCATCCGGGAGACTTCTGGAAGAAGTTTGCTCTCTGGTGGCCTCGGCACTAAACGGCAGCCTGCCTTCTTCTTGCCTGACGACCTTTTACGGGGCAAATCTTACGGCCCTAAAAAATAAGGACGGTTCAATCAGACCAATAGCATGTGGCCTTACAATCCGAAGGCTTGTAGCAAAGGTGGCCATCGCGATCAGTAAGGGATCCATAACAAAAGCTTTAGGACCAAGGCAAGTAGGGGTTTCTATAAAAGGAGGCGCGAAGGCAGCCGTTCACGCTGTACGAGCATGCATCGAAACAGACGGTCCTGTGCGGGTTTTAGTGAAGCTAGATTTTAGCAATGCTTTTAACACAATACGACGCGACGTAATATTAGAAGAAGTAAGACTACACGTACCGGAACTCTTTCCACTTGTATGGCAATGCTACAGGGACCCGTCACTTCTATCCTGGTGTGACAAAGAGCCACTTAAATCAACAAATGGAGTGCAACAAGGGGACCCACTTGGCCCCGCCTTGTTCAGTCTGGGAATCTCCAGTCTAGTGGCACGAATGAGAAGCCCATTGAACATCTGGTACCTGGATGATGGTACATTAGGAGGACCGGCAGAAGTGGTGGCCGCTGACATACTTAAAGTAATAGAGTTTGCAAATGAAGGAGGGACAATCCTCAATCTTTCCAAGTGCGAAGTTATAACGGTTAGGGGGGGACACCCAGGAACGAGACGAAGCACGCAAAACCATTGCTGCCGTTCTACCAGGCTGTAAGCAAGTTAACCCGGCCGAGTTAGAAGTTCTTAGGGCTCCACTTAGTCCACAAAGTATTTACAAGACCTTAACAGAAAAACGCCGGGCGTTGCTGCAGACACGGCCTCCTTTGTTGGCCATGCACTCACAAGCTGCACTATGTCTTTGGAGATATAGTTTAGGTTCCCCGAAATTCAACTACACATTGCGCACCTCACCGACAAACCAATGTCCCGACGCCCTGCAAGCGTATGATGACTTTTGGCACCCATATGTTACGCAGCGTCTGTGCTAGAATTCAGCCCGCTGGCAGAGGCGCTAGTCGACCCGAGTGCTCACCACCGGCTGCACATAGCTAAGCAGGAGGCAGAGTCGCTTGTCAAGCTAAAGTTGGATCCAGGTCCTTGGGAGAAACGTGTAACGCAGAGAGTGCTTGATAACTACAGATGTAAAGTTATAGCCCGTGAGATCACCGAAAGCCTTGAGTCTTCTACGGAGAAGGCAGTCTTCTTGGCCGCACGAGACACCTTCAGCGGTGGATTCCTTAGGTCTCTTTCGTCGCCACAGCTCGGCACCATGCTGGACAACGTCTCATTCCGCATGGTGTCGGCTCTCAGAATCGGCGGGTCGATATGCGAACCACACATTTGCAAGGCCTGTGGAAAACCAGTAGAGAAGAATGGCCTCCACCCGTTGAGCTGCATCAAGAGCCAAGGTCGGGCTCCTAGGCACACAGAAATAAATTGCAGTGATTCAAAGAGCTCTCCGGAGGGCGGGAATACCTAGCATGCTGGAACCCAGACTAGGATTTCATGACGATAAAAGGCCCGACCGTGTCACTATTCCGCCGTGGAAAAAAGGCAAATGCCTGGTTTGGGATGCGACAGTCTCCTGCACAGCCGCACCGTCTTATGTGTGCCACAGGGCTACCGAGGCGGGATGGGTGGCCGAACACGCAGAGAAAGAAAAATGGCGTAAATACACAGAGTTAGAGTCTAGATACAATTTCGTGCCGATTGCAATGGAGACAATGGGCCCAGTCAGCAGAAGAACAAGGACATTTATTAAAGACTTAAGTGATCGAATACAAGCAAACACCGGAGATGCACACAAAGGCGACTTTCTGAGGCAGCTGCTTTCATTGGCAGTTTGCAGAGGAAACGCCGCGTCGATATTAGGTGCGATGGGCTGACGACAGCAAGAAAGAAACTATAAAATTATGAGGATACACATTCACACCTCACAACTGTATTGCTCTAAGACATATTAAATAAATAATAATAATAATAATAATAATAATAATAATAATAATAATAATAATAATAATAATAATAATAATAATAATAATAATAATAATAATAATAATAATAATAATAATAATAATAATAATAATAATAATAGTAGTGTGGTCAGTTTTCCATCTTGCCATTGCTGCCACGATGATACCGTCGATGAACCAAATGCAAGACAGAGTGAGAAATGAGGACAAACTTGATTATGGCTGTTCTCCCGTTTTTATCGCGTGCGTTGTTGAATGACAAGGATTTTTGTCACACGACTTCGGCGAGTGTTGGCTAGAGATGTCGCTAGCCGCAATCAGCATTTTTTGTAACGCAAACGCCGATCTATCCTATCTTCTACTGAGGCGCCACTGGGCTCTCTCGCGCGCTTGTCACCTCCTAAGTGCTGCTGCACAATGACAAGTGTCTGTCTACTAATGTCTCGTTTTTGTTTTCATGTGTATTACTTCGAAGTTGCTATTTCCTAAAGATATAGACAAATTACAAAATAAAATAGAAAAAAAAACTAAACAAAACAGACAAAAAACTACTTTCTACCAGCATTGGTTAGCTAGCATTGAGCAGCAGTGGTTGGCTGGGGTCGTGCACTTACTTCTGCGGTGCTTCACAGCTTCTCACAGTTTCACAAAGTTTCGACCTGGAGTTAGTGCTTGGTCACATTTCACGTGTTGAACGCTGGACGACACCTTTCACGCAATGGCGTTGGCAGCCGTATGCATGCATGCATTTGTTTTGTTCGATTGCTGAGATGAGCGGCCAGTTGGTTCGGACGATATGAGCGCGTGCTCGAGTACACAGATTCACTAGGTAGGTAAGATTGCCGATTGAGAGTGATTGAGTGCGTGAGTGGGTAGATCAACATGCGCAGGGCCTGGTAGAGACAATGGCCTCCTCTCCAACTTACCCTCCATTTGTACTATCCTAAATATTCTGCTACTCTTCCTTCGAGACACAAGAGATTAGCGCCGTGCAATCGGCTGCCCGACTCCAGCGACTAGCAACGGCATAGCTGAACGTTCACAACGTGTTGTCGGTGTTGTCGCATTGTGTGCGCATGGAGGGCGGAGGGAGGCGAAACTGACACTGACACGGCTTTTTCGAGAAAGCGCACTGCAGAATTATCGTACTACCTACCTGCCTGCCTGGCTGCGCTGCCGCCAATACCAGCGTAAGTAAGAGTTGAGGCCATCACCCGTCTCTGTCTACGGATTAGTTAGTCGTACAGCCATAGTGTGCGCCACGCCGTTACGGCAGCAACAACAACAACATCAAAGACACAACAACAACAACTAAAAAATATTTTTTGGCCTGACCCCCAGCCAAGATTTAACGTTCACGGGACTGCTTTTGCGCATTCATAAAGTAGTTCATTCTTTATTGTTTATAATTTGTTTTATAATATATATATATATATATATATATATATATATATATATATATATATTTTTTTTTTTTTTTCAATATTAATAAAGTGTTCATAAATTACTACCAACTACTACTACTACTACTGCTATTACAACCGTCGCTATTATCATCATCACGTCTTTGTCACCAACCACTGTCATCTGTCATCAGTACCATTATGGCCACGATCGCCACAATCATTGAGCCGCGCTGTTGTGTCCCGTTGGTGACAGATGAAGCGGGCTTTCCTGTGCCTGAGGAAGTCATAGGGCGCCCTTGGACTCAACCGGCGACCAAAGCGCCGCCCTGTATCACATGCGGCGAGCGGTGTGCTGTTGCACATGACAACGAATTCATGGCGACAGGGAACCTACAGGACAGTCTTAACATCAGCCGAAACGAGATTAAGCTCCCAAAGATAACAGATAAATAGGAGACGTAGAGAAACAGAGAGAAATAGGGGGGGAACAGGAAAGAAGAAGAAGAGAGAGACAAGAATGACAAAAATAACAAACGAAGAGAGAGAGAGAGAGAGAGAGCGAAGGAGCGAGCAACGGGAGATGGCTATAGGATAGAGATGAGACGAAAAAGTCCAAAGACAAAGGAAAAGGAAAGCGGACAAACAGGTGAAAGGAGCAGCAAACAGGTCGGCAGGGGGTATGGAGAGAAACGAAACGTTGATAACTCTGGGCATAGACAGGAGAGGGCGAGCAGGACTGCGGACGGTGGAGAAGCGGGTCAAATGTGACGCGCTTCCTGCTAAGGTTGCATTGGGGTCGTTGTTGTCGGCGTACTTGCTGCTGTTGTTGTTGTTGTTGTTGTTGGCGTAGTAGTTTTTGTTGTTGTTGTTGTTGTTATAATTGTCATCGCTGTCTATCGCGTTTATCGCGCATGGCGGTCGCCGGGCCGGCTGCATTACTAACCACGCGACCGTGGCACAATAGACTTGGGTGGACACGGAGGGAGCAATGCAGAGGCCAACGCGATGACCGCAGCTGCGGCGGCATCGGTGGCGGCGCCGGTGGAAGCCATGAACGCAAGATCTAGCCAGATGCAGTCACAGTGTGTACCCGTCGATGTATTGAGGCCAACGCATGCAAGGTCGCTGCGTTATCGCGTACAGGGTCGTGACAAATAGGACGACGACAACAGATGGCCCGACGCCTAACCGGTTCGTCTATCGAACGATCAATCTCTTTCCCCCTCTATCTCTTTGTTCTATATATATATATATATATATATATATATATGTGTGTATATATATATATACATTTTCTAAGTTTGACAAATATTTATTTTTATGACAAGCATATTTGTATGGTTCTTCCTACCACATTTTTTACTAAAAGACTTTGCATAAAGAAGGTCCGTACGTTAAAAACCTTTGCGGACTTTTTGCAGGATCATTTACCTCTCTGGCGTTCTCTTTAGTCCCCATATCTTTCTCTCTCTCGTACTTTTCGTCTTTCTCTTCAAACATATGTGTATAAATCGGCGCGACAAATGCGATATCTCTTAACATTCGGGGATGTGGGTCATCATTATGATAAATAAATAAACCCACACATAAGCTTAAGCAATCCGTATCAGTGCTACTATGGTTTGCTAGAAATGCATATAGATTTCATTCATTTTATTTGCATGACCAATGTACTAATAAGCAAGGAATTGGGCTTATAAGATCAGGCATGCCTATCCAAAACATTGTGTCTGGTTTAAATTTGATTTTCTGAAATCCGTTAGGCCCCCCAAACCGGAATTTTCTCTCCTCTCTAAATCGAAAACAAAGTTGCACAAATAAAGCATTTTTATTCACTGACGCTGCCCTTAATAAAAAATCCACGAGTTTTTTAGCGACCTTTTAATTTAATGCCTATTTTGAGAAACTCTTGTCATCAAGTCAGTGATTATTATCAACTATTATGGAACTCAGAAGCGTGATACCCAAGCTTCTAACGTTACGTTAACTGTCGACAGGCTGTACAGACAGAGCAATGTGGCTTCTTTCGGGGACGGCCTATGTCGGATGTTTTTTTGTTTGTACTGAAACATCTATAATATCGCAACTCTGACAAGAAATTACATAAGCTGCCTGCACAGGACATTTAGAGAGGCCAGAAATGTGAAAAATTGCGACGGAAACTATACTAAGGTCCCAGCTTTTTGCTCTGATAAATGGAAAAGAAGTTGCACAATGAACTGCCTATAAACCTGGCACGGGTTAGGTGAAAGCTGTGATAATGGGCATTTCCCCATACTTGTCTGCACGGAAATTGCTGGAAAACCTTAACATTTAAATTAAGATTTGAAATTAACTTTTGGTTTTGCGGGATTCGCAACCTTTTGTGAGGTCGTGCGCTGTCTCTGTAGAAATTGACTGTTTTTCCTATTTGCAAGTTACGGACACGTTAAAGTCAATTTATTGAATGTTTTTATTATGAGAATTTTCCGTTTTCTGCTTATAGGTTTGCATTACACATATTAAGTAGGTTCCTGTAAAAGTGGCATCCGTTATGCGCTCAAATGTATTTGCATTGTTCAAGTAGTTCTACAGCTCGCATTTGCAAAGCTTAGTCAGGTTGTTGAAATGTTCGTGAAATGGCTGACCTGCTTATTTTATGTCTTTCTCCACACTCCTGAGTAGTCACTGTGAACAGTCACAATTTTGAACGCATAGCGCTTTCTTTCAGGAGCGGGGGCCTTCCAGACGATGGTTTATTGTTCAGGCTGAAGTCATATTTCGCAACCTCTGGAACGTTTTGGCAGGTAGAGTTGTGCCCAAACACATCCGAAATGGTGTAGCATGCCTGAGTCACACTACTATTTAAACAGGAAAACTCATATCAATTGTAATTTCGTTATAGTAAACGACTACTAACGATCCCCGCTGCAAAGCTCCAAGCAACCAAAGAAAATATTCAGGGTAGCGCGCATATGTAAAAAATATATTTATATTCGAAAATCGCGTATATACATATTTTTTTAAATCAATGGTAGAATAATTGCCATGAAACGCGACTATTTTAAGCTGGGTATTGTAAGACTCCGGGGTTTTCTGACCTGATCGTTTTACCGCTCTCAAGGTAGTTGACCAGAATTATTCCACGTTGGTCTCAAAAAACCGTAGCCATCATCTTTCCGGCCGATGCCGTTGTCCGCACCCTCTTCGGAGGTCCTTCACCAGGTGCACACCATTGGCGAGATGCTTCTTGGGTCTCGGGAGTGTAGCGTTGGACCCAGCTTTTATCGACGGTCACGAATCTGCGCCAAAAATCCGACGGATTTTCCGACATCTTGGCCAAATTTCGCTGTGAAGCGGAAACACGCGCGTCTTTTTGGCCTTGGTTGAGCAAATGCGGCACTACCCAAACTGATCCCCAAGGCCTCCGCTGTCTCCCTAATGTTCACTCGCTTATCCGCGGCAACGATTTTCCGCACTTTTTTCACGTTTTTCTCATCAGTTGCCGTTTTTGGGCCTCCTGAACGTAGTTCATCCTCGGTGCTCCTGCGACCTCTTTTTAACTCATTAATCCAGTTGGAAACAGTGGCAAAACATGGCGCAGAGTCACCGTACACCTCGTCTAACTCAGTTTTCACTTGGGTCGCATTCCAACCTTTGAAATAAAAATGCTTGATAACCACTTGAAACTCTTTTTTCTCAACTTTTTAAAATCACGGCGATACGTTGCACGGGAAAAGCGATCAAACGAAATTGCAACGGCCAATCACCATAATATTTTGACTGCTAGCAGTCGAAAAGTTGCCGTTTCCAATAGCGGTGAAAGCGCGCCAAAATTCGAATTCTGGAAAGCTCATTTTAAGAACCTGTTGAACTACATGTATATATATATATATACAGGTAGTTCAACAAGTTCTTAAAATGAAAACCAAGAATTTTCCAAATCTTGTTTTTAATTTTTTCTTATTTGATATACTCCCCGAGAAGCTTAATACACTTTTCCCACCGAGATTTCAGAGCATTTATACCTCTTGAGTAGAATTCCGCGTCTTTAGACTGAAAATAGGCATTGACAGCAGCCTTAACCTCTTCATTGCTGGAAAAACGCTTTCCACCGAGACTATTCTTCAAATGTCCGAAGAGGAAATAATCAGAGGGGGCCAGGCCTGGAGAATAGGAAGGTTGTTCAATAAGTTCGAACCTCAGTTGGGCCAGTTTTGCCGTTGCTTGCCGCGACTTGTATGCGGGAGCATTGTCCTGGTGAAACAGGACAACCTTCTTCTGCAAAGCGGGCCGTTTCACGATGAGTTCTTGCTTCAGGCAGTCCAACAGTCTTGCATAATATTCTCCCGTGATCGTTTTACCGCTCTCAAGGTAGTCGACCAGAATTATTCCACGTTGGTCCCAAAAAACCGTAGCCATCATCTTTCCGGCCGATGCCGTTGTCCGCACCCTCTTCGGAGGTCCTTCACCAGGTGCACACCATTGACGAGATGCTTCTTGGGTCTCGGGAGTGTAGTGATGGACCCAGCTTTCATCGACGGTCACGAATCTGCGCCAAAAATCAGACGGATTTTTCGACATCTTGGCCAAATTCGCTGCGAAGCGGAAACACGCGCGTCTTTTTGGCCTTGGTTGAGCAAATTCGGCACCCATTTTGCTCTGAGCTTTTTCATCTTCAAGTTTTCGTGCAGGATGAAATGCACTCTACCCAAACTGATCCCCAACGCTATCTCCCTAATGTTCACTCGCTTATCTGCGGCAACGATTTTCCGCACCTTTTCCACGTTTTCCTAATCAGTTGCCGTTTTTGGGCGTTTTGAACGTAGTTCATCCCGGTGCTCCTGCGACCTCTTTTTAACTCATTAATCCAGTTGGAAACAGTGGCAAAACATGGCGCAGAGTCACCGTACACCTCGTCTAACTCAGTTTTCACTTGGGTCGCATTCCAACCTTTGAAATAAAATGCTTGATAACCACTCGAAACTCTTTTTTCTCCATTTTTCAAAATCACGCCGATACGTTGCACGGGAAAAGCGATCAAACGAAATCGCAACGGCCAATCACCATAATATTTTGACTGCTAGCAATCGAAAAGTTGCCGTTTCCAATAGCGGTAAAAGCGCGAAAAAATTCGAATTCTGAAAAGCTCATTTTAAGAACTTGTTGAACTACCTGTATATATATATATATAACCCATTTTTGGGGAACAACATTTACAGTTAGCAAATTCTAATTTTACTTTAGGTATGCCGGTTCACACCGGCATAATCCGTCCGTGAAAATAATTACGGAAAAAGACTGGGAAGCGTGCGTCGTTTGCGACTCAAAAGTGCAGAATGATACCCACCACCACATTTCGTCAAGGCCGCCCTCTGGCACAGGTCGCTGTACATGTGATCATTTCTTGGCAGAGATGAAAATCAAGGTATGCTGGATACCGTTATGTTCCAAAGACTGCACTGATTAGGGCCTCGCTAGAAACGGCTATAAGACGATTCGGGGAGGGTGACCTAGAACGGGAGCAGCTAGACCTTCACACTGATCTTGAAGCACCGCCCTTCCCTCAGACCGGAAGCGCACCATGTGGGTGCACAGAGCGCTATACCAGCGAGACACTTCCAATGGTGTCGAAGTAAGTGAGTTCCACACTAGCCGTTGCTAGCTACCGGCAACTCATGTGCATCATGCATAGCCAAAACCTTTCATATAAAGAAAACCCGCGTCTAGGACTGGCCCGATTTAGTCCTTCAGGAAGACTCAATACTCTATTTGATACCGGTGCTCTTGTCTTAGAGTCATGCTAGGACCCCTGGTTAAGCAGTCATCATGACTACTCGCTGAGTTCACACGGATTAGCATCTAAACCAAGCCTTCAGCGTGTTCAATATGCGTGTTAGACTGGAGGCTGAAAAGGAAACGCGGAGCGGAAACATCCCAACTAACTAGTTTTAGTTGAACATATACCACTATATGTTGTAATCAATTATCAATGTTGGGAACATGACATATAGGTGCCTGCGAACGTGTGCACCTTTACGAAGGGTCGGATGCAGAAACCAACCATCTCTTAAGGGTTCCCCGAACTGAGACCCCGTTGCACATCCAGCGTCAGGCGCTGTCTGTGAAAATTGCCCGCTCGCCTATCACCGCTGGTTAGAACTAATCGCTTCCCAATCTTCTGTAAGAAACCGGGGTCTCTAATGTAAATGGGTAAAACCCGTACGGGTACTCGATGTTCTGATATTTTCTCACCTTGCCTGCCTCGGCGAGAGCTAAAGCATACCCGGCCCGCCAGCACTGACCATTGAAGGGGCTAATGAGTCAGTAACTGTCGCGTCCTAAACCAGCATGCAACCGTATTTAGTCATATATATATATATATATATCCCTGAAAAATATAGCCACCCATTTTTGCCACATATCACGTATTTATTATAACCAATCGTGTAAAACTCACAGTGATACATGCTTATAGAGTAGCAGCGGAGACTTCCATAGACATTTGGGGTCTCGGATTACTTCGAACCACAAGATTTCCACATTTGGCACAATTACACCGCGAACCAATTATAATGCCACTAGCAAGATACATGTCTAAACGATTGAATTACACGGATTAACGGCGTTTGGGCTCATTTCACGGCACCCAGCAACTATACTTAATACTCCGTTAAGTCGGATAACCTCAAGAATGCGGTTTGATATAGTGTTAAACAAATTTTGAATGGCGTCCTGCAAGAGCTCGTCCCAAGCCTCAAATTTTTTTTTTGTCGGTGTAAACTCGTCGTGCAAACCAGCTTCAGACATTCTGAATGATATTAAAATCAGGTGAGATCAGTTTTTACCTAAATTAACAAAGTTATTCACTACTTGGGGACAACGCCCCAATCGGCGGGAAATTTTCCGATTAGAGAGGCCGATGTCCTTATAAGCCTTGATATGGGCCTTTTCATCACTCATGAGGGCGCCAGCCTAAGCCTATCGTTTCAACAAAAACGTCGTTATTCTGATTAATTCACTCGTTTAGACATACATCTTGCTAGTGGCATAATACTTTTTGCGGTGTAACTGCGTCAAATATAGGGATCCCGTGTTTTAAATGAGCATGTAGCACTGTAGTCTTTGCCCGATTGGTAACAATAAATGCGGCGCGTAATGTGGCAAAAGTTAAACAAAAAAAGTTTTTCAAAGGATGGCTTTATACTTTTTCTCAGGGAGTGTATATATATATATATATATATATATATATATACTAAATAAGACCTTGACCATTGGCTTTCGAAAAGAAGTACGCAAGCAGCAACTGCAATCACTAACATAAGACTTTTATTACTGGACCTTACGAGTATAGCTGTCATTGTTGATCAGATTGAACCAAGGTAAGTGCGGCTCGGCCGTGGCAAGCGGTACATAGCCGATCGCTTTCATGAAACTTCGTCTAGTCTGTAGGTTCTCCGCGAAACGGTATTTCGGCAGCAAAAAAACACTGCAACAACCGACGCACCGTCTGTCCGCGCAGACTTTGCACCTCGTGTGTGCGCAAAAAGCTTGTTCGCTTAGCTTCACTGATTCCGTCTTCAATAACAATTAGAACGCGTTTCTGCAGCTACTCGCACTGTATTGTAAGAAGGAAAACATACTTGCCTCTTCCGCCCGTGCACAGTGGCGACAATACATTCGTTGATAATCCACGCTTCGATAAAGACTATTGCTTTGATTATATATATATATATATATATATATATATATATATATATATATATATATATATATATATAGTGTCTAATCGGCGTTCGTGCTATTTGCAGTTGCTGTTGGTGTTATTGACTTCATTGTCCTCGCTTCCGCCCGATGAACTGTCGTCCGGGGTCTCCTGACGTGCCAACTCCTGCAGGCTCAAAATCTGATACGACACAGAAGCAGAGTTCAAAGGACCAGACACAATTATATATCTACATATACGTTTTTTACAACTCTTCACGGCAATATATATATATATATATATATATATATATCAGCCCATATCATTTATACATGTTTGCTGCAGATTTGTTTGAGTTCATAGTTACGACACTTGCTTGTAGCCGTGTTTATTTATATCCATGCCAGCTACTAAAGGGCACGCACTTTCAAAGATAGGTTCAAGCTTACAAGCGGGCCTTATTTTATCGTGCCTTTTGTAGCAGATTTTGGATTGATTAGGTAGGCGATTAGTAAGCCAGTGAGTTAACCAATAGCAATCTAAAGTATCGGGCAATACGAACGTCCATGTTGAGTCTATGGGAACAGAAAATATGATTTAGTTAAAGTAAGTTCAATAGCACAGATATTTGACTGACTCCCAGTGGAAAAACTGGGATTGTTTCAAAAACGAAAAAACACAATTTTACCAAAAAAGTGCGAACATACGAATTATTTCTGGAGAGAAAATAAATAGTCATGGTACTCGACATAAAATGAAGCAGCGACGTGTCAGTATCACCATATTAAGCGACCAATGACTGAAATTAAACAAATGACGTAAACCATTGGTAAACAAAGAGGATGAGGATACACAGAACCGTAGTGCAACGAACTAGCTACATTCGCGCACAGCGAATAGCTTGACGCGACAGTTAAACTGCTGCGTTGACTCAATGATTCTGCTTTGATAGCCACAGTTGATGATTCTACAAAGCGATTCTATGGCTGTGACTTGCTAGTAACATGGCCGTAATTCTGCACACGTAGTCTACCTAGACCTTCGCACAGGTGTTCGCAGAGGAGAGAAATCACTGATTGTTCTTCAGGGGTTTGAGAGTTCTCGGAAACGAAGCGAGGCACAGAACGCGGGCAGCTGAGGCACAATTTGCGGCCAGATTTTCGAACTGCCACACCGTTTAATGCGAGCTGTATGTCTGTTGACTGTCGCCGGGAACGGCATGCGTCTTTGCTGGCTGCAGTATCCGCATAGATCGACCGCCATGTTGCATCGGTAAGGAAACAGCCTAGTTCTGTGTTGTTCCGTTGCTCACCTAGACGGCGACTCGGGCCACGCAGAGAGGACATCAGCCAAGCGGCAGTCCAAACGGTGATGGGATCGGTAACGAATGCCTCGACATGGAGCTCGTTGAAACACGCCCTGTACAAGGCGGCTGCTGCGGCTGCATTCAAGTCGACGCGATGAAGCAAATGCTAATGTTTCCCCGGTGACACATTAGAACTTTGAGAAAAAATGCTCACTTGTCCGCTGCTTGACCGCGGCAAGCACAGCGCGCCGGCGGTCGTAGCTTGTGCAGGTACGCAGACTGACAAAGCTGCTGGCAAAGGTTTCATGCAGCATAGCAGGACGGCCGGTTAGCATTTGGCCGTCTTGCGTTTGGACTTCGCTAACCCCCCCCCCCTCCCCCCGTCGAGCCCGGTGGCGTGGTGGATTAAGTCTGCGCCTCGCGAAGACCCCGTCACAAGTTAATCCCATGTTTGTTGCTGTTGCCGCGTTTGTTATTGTTGTCCGGGCTACCGCTGTTATTGCTGTGGTTGTTATTGTTGTTGCTGTTGTTGTTCTTTTTATGCTGTTGCTATTGTTAATGCTGTTGTTGCTGTTCTTGCTGTTGTTGTTGTTGTTGTTGTCGGGGTTAGAGTTGTTGCTGCTGTTGTTGTCGGGGTTAGAGTTGTTGCTGCTGTTGTTTGTCGTTTCAGTCCCAGTAGCGGCAGCAGCCGGCACTAAAACACAATAGTACGGTTAGCTGTAGAGAAACGGTACCTCTGTGTAGTTATAGTAGTGGATGTAGAGTAACAGTGAGCACTGCAGTTGGGGGACTGGCGTTGTATTGAGAGAGATGTCATATATAAGAGGGCAAAGCAGCCGGCTGGGCCTGACGGCGAACTAGCGACGCTAATGAAAACGCAGCAAGCACAACCCGAAGGGGCGGATTCTTTGTACTAACGGAGCGCCGTAGAACAGTGGGTGGGCTCCGTTTCCGCACTGTGTTTACTCATTGACCGCTGACTGAAGCCTCACCCCCCCCCCCCCCCCGCCCCCAACGAGGAAACGCCACTTCGTGTAGGCGAGCACGCCTGTTAAGTTAAACGCGAGTTTCGTCTTTCCATTGATCTATTGTATTTTCGTTGGTCTGGAGAGCACAGAGTGAGATTGAACAATTGCGAGTAGGTCCACATCGAATATTTACCAGTACAAGACAGAAAACGAATATTCATGATGATTAAAGCGCCTCTAAGTTCCTCCGTTACGCTGGAAAACATTTCCATATTCAATGGTTCGTGACGCTAATTAATTAGACAGTTCAATTGATATACGCTTAGCTCACTTTGCATTTCTGCATCACTAGATTGGACTTAGACACCATTCCATTCCACGGATCTGAAGGGATAATCTAGTGAAGGAGTCATGAGAAAACTTGATAAAAAGTGTACTCGAGGCTTTTCAGCCCCAGGTATAAAAACAACAGATGTCTTGCAATATGTGTATCAGTTGGCTGCATTATTAATATGATACCGCCTCGCCTATGATCTTTTGGTTTCACTTGCTGAAGGAATGTGTCGGCCGAGACGGAAAAACGACGTAATTTATTTCACCGTTGGGATAAATGCCTTAGGACAGGGCCATTACAATTGACAATGCATCAACTTTTCGAGGAACTAGGCAGGATCCGGCTCTCTTGTGGTCTAGCAAATGGCTCGTATAAAGATGTGGTGCTCTATCGGACAAACATCTGTATTAGAAACATGCCGTTTTCTTTAAAGTAAAGTAACGCAGACTACTGTGAGTATGCTTAGCTCAGCTTGCAAGACGCATATACAGGTCATCCTATATAAATCCTTGTTACAAGATGTCGTGGACAATGTAGGTAACATGATACAATATAAGTATCTGAATACGGCAATTTTTCAATGACGTTTACATGTCCGCTAAGGCACATTGACGGCCTCTTATTCAAAACGTATACTCCACTAGCCAAATGCATACATAGTCACTATATTTTAATTACGTACAATTATTTAACATGCCATATTAAGCAAGTGCAAGGTCAAAACTTGTTCGGTCGGGTGGAGGCAAAATTCACCTTTGCGTTTGGCCATCGCGTCCGTAGGCAATCTATCATGATGGCCACGTCAGAGACGTCTGCCTCAGCAATGCTCAGTCGAGGATCTGTATCCACCTGCATAGAGAGCCACGTAACAATTAAAAAAGTACTAAGTTGTACTAATTAAAGATAGTTGTTCTAAACGTATTGTGATTTTCTTACCATGTTAAGTTCCTGGAATAATGCGTTTATAAAAAATATGTTTCTTCACAGAAAATGAAGAGGGGCACGCGAGGCCAAATCAGCTGATTACGGACTTTGGTCCCCTGTTTTGAACAACTTATGTGTCCGGTGGGCCGTACGAGCGCAAAACTTCTATTGAGAAACCTCCGTCGACGAAATGCCGTCGCGTGGACCCATTAAAAATGTTTTTTCAGGAGACCTAGCTGTCACTCCAACGGGCCACTCCTTTCTGCTCTAGAATAAAAAACTTTTTTGGGAGATTGTTTAAGCTCAGACCATTCTCCGTCTTCTATGAGCTTGGAATCTATGTGGAGCAGCCCAGATGGACATCGTGACTAGCGCACTAGCCCTACAGGCCATGCCGCTACCTCTCTCTGCTTTCAAAGCAAGAATAATTCGTAAAATGCATTCAGGTTTCATAAGCATTTGTAGGAAGGTTTCGGAAATGCATGATACACATGAGCCACAGTCGCAGACTGTGTGACTAGTGTGGGACTCACAAACACACTAAACCCAGAATCCTCCCACATTTTTTCTTTGAAGGTAGCCAGGGGCGAAAGCCACACAAAGTTGTTTTTGGCTTGTATAAACATTTTAAGTAAAGCGGTCCGCGCAAAGATTCAACATAACGCAAATTCGTTTAAGACTACTTCACGTCGTATTCTACTCCATTGCAGAAACAAATATTTCTTAACGTGTTCTACAACCCCTAAAGCATATACAGATTGCTCAAACAAATCATGTAAATATGTGAGAGCAAAGTTGCTCATTTTGGCTATACCGATGTGACTGGCTGGATAAAGCTTTAGAATTAGAGCTGTAGAATTAAAATTAGCTTTAGAAGAAGCTTTAGAATTAGAAGCTTTAGAGAACGAGTTATTTTGCAGAGAAACTGAATAGACCAACGAGTTTGAGAGGAATGTGTATTTTTTAGCTATACATTTATATGAATTGCTGAATGAAAGGAGGTTAAATACTGTTACGTTTTATTGCTGCGGTTAAGTAAAGGGAGCTTCCATTGCTATCTTTCTTTCCTTCCTTTTCTTATTTTAAAAGATAAACTTCTCCGTTTTCAGAGAGGTTTTGAGTTTGGCTGGAGACTCAAAAAGTGCCCAAATAGACTTGGCAAAATTCGTGCGATTGCATTGTCCGCCTTATCCGAATTCTTCAGGTGGCTAAGGCCGGTAAGGCGCTTGTACAAGCGGATCCCTAGGCACATAGACTCCTGGACCTGCTTTATTTGCTGTCCTGTCAGATAATAGGATCCACCTTCTTTCCTGCCGTTAGCATTATGGCCATGCTTTTCTCCGTAGCGATTACTCAGCCGGCTTATTCTATTCATCTCCCCGTATATTCTAGTGTTTTATCAGCGTTGAATTCCAATTCTCCTACATTTTTGCCTGACCGGTTTTTCTTCAATTCATATTGAGAGTTTGACTCGAGTCTGCTTTCCTCTACAGGTATTGAGTCTTTCTTCAATGACTGTCTCGTATTCTTTTGCCAGGTTATTCAGTAGGCAGATGGGTACGATGGGTAGATACTTCGTTGTCTTTGAGGATGGGGACAACCGCAGCCCGTTTCCAGTTTGCGAGTGCTGTTCCCCTGTACTGAACACCTGTGCAACCAGATCTGAGTGCTTTTTAAATGGTATTTTGGCCGCCAGGCCCTAGCGCCTCTCCCGGTTTAAGTCTCGTAGGTGCCTCTCGCTTGCTATATGGCTCCCTGTCCAAACGGGCGTGTTGCGCAAGCAAGAGTTTGTTCAGGGCCTGGCTAATTTGCTTTTTTTGTGAGCACAGCTCTGGGTTTTCGTGCGTTACCTCATATTACTATCTTCCCAGACTTAAAAATCGTCTTGAATTTTCTTGAAAAAATTGCGCCACCTATGTTTTGTCTTGCTCTCCACAATTTCTTGTTTCAATATGGCTCTACACATTCGATAGTTGACCAGAGCTCGAGCCTCACCTCTGGGGTTTTGTGTGGATTTTTTTTAGCTCATGCCTTGCTTTGGTCTTACTCCACCAGTGTTCCACATCGGAGATCCTGTAACGAGTTTTGTCGCTTGCGCGTGGCCTGGGTGATCGCGCCCTTACCGTGAACTATGCAGTAGCGGTCACTGAGGTTCCCTCTTTAGCAAAGACTTTCCAGCCCGTTATTTTGCAAGTGTGTCACCGCAAAGCGTTAGATTCACATGTGAGTGTAGATGAAGGCTTGCCCTGTGAACGTGTACTGAGAGTTGTTGCTGTTTGCAAAAATCGAGACCGTGTGATGCCTAAACCTGGTATCTTTCACGCTCTGTACATTAGCTTCATCTAGTTATTGCGCTCATAAAACAAGCACATATAGGAATATGCGCATTTCTGACACTAAATCGATTTTAATTACTGTGAGCCGGTTTCCCTAGCCCTCCGATGTCGGATTCCAATAGGGCCGCATGTTAAAATAAGAGAGACGTCAGCGGCAGGTGTACGGTCTGTACCATATCTGACGGCTATATATATATATATATATATATATATATATATATATATTATATATATATATATATAGCTGATGCTATTGAGAATGGCCTATTTACCTCAAGCTCGTAGTAACGACATCGCGGTCCACCCGGTAACCAAAAGAAGCGATGCCAGGAACTCTTTGCACGACGGTCATTTTGCATCAGCTCGACGAGTACCGAGTAGTGCATTCCCCCATGCAGGACCCAGATAGGGTGAACGGGCTCCTTGTAGTGCCGACCGACTTCGACGTTCTTTCGGGCTTCCTCCTCTGTGAGGAAGCCAATCTCCGATCTTTCGGGAATACCTGTATTCAGCAGGACGCGACTGCACGGTCAATTATGGCTCTGCTCGTTCATTAGGTCGGTTCTGTCTGACGACAAAACATCTCCTGTTGTATTGCCCATGCCAGAGTCAGCCAATAGCTGCAGGCCGACCCGTCCCGATCACGTAATCTATGGCAAAACTATATTGGATGACACGGCTCTTATATATATATATATATATATATATATATGAATAAAAACAAATATATATATATATATATATATATATATATATAAACTCAACGTTTTGTCGTTGAGAATTTACGTCAATATTTTCTGTCATATTGTTGGTACCGGCGTGGTTGTCATTCATCTTTATATGTTTAGTGTGAAATTTCGCCCTCGTTAGAAACATCAACATTATTGAGCATAAAGAAATGCGTTTCTGTTGATATTATAATTGTATAGCAGAGTTCCTAGCGTAGTCTATATACACTTATGTATGTATTTATTTTTGATGACCAATAGTATGTTATTTCGTATCTATTGTATTGTTTCGGTGTCAGCAGTTGTACGATGGCATTTACCTTTTAAAAAGAAGCCGTCTCGGTCAATGTCACCATCAAACAGATGGCCTACTGCGCGACCTGTCAAAAGGAGATTTACGAGTTCCTGGCTGCAGTCTTTTAGTGCCCCGGTCAGGACCACTTCGTCCGTCTCCGACTGTATTGCGCCGAGTGTCTTTGTCAATAAAACCTAGAAGGAAAACCATCTGTCGTTGTGTTCTAATAAGATGAATACTCGCGTCTACTTTGTTAGTGTGTTTTTATTTGTTTTGCAATATCTAACGGTTACTAATTACGTATTATGCGCCTAATGAGACATATACGCGGAATTGTTTATAAGGGGTTCGGGCGCCTTTTACAGTTAAATACGGGCCAAATTAGCATTTGTCCCGCTCCAGGTATAAGTGCCATCCTGTCTGCTCGCTTCTCGTCCTCCGTGCACGGAGGTCCGTATGAAGCAAAGACTTCGCTAAAGGTCCCAATGCTGAAAGCTTTCCTAGGTTGTCGACAGCGAAACCGCACTGACACCAATAAGGGCGGACTAGCAGTATAAGGATTCGGGCGCATGGCTATAAGGGTCCTATAGCCATGCGTCCGAATCCTTTGCGGAGACGGCTGTCAACCGAGTTCTGGATGGACCTGTGGGACCATTGTTGAGAAGGCGGCGTTACGCCTCGTCGTGCATGGGGTCGCGTTGCAACAATACGCTATAAGGCCTATCTCCGCAGTGAAACTCAAGGTTTCTCTGCAGGCGGGCCAACAAGTTCTTGCACTGGCTGGCGCCCACTGCACTAAAGCATCTAGAGGGAACCGCTTCCTTTCCTACTAGTTGGTAAACCAATCATACATGTTACGACTAAGCCGTGTGAGATGCAACAGACTTCATTAGGCGATCTCGCTTGGTAATGTTAAAGGCGTTCTATTATATATATATATATATATATATGCCCGAGTCATTGTTGTTATCTAACGGGTTGCCACCGGTTTGATTCCTGTTGGCGGAATCTTCTTTGAGTGATGCTCATTGAGAATAGATGATAAACCATACTACTCATGAATGTTAGCAATCATGCTGTCACAGGGACAGTTGGGTGACATGTTTATTAGGTAAACATGTCAAGCGAATAATATATATATATATATATAGGGTGTGTCTAAATTTGGTAGATTCATCACATTACAAATGACGCCATTGCACGTGAACGACCTAAGGTTCGGTGGAGAAGCGGGACATACCAGTTCGAATTTCTAAGAATTACTTCATGTTGGCTACAAGAAGGGAAATTGTGACATTAAGAACAGTGCGCAAAAACGGTGTTCTGCAATAATTATTTTTCTAATGTTCACGTTCAGTGACTTATATATGTGCGTGTGAAGTATGTGCAATTATGCATGACAAAAGTAGGGCTTTTCGACGAGGTCAAAACGCGAGAAAAAGCCTAGGATATTTGTGCCGTGTGAAAAGAAAGTGCATTGGCTGAATGTGCAATTCAAGAGTAGATTGCGAAGCTCAAAGATGGCGACGTTGACATTACTCCTCCCTACAAGTTGACTGAAATGAACAAAACAAATCAGTTGAATATTGCCGCTCAACATGTTGCCCAGCACCAAGCAACGCAGCTGCAATAACCTGTCAAAATCATCACTAGAGACAAGAAGTGGTACCCTTAGGTTAATATGAAGGACGGAAAAAGGTTGATGGCTTCCGGAGGTAAACCTTAATCCAGGCCTAAGCCAATTTTCCGTCAAAAAAGCTCATCATTTGGGATGATAAGATGTGATATAACAGGAAATGCTTAAACAAAGCAGCATGGCTGATCAGCATCTTTAAATGGCTCAATTGTGTCGAGTGGACGAGGCTATTCGACAGAAAAAGCTGACAAATAACCCTAACCATGGTTAACTGTGAGAACGCTAAAATCCAAACCGTCAAGACCTTTTCTCGAAAGCTCGATTAGGAAGTTATTTAACATCCTCCGTATTCATTGGACATAACGCTGACGAATTACTACCTCGCCGTTTACCAGCTAGTTAACCAAAGCGTTGTTACAGATGCTGACCTCAAAAACTGGCTAAAGACAAAAGAAGACACATTGGCATCTAGCAAAGCAAATCCCAAATAATTGGTCAAGTTAGGAATAGGTCGTACACAATAAGAAAGACATGCGAGTACATTACTGACAATGTGATATCGGCTTCATCAGTCTCAACGCATGCTAAACAAATGTATGTTCCTTATGGCAGGAGGGAGGGGGGTAGAAGTCAAATTAAATCTGTTTTTGTTTAGATAACCTTAGACCATATTTGCTATATCAGATCTACTACTTGATGCTATAATAATTGCTTTTCTTCCTGTGCCGCCGACGACGACAAAAGCAACCTCATACGAAACATGGCGCCCATAACCACACTGTCGTTTAACTGCCTGCCCCTTGGGTAATTGATATTCGAGTCACTACTTAGATTGGCGCAAATCACAACCTGCATTGACGGAAACGAATGCTGCCGTTAGCATTTTCGTGTGGCATCTTCGTTCACAATGAGCATCATCAAACATTCGTCTCTCACCTGACTGTCCGACGTGTGGTTGATTTGCGAGAGATTGCCTAGCTGCTAATAACAACTGCTTTCTGTAGTAGCCACAATAACAAAGCTAGAGAACAACCACAACTCACAAACTCGTAAACGCACAAACTTACTGAACATGTGAACGGAACGACACCGAACGTCGACACGTGTTTGTCGTGACGGCCGAGCAGCTCAAGGAGTTCGTCAAACGAGTGAGCCTCGACGACCCGCCACGATTCGAGGTACTCC